>JARGYA010000123.1:0-384941 GCA_029204335.1 Mycena vulgaris | reverse complement strand
ACAAAAAAAAAAATTGGAAAGGTTGGGAGCACCCCCCAAGTTTGTAGACGCAATATTGTTTTCTCATCAAGATCTATATGTGCACCAATTTTAGTTTTTTTTAGGGGGCCTCCCCCACCCTGGTAGGAGAATGGTTAAGGGCCCGGGGTAATGTCGGATCGAAGCAAAGGTCAGATGAGCAGCGGAGTTTAAAAAGGCTTCAGACGGACAGAATGCTTAATTTTATAAAGAGGGTGATTGTACAGCCGATTAATAGCGAGTTTTCGGCCGTCGTGCAGTGTCTGGAATAAATTTAGTCCCGATTGGGACTAAATGCTGACACATCATCCGCTGTTTCGGCTGGTCATTCCCACCATCATTTTTAGTCCGGATTAGGTTTTAGTCTCCATTGGGCACTAAATCGACCCAAACTCATGTGATCACAAGCCCCTATCCCTGCAATCAAAGGTGAACACACCGGTCGTGGTTTGCACTAATAATTATGGAATATTTCTTGGAGGACAGGTACCTTATTTCATCTGTCCTCTCGCGCAGCGAGACTTTTTAGGGCCATTTCGGGCCCTCAAACCTCGGGTTTTGTCAGGTGTGCGGTAGTGTTGCCGCGACTTGGACTCGGAGGGTCCCAAGTCGACTTGGTGAGGTCGACTTAAGTCAAGTTAAGTCAAGTCACAAGTGTGACTCAACTCGACTTCGAATTCGGCACAAGTCGACTTCAAGTCACTTGAGTAGACTTGAGTCGGGTCTCAGATAAAAACTGTCTAATGGCTTCCCTGTTTCATTAGGATGCAGTAGGGGACAAAGCCGTGCATGTGCCTTTTTTAGAAATGTGTATTTTCATCAGTTGGGACGATTGGAACCGTTTCATTCTTTTTTTCTGACCGAATGTCACGAGTGTGACGCATTGTGACGCTAGTCACATCCGTGTCACAGTAGAGTTGGTTTGTGGTTCCATCCGGTATTAAACGCTGATTAAATCCAGAAAAATATATTGAAAATCTGAAATCCCATATTTAAGGCTTTTAACTCACCTAGCCTCTAAAAAAACCACAGGAACCTGATGGGAATGCAGATTGAACACCATTTCATCAGTTAATGCACGAGTTTGATTGGAATTCATTTATTCATTCATTTATTCACAGTATACCTACACAATGCAGTAGTCATTGCAGGAATTTAAAAAATACCTCGACTTCATCGACCCGAGTCGGCTTGAGTGACTTCGAGTGACTCGAGGTGGGCCAAGTCGAGTCAAGTCAAGTCAAACTTTGAACCAAGTCATTTTACCAAGTCGCGACTCGACTTTTCGAGTCGCGGCAACACTAGTGTGCAGTCACTGAATTTTGAAAGGACTCCCGGTTGAATGGTTCGAAATAGATAAGATAAAAATGCATACTTGACCATAATGCATATTGCCGAGGTGGATTTCATATACAAGGATGGACTTCCAATCCTTGAATGATGGAGTACTGGTTCCTTGCTGTTTTCAGCCAAATTTAAAATTTGCGGTGGACCGAGAAGAAATTGCCTGAGGCTCCCGACAATTACTCACACTGGTGAGAATTTCGATTTTTTCACCAATTTTCTCACTCAAAAATGTCGTTTATTTTTCAGACATTTTTCACTGAAAAAAGAAGATGAAAAATTTGAAAGGTTCTTCAGCACTTTCTGATTTTATTCCAAATTTTTCACCCAAGTGCTGAAAAAGTTTTGAAATTTTCACCCTTCTTTTTCAGTGAAAAATGTCTGAAAAAATACATGACATTTTTCAGTGAGAAAATTGGTGAAAAAATCGAAATTCTCAACCAGTGTCATGGGAGTCATTTCAAATGTTTCAAGCATAAATACTCAGGTGGAAAACATTTTGACTCCTTGAGTAAGGCTCCAACCGTTTACGTGTGTAAACGTTTATACACGGTTATAACCGTTTTCGTTTCCAATTAGTGTAGCCAGGACAGTACACGGTTACAAAACCGTTTATAAACGGTTTAAACGATTGATATATACTGTGAACTTCGGACCGATGTGGACGTCAAATTGAAAGCCGATCTAGTCGGTATCCGGCTTAACCGCAAAGCCTTTTATTTGGGCGTCTCGGAAGCAACAATCCAGCAGTTCCACATCTGTACACCTTGCGCCCTGGGTATAAATTGTGACCGTCAATGACCTGACATGGCAGATTGCTGCAGATTGTCTAATTTCCTTCCACCATCATGGCTCAGAGGAACCCGGGTTTGGCTCATCACATGTCGTTGCACTCTCGAAAGGTGTCTATGTAATGACATTATTGATGGTACCAATGGACAAACATAGGCCCGCATCGAGTTCGGTAAGCACGTGTCTTTCTGATTTTGACGCGTGTATTGACACAAGATGGCCGATAAAAGGAGGCGATGTGGATCAAGATGTGGATCAAGGCTGGGTTCCTCAAACGCGCATTGTTGGCCTGGGGTAGAGGCTAGTTTTTGGGTTGTTTTACAGTTGACTTCAAATAACAAAATTGGATTTTGTACCGCCCAAAAAATACCGTGTATAATCGGTTATAAACGGTTTTAACTGTTTACATACCGTTTTCGTTTAGTGTACCCAGATGTGTACACGAAAACTATTTGATTGGAGCCTTATCCTTGAGCACCCTCACCGATTATTTTAGGCTGGAATCAGATAGCAATAGGACATTAGGACTTCACGGGAGCACTCTGAATAAAGATTACATGGAGAGAAATATGAGATGAATGAGCTTTGAGGGTTTGCAATTCAATTGTAGGAGTCGGGCAATAAATACGATGGACGGAAACAAAACAAAGAAGAAAGTGTAGAGAGGGGGACTCGAACTCACCGCAACAACATAGAAGAGACATCATAACCACTAGACTACACAGCAGATAAAAGTAAGCACCGGCCAGGAAACTAGTGCCGCGGTCCTCATTTATATTTGAATAGAACTTTTTTCCCTCAAAATTCCAGACACTGCCCCGGGGTCGAGTTTTCCCCATGGTGCGTTTTCTGAATCTCACAACACGTATCGAGTGCGCGTATCTTCCTTCATGATCTTGTGCCAGAGATCTTAATATCAATACACCTTGGGTACATGATACTTTGCTACGAGGATCTGGAGTTTCCACTCTATTACTAAAGTCCCGTCGGCAACGGACCGCGGTCCAAATATAAACCGCACACAGAGGCCGTTTCCCTCCGAGTGCAATTTTTGACGCTGGACCCGACGCACTGATGTAGCCACTGATAGTGCGTCTCTTGAAATGAGAAGTCATGGTTGTTTTGTTCGCGGAACGTCGACAAATCCAGCATCGGAGAATACTTGCTTGGAACTGCGCACCGACTCTTCGTGCAAAGTCGTTCCTCCCGATTTTTTGCGACACTGCGGGCATGTGAGTTGACTCACGTTTAATTATTGCTTTCACCGATCGTTCCATTGTATGGGAACTCGAAGGTGCCCTGCCATCCCGGCGCATCCTTTCGTGGTCAGGCGCAAAATCACGGGTATCGGCGCATGTACGAAGCTCTTCTGTTACTGGGAACGCCCAGATATAGCAGCGGCAAGAGTCCTTCCCGCGTGTCCTTGGCGCCTTAGATATTGCTTCCGGTATTCTGGGCTCCAACTTTGCGAAGCAGCGGTAATTATAAGAGTGGGACGATAGGAAGTGGGGCATCAGCCCAAGGGGGAATCGGGATTTGAAAAAACGGATATAGGGTCGAAAGTTTTTTTTCAACCCTCGGCCAGACCCCCCCCCCCCCCCTCCCCCCCTATATAAGGAAGGAGGTTCCCACCCCTAGCGGCGGGCCGTCTCTCCGGGTCATGTGCGGACCACCGCCACTGTATTGACAGCTTCCTAACCCAACCAACTATGCTACTACTCACCTGTCTGGCACTCTACTGTGCTCTGAGTTCTCCTAGTTCAATGATTCCTATTTCATACTCAATTCCCAATGGGTAAGTTCTCTTTGAGCTGAACTGAGCAAGAACTGAGGGCATGAACTGGCAGTGTTTCGGAAATTTCCGGCCGTGAAGGCATGTCTGCACTGTCCCAAAAATTACACTGATAGTGTGTACAGTAGTGCTAATTTCTCATATGTATTCTTGACACCAATGGATATATTTCTTCACCCTTAGAGCCGGCACGCAAGTGTTTCCAAGAACTGATCTGTGCACGTGAGGGTGATCAGTAGTCCAAATCGGGACAACAAAGTAGCGCAACACCATGTACGTTGTCTAGGTCCCAGATTTCACTCTCCTACCCTCCCATGACATCTTACTATGCTCTGGGAGGCATTTTGAACCTCCCTCATACTACATGATAGAAGTTTTTTTCAGCCGCCCTCGGGACCCCCCCCCCCCCCTATATCCGAAATTTCAATGCCGAAACCCCCTTGCATTATTTTGGACGCCCCAAAAAAAGAATTCACCAAAAGAAAACTCCACCGGAGGGGCGCTGACGCAACCCCGGCGACGCCATTGTGCGAAAACCTTCCTCTACTTTGGTGGAGTGTGTGACATCGACCGTGGGCGATGGCACGCGGTGGCTCAAAGTGGCCGGTTTCGCGGTCTGTTTGGGGGTGGTAAACGGAGCGGCAAATGAGCAAGTTGGCCATTTTTCCAGTCCTGCGATGGTATTGAGCTCGGCAAAAACAAAATAGTTTCGTTGACTGGGACATGTTCATGTGATACCTAGGCGGTGGCGTCAGCCACCATCAAGTCAAGGTTCCGGACGAGGATGCAGATGGACCGGGGCTTGCTGACGACTACGACGACGGTGCTGAGCAGCCTGACCCACATTTGCCACACACCCCTGACGCCTCCGACGTGGAATCAGAAGACGAAGAAGATGGGCCACCAGAGGGTTCACAGGAGGAGAGTGACGAGGGAGATGATGAAAGTGGTGATGAAGAAGAGGAGGAGGAGGAGGAGGAGGATGATTTTGGCCCGGAGGATGGTGAGAATGGGGAAGATGATTTCACGGTACAGCTCGGGTACGATGAACTTTAAATTATTTACAGTCCCTGCCATGCATTATTATTCATATCACAATAAATACATGCCTCCATTGTACAACTAAAATCCCAGTGTGTGGTCTCAATTCTTGATCTTCAAGAAGGCGTCTCGCAACAATCTGGAGGAAGCCCCATGTCTAAGAAATTCCGCAAGTTATGGTGAAGCATGACGTCAATGGATTCCCAAGGTGCGTAGGGTCGAAATCCATATACGTCACTTCCCTTTCTCTATGGTCTCAATTACCAGCTTGGGCTTGCTTCCGAGGCTTCTTTTCCATCTACCCCCAGAAGGTACAATTTTCCCTCCAGCCGAAGTCTCACACAATGGTAAGTGAGGCCTCTGCAAACTCTCATCTGCGTTTTGATACCTTTGTAGACCTTCACCGGCATGGTGGAGCATCTGCAATCGTCTGCGAAGAACCTATAAACCATTGTAGATCCGCCATCACGATGTTGATTCATTGGACACATCACAGGCGATGGGCACGATCTCCCGCTTTTGGTAATGACGTGTGTGCGACCTAGCCAGCCAATGACCAGCCCGGTATTTACAATCAGGGCAGCCGTCGCGTCACCGAGTCGCCCGCTGGTGGTATCTTCCTCCTCTCTCATTCCTCTGCCTATCAAGATGTCTTCCCCATCGGCAACCTACAAACGGCTCGGAAGTGCTGGATTGCGAGTTTCCGTCCCGATTGTGAGAGAAGGTTCTGACTGTCGTCCAAGCCTCACGCGGGCACATAGATCGGGTGCATGAGTTTCGGGTCGTCCAAGTCTAGAGTAGGGTGTTTTCGCAATATCTGAACAGCCCCCCTCACAACCCCTTTCAAGGCCTGGGCCTTGGACGAAGAGCCATCTCATGAGGTCCTTAAAGCAGCTTGGGACCGCGGACTTACTACCTGGGACACAGCGAACGTCTACTGCAACGGGGAGTCTGAGAAAGTCATTGGAAGTTTCTTGAAGAAGGTCCGAGCATCATCAATTGACCGCGATTCATGAATGACTTGATTCAGTACAAACATCCCCGTCATAAAATCATAATCGCCACCAAGGTTCATGGTCTCGTCACCGACGACATTACCTTGTACAGTTTCCAGCAACCAGAGCTAAAGGAACAGCGTGACTACGTGAACCAGGATGGCCTTTCCCGTGCTGGAATCTTCAACGCCGTCGATGCTTCGCTAAATCGTCTGGGTATCGACTATATCGACCTGCTTCAAATCCACCGCTTCGACCCCAACACGCCCATCGAGGAAACCATGCATGCACTTCACGATCTCGTCTTGAGCGGGAAAGTACGCTATATCGGCGCTAGCTCGATGCGCACCTGGCGTTTCTTCTCCGAGATGAATCACATCGCGGAGAAGAACGGGTGGACCAAGTTCATCAGCATGCAGAACGAGTACTCCCTATTGTACAGGGAGGAGGTGCGCTTTTAAGTTCTGCTTGCCTTCATCTTCTCCTCAGGTTGATCAATCTTCGTCACAGGAACGAGAGATGATCCCGTACTGTAAAGCCCACGGAATCGGTATTATTCCCTGGGGTCCCCTCGCAGCCGGAGCTCTTGCACGCCCACTCGGTGTTGAAACCACCCGCAGCAACTCTGCGAAAGGTACGGTGTTTGAGAGCAAGTATAGTGACACCGACAAGACCATAATCGGACGTGTCGAGGAACTTGCGAAGAAAAAGGGCTGCACCATGTCGCAGATTGCCTTGACCGTGCGTTCCTCCGTTCTTCATTCTTCACGTAGGACTGATTTGATTCATTCACCGCACGCAGTGGGTGCAGATGAAGATCGACTCACCTATCGTGGGGATATCTTCAGTCGAGAGGCTGGACCAGAGCATCATCAAGGACATTGAACTTACCACCGAGGAGGTGAAATATTTGGAGGAGCTGTAAGTCATGCACGGAGAAATTCACCACAAGCACTAATAATTTCTTCATCTGCAGCTACGTCCCCAAGGCCGTGCGTGGACACGTCTATTAGTCCGCCTTAATACTATGCTCCTCAATCTGTAACTGTTGTATTCATTTTCAGCAGCCGTATAAAACAGTACCTATTTGCCTTATCCGCGAACCTGGGCCCAGGTTCTCGGATCAAATGGTTAGCACAGCATAGTGATGCACAGTACTGTACATCAAACGCGTCGCGACGCGTCTCAAGGAGTCCAGCTCCACAACACGCGTCGTGCCACACATTTTACACGTCAGATGCGTACGTGGCCTTGCCGGGCTGACACATCGCCTCCAACACAAATGACTTGGGGCTCCGGATCCTGGGAGTGTGCTGAATAATCCTAGGATCAGTCATCGGCAATGGGCTCCATGCTTGCTCAGCCTCAGCGAACTCAATTATCAAACGTGCTAAGTACCAGGCTGCGAAACCCGGACTCCGATTATTTATCCAGCGTTTTCTCCTGCATCTGGCTTGGTGGGTCTTTCTTCCTTCTGCCCTACATTAACATTATATCTTCGAACCTTCAGGCTTCTCGTCAGTACACATTCGGGAGCGTGATGAATCAGCCGCTTCCGGGATAATCCCTGGAAACCGGCGTTCGTTATTCGGACCGTGCCGTGTAATCTACCCCAGTTGACCGCGGTAACCTCCAAAACGCGGGATTCCGTAATGTTCGGTATAATTACTCCGTTTTCTTCAGCTGTGCCACCCCGGTGCAACCATGCTTCCATTTCCCCTCCGAACCAAAATCTACGCACTTGGGGTGCTCTTCCATCTCTCGACCATCTCTGTCGCATCTAGTCAATCCTGTGGCTGTTCGTCCACTATTCTCCCTGTTCACGTAGACGCGCTCCTTCCAAAGGATCCTACCGATCCATTTGGTGGACTCAAAAGCAATGCCAGTAGTCTCCGTCGTCTAAACGAAACTTATGACGTCTTCGGGGTCTTCTGTCAGCCAACGACCGCACCGCGTACAGGTCAGTTGAAACTTTGTTCTGGCGGGGTATGAGTTTGACTTTTTTGTAGATGTCGTACAGCTTCTGGTCCACGGATTCACGTATACCAACCAGTATTGGTCACCTGCAACGGAGGAATTCCGAAACCAGTCGTACACTGGCTTTGCCTGTGACCGTGGCTTGTCTTCGCTTGCCATCGACTTGGTGGGCGTCGGTCTGAGTTCGCGACCCGCCAATGCGTCTGACGTCCAGTACGCCACTCACTCGGCTGTCGTTTCGCAATTGGCCCGCCGCCTCAAGACCGCGTCCATTCTTCCCGGAGTTCAGCCTTTCAACAAGGTTATCGGTATCGGGCACAGTGCAGGGTCCGCGACGTTGATTTTTGGCGCCATCGCCGAAGCGAATCAATCGCCTTTCGACGGCCTCATCCTTACGGGAAACCTCATCGTTGAGCCCGGCACGCTGCTTACAATCCCTGGGGTTACAAGCGCGCGGGATGATACCCCACTCCGGTGGGGTGCCCTCGATCCGGATTACACCACAACAAACAATCGCAGCATCTTCTACCTCACCAACCCGGCCTCTTTCTCGCCTCGCATGCCCGTATTCGACGCCTTCACGAAGGACGTGGGCACGGTGGCCACGTTCCCGGGGTTGAGTGTCTCGTCGTTGTCCGCGAACTACACGGGACCCGTCGCGAAAGTCGTTGGCTCGGAGGACCAGGGATTTTGCACCGGGACGGACCGATGTGATGATGTTGCGGCGCTGACTGCAACAGAGCGCATCTTGTGGCCAGAGGCAAAGAGCTTTGAGGTTATTGTGGCCCCGGGAAGCGGACATTGTATGAATCTCGACTTTCTGGCGAACGGACCATTCAATACTTTTGTTGACCTCGTGAACCAGTTTGTAGCGCTCTAAGTCATTGTTTCTTGTAGTGCGATACTTCTACGGGTTGTAAATGCAGACATATAATTGCATATGCCGTGGCAACCGTGGGCCTGTGGGGTTGCGGACCGCATGCCGGTCTGTTTGCTGATGCGTCGCTGCATCGCCACACCGCTTCCTTTCCCTTTCTTTCCTCCATCGTCGTTCCAAATGCGCTCGGCAGCAAGCAGTGTACGCCCTCATTCTTTCTTGAGCAATAACCGCCGGTGAAACCCTACCGAATCAGTCGATGAAGCCTCCCGACTCACAGGTCGTAATGCACGAGTCCGTTCGTTTGCTTCGGCCCTGGCCCTGGCTACAAGCTAGAAGCCAGGCCAGCCGAGCCATGGTTTCAGATTTCCCATACCGTACTGAGCCTCACTGTTTGCAAGCGGGCAGGACGACGACTGTGCTCCCGTCGCTCGTCACCGCTGCTATCCTACACCCTCGCTGTGGTTGTCCGCGGTACGTGCACGGTGTCGCAGCCCATACGCGTTGCCGCTACTCCCCATTTCCTTCGTCGGAGAGCTCAAGTATGGGCCTTCATTGTTTGCGTTCTTTCCTTTCCTTTCTTCGCGGGTGGCTTGTGTGCCATCCGGGGACGATAGGAAGCTAGCGAGTGTTGAATGCCCGTCGCTGTCCGACTCTATCTACGCCGTCCCACAGAGCTCATCTGCGGCGAGCGGGGAATCGTTCACAGCATGCAATGCTCTGTATTCTGTGCTTTTGATTCTCTGAGCACAGCGTCGTCTCATCGAGCGCTGTTTCCGCGTCTGTGTTTGTGCGCGCAACCCGATTTTTTCTTTATGTTTCGTTGTTCCTTTTTCTGCGTACCTGGGGTGTTTTCTCGTTCACCTCCGGAATGCGTCATGGTGGTTGCTAATTCCGGGATCGTCTGCTACCCTGGTCTCTTCCCGAATCATCGAACTAACAGGTACATGTTATCTTTCTCTTCAACCGGCGACCTAGGCGATCCTCCAAATACACGAGGTCGATGTCTTTGCTTTCGCGGCATTCTAAGCACGCGACTGGGCCCCGACCCTGCGTTCGGCAGACTCGAGAATGAGTCGGCCAGCAGACTCTGCGGACCCATTTTCCTTTTTTATTTACTCTGTTTTTACATTTTCCTCGTTTTCGATCTGGATCGGTGTCTAGTTTTTGGCGCGCTTTAGCGATCCGCGTTCGCGTTCTGGCAAATTATTTGCTCTTGCCCTGTTCTTTGTTCTTCCCCTCGATCGCGATGGTCCTTGGTTATTTTAACGCACGAAGCATCCCGCTCACATTTTTTTTTTTCTTGCGGAGAGGTGCGCCGGGCCGTGTCGCTCTGGGTACGACTTCGCGCCTTCAAGTTTGATGATTTTTGTGTCTCGTTCTTTTCAACTTTCTTCATCAGTTCGAACATCGTTTCACATCTTATCCCATCGTTCCCGACCGGTCACCTTCCAAGTGTCTTCTCTTCCATCGGATTGTGCTCTCGGGTGAAAACTACATCACGTTCGGTGATCGCCATGCAGGTCTTTCTCTGTGGCTGATGGCGTCTGCGTTGTGCAACTTCAATTTCATGTACGACATCAAGCTACTATACTTATTATCAAACCTGACAAGGTGCGAGGTTCGAAATTTCGCACCCGCTTTGCATGGCTCTCGCAATTTTTAATTTCTGGTGCGTGTCGATCAATAGGTGATGTGGTGCGAGGATGGATAGAGGCGACATGAATCAATTGATCATGATGCCTCACCCTGAAACCCATGGGGCTCAGTGATTCCCGCCCGCACATCCTGACTTTCGCCACGTCAGTCGACTGCAAGGGCCCGCAATTCGTCCCCAATGCACCGCTGTCTCCAGATACTCGAAATCCTCGAGGAAACCTTTGTGCACTTCGGCTACCCCGAGTCCGCCGACTCTAAAGCGCTGGTTACGCTAGCAAGAACATGCAAGCGCTTCCAAAACTCTGCGCTCGACATATTGCGGCAGCGCCAGGAGACTCTAATGAATCTACTACGCTGCTTGCCCGAGGACGCATTAGACCGCACCGCAACACAAACTCCGGTTCGTCGCATTTGTTTTTTCTTTATGAGTTTTCGGCATGTCGCTCATATCAACCAAGCGTTTTCTACGCTCGCTAGTTGCGGCGGACTGGAACAGGCCCCGTGAATACACTCATCGAGTCAAAGAATTTGTCGCGTCACACTGGTCTAGTAGCATGGCCGAGATTCTTCCAGCCCTAGCAGAAATCTTCCCCAGCAGCTCATTTCTCCCCAACCTCGTCCGTCTCGAATGGGACGGGCGTCAGCGCCAGTCCATGGACCTATTACTCTCCCCGGTTCTGCAGAAGATCAACGTCGTGTGCAGCTTTTCTGCCGTCGAATTAGCCCACTTTCCGATTGGGCCCGCAAATACCACGGAACCTTGAAGGAAGTAGAAATCGGGCTCATGCTTCTCCCAGGCGGCCGCGTTGGCGCCACGGCGGGAGTAAAAATGTGTGCGCTCGTACGCGAACTGAGGGAGGTTGAATCGCTCAAGATCCAGCAAGAGCTGGATCACGAGTCTCTAGTCCATGTCGCCAAGCTGAAAACTATGCGCATTCCATCAGTCCCAAGCCTAGAAGTAGACGCGCTGGCATCCAGCGACGTTGGGACGTGGTTTCCGAACCTCCAGGTAGTTCATATCGAATCGATCTCCCCGTCCTTGACGGTCCACTTTTTGCGCAGGTCTGCGGACGCACCATTCGAGAACATGTCCCTCGTATTCTACCCATATGCATCCCCAGGTGAAATGGAGCTGCTTGCTCCAACACTCACGTCTTGTGAGCGTGCACATCCGGCGCTACACAGCCTCAAGTTCCTCAACCACTCACATGTGGACGACGAGCCCTGCGACCGACGCACATTTACATCCCAATCCCTGCGCACGTTGTATTGCTTCCAAAACCTTTGCCAACTGCACCTCGCCTTTTGGCGCGGTTGTGACTTTGACGACGAAGATCTGACTAACCTGGCGTGCGCATGGTCCCACCTCACGGTTCTGGTCTTGCAAAACGGAACCAGGGTCTCCGAAGAGCCTCCACGGGTTACCTTCCATTCTCTCCTCGCGCTGGCGGCACATTGTCCGCATCTCGAGAGTCTGGAAATTGATTTCGATTCCAGGAATGTTCCATCACACACCACAGAGGATGGGAGTTCTCTCATCAGGCAGACGAGCTTGAAGAGCCTGGATGTGTTGCACTCGGCCATCTTGGAGGCGGACGTGTCGCGCATTGCCGACTGTTTGTCTACCCTTTTCCCGAACCTGTGCGAGATCCACACTGCGGCAGAGCCCTGGCTCGAGCCTGAAGAAATCGAAGACGCGTTATCGGACGAAGAGATAGAGTATTGTTGGCGTTGGAGAGAATTAGGGCAGAATATGAATACAGCCAGAGAAGAAGGACGGTAACCATGGGCGTGAAAAGAAAAAAATCAAATTTCCGAGTTTCTTTCACACTGCAGAAAAAACGATATCTCGGGGCGAGACAAAAGGTTTTTGGGGCACAGAGATCCTTCCCGGAATCGCAAAGTCTCAAAAAGGGCCTCCGAAGCACCGAAGCCATTAGTGTCAGTGGGTGGGCCGGTACGGACTGTCGTTTTACCTGCTGAAACCAATCATTTTCGGAAACAGTTTCTGCAGCTCCAGAAATCCAAGGTTTCAGAGCACGGTCGATCTTTCTGCGTTCTCGCCAGCCCTCAAAATACATTCCCTTTGTTTCGAAACTGAGAGTCATTTCTTCGATTTTTGTTTCGCGGCACGTTTATCGTTACTGCGTCCCACCAACTACGTACTACTCAAAATTCTCCCATTTCACTGCAACTGTTATGGAAACTTCAAAGACTGCTTAGTCATCTTTTTTTTACATTTTCCACCCGCAACTTTGTTCATCTCGCACGCACGTTCTCCCGGCGTCCCTGCGCTTTCATCTTGCTTTTATGTGGCTACGTAGCCTACTACGCAGAGAATGAAATACATCGCGAAAAAGCCTGGGTCCCGAAGCGAGAACGGCAGCGTCTCGAGAACGATAGTTCGGATCTTGCTCCTCTCCGAGTCCGGGGAGTTGAATCTTGATCAGAGACAAGTGTAATATGGCATTCAAGGTCGAATAAGGCGGGCAGGCGTGCGCGGGAGCCGTTCGTTCGTTACGAGGCTGAAGGAATCTGATGACGGAACGATCTGGGAGGTGGTCAATATCAATGAAACAAATTCGAAGGGCACGAGGAGACAAGTGGACCTTGCAATGGGCCGAGACTCGCGCTCCCTTGAGTACGAGTGCTAATGAAAATTAACGCCCGTCTGAAAGCGTTAGTTAGTAAAAGTGACACAATTGGATGTATCGTACCTGCACCACGGCGTCGTGGGAGCATACGGAATGGAAGAATATCGCGCGCGTGCTGCGAAGACACGCCACGACGTTTCGCATGCACGGCAGATTCCGAGTCGAGTTGATGTTACAGATAGGTGTCCGCGGGCGCGGGCAGTATAGAGGTTGAGGTGGATGGGAATACTACAACAGTTCGAACGGGGATATGAGGAGAATTGAGTGTATCCTGCGTCCGAGGCGAATTTAGACCCCGCAGGAACGGAAGGCGGCCGTCGTTTGTAGTGGGGAATCGGCGCACTTCGCGGGCCGAGGGAAGAGCTATGAAGTCGCTCGAGTTGAATTCGAGCTCACATTACCTCGCATCCGGGGCAGAGGCACTGTAGCCTTGCGAGCTCCAGGCACTTTCGAGAGTCAGGGGAACTCCGTCGGCGAGCTGAAGTGCAGGCACAATCGGTTCGATATTCACGTAGCAGGCGGATTGTGAGATGCATGACGATCGAGGAAGCGAGGACGGACGTACACATTGACATGAATCTATTGCGTACTCGGCGATGGTCCTGGACCGACGCGAGAGGGGATTGTAGTCCTATGGATGTCAACGGCCCTATGCTCAATTCACAGCATCCGGATATCTTCAAGTTGATTGGTGTAGGGGGATCAAAACTGGACAAGCATGCGTGAGGTTGGGCGGGAGTTAGGAGCGCGTGGGCGAGGGGCGGTTAATGCTCATGCGACTCACCTCAAATGGAGGGACGAGGGATGAGACGGGATACGGGGCAGAGCTGTGAGTAAAGAAGAGTACATACAAGAGATGCGCCGGAGACGATGAAAGATAACTCAGGCGGCGCGCGAACTGTTGGGGCTATGGAGGGATCGAATTCATGCCACATAAATCTGCGGGAAAGGTGAAGGGCTAAGTTGAGAGGGAGCTTACCATTCAGGGAGGATTGAGCGGAGTCGAGAGCGCAGTCATCCGGGATCTGAATGCGATGCGGCGGGGAGGGAGAAGATAAGGAACATGAAGAGGCCTCGATAGCAGGAAGAATTGGCAGATGTGATGCGCGGTCAAGTCAACAATAACACCAGATAGAAGGAATGGGCGGTGCGCAAATTTAAGGACTAACTAAACTGCTCAAAGCTTACATCGAACGAAAGGTTGGTGGGGGATGAGGATAAAAGGATATATGTCCCTGTGAATAGAGAGTCAATAAAGTCAATGGGGATGGGAAACAAACAAAGACTATACACTATTATGAGCCGGGACTGTCCCTCCAGAGTGCGATGAAGTCCGTGGAGCCATAAGTAGGAGAGGCGATGAAGAGCGTTGAGCCGAGTAGTTTAAATTAAGAGTCGCCGATGTGGCATTGAGGCCAGTTGGTAGAGAAAACAGCAAGACCCAACGAAGGCTTTGAATTATTGTAACTAGGAAGCAGGCTGCGGGTGCGAAAGAAAGGTTACAACGGCCAGAGAAGAATAAAACTAACCTGAAGTGCGAGTCGCAATAAGTATAGGAGATTTAGAGCATTATCGATCGAACGCTCCGAGATTCCGGCGGATGGATACATAGGAAGATCGCACCCCCTAGGCTCGACGTCTTCTGCGCTCTGAGCATGGATTTGGATTTGGGCGGGTCCACGCTTTGTTGTGGCGGGGGGCGCTGTTCCGCCGTTTGAGAAATTGAGGCTTGCGCGCGCGAGATAAGTCCTAAGAATGGTTTCAGACAAGTATCAGACGAGAAGGAAAGTATCAGGTAGTTCCAGGAGCCCTGTTCAGCTCCGGTGCGGAGTAGTAGTCGGAACTGAGGAAGTCGGACGCAGAGCCGGAGGGTGCAGACCTGGAGCGCGGGGGACCACTTGTCTGTCATTTCGCCGTGTGCGCAGACTCGAACGGAGGTGGGAAGCATGCACCTTTCAGGATCTCCGCGTTTGTCTGAAGGTCGCAAGAAAGAAGGAGAACGGATTCGGATCAGTCGGATTACCTCGGCTTTCCACAAGCCGGCCAAACCCGGGCACACAGCGCTCTGCTTCGACCGCCAACTTGCCGCGCTTGCTCCACGCACGACCTCGCACGACCGTGGCTTTCTGCTCCCTCTCGCAACCCGCCCCTGGACGCGCATTGATTCATCAGCACCCCGGGATCACCTCGAACGCGGGATGGAGAAAACGATGACGAATGCACCAACTTCAAATTCAATTCACCGACTACGCGCGGACACGGCTCGGAGGAATGCATGGGATCTGTCTGTACATGTGAGTCCCATTCTCCATGTTGTCGTCCTCGCTTGTCTGGCGGGACTTTCTTCTACTTTTGTTTGGGTGCATCTGCCGTTCCGTTTGCGTGAGTCGAGCGCTGTGAGCGCTAGTCCGCACCTTCCACGCCTGTCTCACCTTCCTTATTCTCTTTCCCGTCCCTCTCTCCGCGCATCGAGGTGCTGACCGCATTGATTCCCAGATGATCGATGTACGGCGCCCGTGAAGAAGGACGAGGCCCGAAGTCCTTGTGGCTCTAGCACTGGTGTGCGTTCTCGTTTTCGTCCCCGTCGTCCCCGCACCCTTCCTCCGATCCCCGCCTACACCTCCCTATGACACCGTACTATTCCTCTGCGCGCGCCCCACGGCTTGCGCTCTGTTCTCCCCCGCCCTCTACTCTCCGGAGTCGCGCCCTCCCTCCTCTCACACACATCGCGCCGTCGCTCTTCCTCTTAGCGACATCCTGACTCAGTCCCATCGCCCGCCTCCCTTCATTTCCCCCTTCCCTGTCATCCTTCGTCGCCGTCCCTCGCCCCCTTCCGCTACTTTCGCGTCTCCATCATCTCTTCTCTTCCTCCCTTGCGCCTTTCCCGCCCATGACATCGTTCTCCCCTCACTTCCCGCCCTCCCATCCGCTTCCTCCGCCGTCCCGTGTCGCCCTTGCCTCCCCTTCTTCTCCGCTTCGCCTCGTCCTCCCTCGCGCTTCTTCCCCGCTCCCTCCGTCCTCCCCATACCTCCACCTCCTGCTCCTGTGTTGCCTCTCCGCCATCTCTCCTCCCCGCCATCCCCATCCTTTCTCCCCGCGTCCTCGTCCCTCCTCCCCGCATCCACACCCTCTTCATCTCCGCTCCCCGCCTCTCGCCCTTCTTCGCGCACTCCGTGCTGCCACGCTTCCTCCCCGTGCAGTCTCCTCATCCTCATCCCCTCCCCGCGCCTCTCCTCGCGCGCCCTCACCCCGCCGCGTCTCCCTATCTCCTTCTCTCACCTCATCGCGCCGCCGCTCCCTCCACCGCTCCCTCCCTCCCCTTTCCCTTCCCAGTCCTTGTTCTCTCTCCTCTCCCCCCTCCGCGCTCCCCTCCGCCTCGTCCTCGTCCTCTTCTGCCCCCTGCGTCTTCCCCCCCTGCTCCTCCTCCCTCCTTCCCTCTCCTCCGTGTATCCCCGCAAATGCTAACGACCTCCACAGCGTGCACTCTCGCTGGCGCCTCTTAGGCGCTTCTTCTTGTTTTGGCGCCGTCATGTCTCCGTGCGATGCGCGCGCTGGTGCGGACGCAGAGGCGCTGCGCGCGGGCGTGGAGAACGGGGCGGGCGCGGAGAAGGTGGAGGGCTTGAAAAGGGGAGCGCCCTCCGCGCTCCCTTTCGATTTTGGCGCTCGAGTCTTCATGCGCGGCGGTGGTGCGGCCGACGGGCTTGAAGAACGGGGCGCACGCGGATGCTGCGCCGTGTGGTGGGCAGCGTGCGGATGCGCGCGAATGCGGACGTGATGCAGCGCGCGATGTGGGGCCCATGCAGACCGGGCGCGTACGGATGCGAAACGCGGCGCGTGTGGACGCCGGGTGAGGGAGGCGCAGGCGGGGAGTGTGCGCGCTGTGGTCGCGCGTGTGCCTGGCGGCGGAGGAGGTGGTTGCTGCGCGGCGGCGGTGACGGCGTTCCGCAAGCGGCGGCGCTGGAGGTCTGGATGCCAGGCCGTGCTCACGAGCGCGGAGGCGTGAGACGCGCGTCGTGCGCACAACTGCGATTGCGGGTGGAGGTGGATGGAGTGGAGGCGGATGCTCAGCGCGCGCGGCGGAGGCGGATGCTGCTCGGCGGGTGTGGGCGTGGGCGTGGGCGGTGCTGTGTGCGCGTCGCGACGGCCAGCGCAGGCGCGTGTGCGAGTGCGATGTGGCGGTGGTATGCGGGCGCGGAGGGCCGTCGTGCGTACCTGCCTCGTCTATGTGCGAGTGGTGAAGATGAGACGACGCTGGCGTCGCCGCGTGGGCTGAAGCGGCGCGCCACGGGACGCTCGAGAGCTACGCACGGAATGTGAACGCCAAACTGGTGGTGGCGCGCGTCGTGCACCCTGTGGACGCGGGTCGTGCGCGTTATCAACGTGGGTCGTGCGCGGCGCGGCGCGGGCGGCTTCTGCGGGCGGTGGAGCGCGCGACTCGCTGGCGGTGTCTTCGCGCGTGGGCTGTGGATGCAGACGACGAGCGGGGATGATCGACGATACTGCCGGTCCCGCGCGGACGTGAAGAGCGCACACTGTTCTGTTATCGCGTGCGGTCGCGGGTGTCGCTCCCGGGCTGCGTGCGTAGCACATGCGGCGCGGATGCCGCGCGACTCTTTGATGCTATCCGTGTGGGTGTGCGCTGCCCCATCCCGCTGCTGCGTGCTTGGTGCTCGCTGCTCCGGTTGCTCTGCCGCTCCTCTCCTCCGAGCTCGCTGTTTCTCCCATCTTCCGTATCTTCCATATGTATCTATGATACCTTCAATAAAAAGGTGTTTCCGTCTCAAATACAACGAAAGCTTCCAACAGTGGCATGATGGCAGCCGATATGGATGCTTGGAGCGTTTCGTCGCCGACGCCGACTCAAGAAAGAAAGTGAATTTGGAGCGGGGATCGATTCTTCACGTTTATTTTCGGGTCGACGTTTTGAGCAGGTCTCGTCTTTGGCGCCGCGAGCTTCCGAGATGCGCAAGAGGCCACGTGGCTATTTATTGGATGTATTCAGCTTCATCGACGCAGATGGAAAGTGAGGTTCTATTTTATGAGTCTTTACTTTTCCTGAATCCTTGCAAGCCGGTGGCAGGAGCACTCGACCCGTACTTTTTTTTGGTGTGCTTTGGTGAGTCGGAGCCGTCATTCGCGTTCGCGCGCCAACAATGATAGTGATTCGTAGATAAATTATCTTGCTTGGACGAGGGAATCGACGCTACCCCTTGACTATTGGGCGCTTTCAGATCTAATGCTTGGATCCGTGCGAGCATTTTTCGTCAACTATTCAATGTTCTATGTACGCGCTCGAAATGGATAAATTCTCGTCTCTACACGTACACTTTGCGTGAATATCCCCTCTGGAAAGCAGTATGTATATTCAGCTTCGAGATTGCTGACAGGAGCTTGCGCGTAGCCGTTTCCCTCCCCCCCTCGTTCTTGGAATGGATTTATCTACCTCCTGATAGAAAAAGCGGCGGCGATGCAATTGGGTGTGTGCATCATTGTTCCTTCCTGGCGGGCCATGTTGAATTCATTTCGCAGTGAGAATAAGTATGTGTGTATGTGTTGTGGTCTGCACCAAGTCCACGGTTATTCAATACGCATTGCGAGAAGTTCAAATGTCCCTTGTCCCGACGCAATAGATTTGGTGAGCGGTGGTTCTCCGGAATTCAGGGTATCCTTCGAGGTTCACTCTTCAGTCCATCTCCTTTATTACGATTTCTCCTTCATCTAGTGGGTTTCAAACCTGAGAGCCAAGCGGACAACATCGATTACTGACTCTTGAGTAGATCTAGGATGTTAATAGATCGGACAGAGGACATATAAATTGAGGGCATAGACAGATGATGTGTTAATCAACGCGGGCGTGATTATGAACACCATAGATTTATTAAATCATTCCGTCAAAATGGATAAATATCTCAGGCTTGCCGCTTCAGAGGCTCAAAAATAAATACATAAACCCCGTTCCTTAACTCAGCCGGCCCCATCTCGTTGACAGTGATCACCGTTTTCCGCTTATATTCCGCGCGGTGGTGTGCGAGGCGCTCGGCGACCTTCCAGCGCCGATCTCGAAAGGCTGTCGAAAGGGACACGCGGCTCGCTCTAGACGCCGTTGGACCAACCTGACTGTCAGATGTGTGTCAGTCCGGATGGAGAAGGAAGTTCTCGTAAAGAGCTTCCGTGAAGGACGATTCACGAGAGCTAGCAGGATGGATTAGGTTGAATAGGGCTAAACCAAAGAGGAACAAATGAAAAACGGGGGACCTGACTACTCTTCCCTCATTCTAAAACCTGGGGTACGATCATGGCAGATCATGGCTATGCACCGAGACGGGGAAAATCAATCAGCAACCTGTCAAGAGTCAAGCGCCCATTCAGCGCCTATGCACCATATAAAGTGGCGGGTTCGCAACCATTTGATCCTTCCTCTCTTTGCTCACGTTCTAAAAATGGATGTTGAGATTGAAGCTGTGAGTACTAGTGTTTATGTCTTAGATGATACTGATGAAGAACAGAGCTCTGTGCCTGACACTGTTTCTGAATGTGGAACAAATGATTCTGACACATCTGAAAGCACCAGCTCTGTGAGTTTACGGAATTTGTTGAGGATTCAGTGCAAAGCTGAAGTTTGTCCAGATTTCACAGGAACTAGAAATACCGGTGAAACGGTGCAGTGGCGTGCAGCCATGAAATCTAATGCTAACTGAGTAAGACCTCAGTCTTAACTCAACCCAACACCAAACTCCAAAGACTAACAACAACCAACTCCTGCTTTATCGTATTTGTGTTCGAGGGGGTAGGTCAGGCGTATCGACCGTCAATTTCTATAGTGTGACACTGGTTTGCTTTGGAAAGGTCCTCAGAGGGGCTTTCAACAGGTTTGACAGCCTTTTGGCAACAGGTGTAGATAGTCTACGAGTGGTGCGCAAAACCGCAATGAAATTGGGATTTTGGTAAACGACAGCGCCGCTGGGTAGCTGACTGATTTTACAAGTGGCGGAGGGGCAACTCAAGACGTTCCGTACGCCAGGAGATGGTTCCGCCAAATGGTAAGGTTTTTCCTGGAGCTCAAGATAATTCCTTTGAATGGGGCACAACTACAAAGTAGTGGCGCAAGCCAAACAGTGTGGGTGCCGATGGCGCAGAGCAACTTGATAATGTTCCGTACACCAATAGTTGGTTTCCGCCACACAGCAACCCAAACAGTAAGGGCTTTTATGGGAGGTGGTAGTTCCGACCTCAGTGTTTTGAATCAACCACAATTTTTAATGAACAGCGCGGCTACGAATAGCTCTGCAACTGAACAAGATGGATGGCGATGGCGCAGAGCAACTCAAGGACGTTCCGTATGCCGATAGTTGGTTTCCGCCACACAGCAACCCCGATAGGAATGGACTTTGGTGTATGAATAGCGCGGCTACGAATAGCTCTGCGACTGAACAAAGTGGCGGGGGCCGAAGACGGAGGGACAACTCAGGCTTACGCCAAGGGAGTGTGTGCATCAAACAGGATAAGGACCAGAGGCCTTATAAGCTGCTAAGAGCTGGGTGCCATTAAGGGGGGAGTTATTCACTGTCTAACTACTAATTTACATGCGGCTTTTATACTATGAGAGGGATTGATCCCAACTAACTAAGAGAATGATAAGCGGTCTTTACAAATGATGAACTGATCTGAAGCGAGATATATCCTGGTAGTTGGGCAGACTTAGAGGTGTCTGCCCGGGTATTATTTGATGGTGTGGCCGCCAATCACCTGCAAGTTCTGTTTAAGCCACCTCTGCTTACAGTCTCCTCGCGTAGACTTGGTTAGGAGTGTCCGCAGTCCTCCGCAGTCTGATTAGTTGATGGGCTGACTGAGCCTTTATTATCTCTTGGCACCCAAGTTCAGTGACCACCAGCTGCTTTTGGATGAAGTCATGTGATTGGTTTAGGGCCGGTCTATTACAGGTGGCGTAGCCTCTGCGCCAAGTTCAAGTGGCGTAGCCTCTCTGCCAAGTTTGAAGTGGTGGCGTGCTCGCACATTATATCTTTTTACGGTTTTGGCGTGACTTCATTTGGCGTAACTTCGGACTGGCGCAGACTTGAGCATTGTCATGTGACATAACTGGTTCATTTCTCCCCTCCGCCACTATTCCATTGGCGGGCACATCTTTTGAGTTCAACTCGCAAGCCGAATACTATTATTCTGGTGGCACATGTAGCACTTTGTAGGTTCCAAATCAAATAGCTTTCTTGTTATCCTTCCAATGTCCCTTGGTTGCCTCGTGCCCATATTGACATCGAGCTTACTGCACAAAAGTACAGCTTGCCGGATGAGTCCTATGGCTAGCCAGTGGGGTTGAGTCCGAGTCGCAATCTTTAGCTTTGTATGAAAGCCGCAATGGCATCCTCGGTCTCCTTGGTTTATCACTAGTTTGCAGCACTGCTAACGGCTTTTAGTACTCAGTTCCGGGAATGTAACTAGCACCCTGTGTGTCTTACGCCTCCCCGCCATAAGGCTGGAAACATGCAAAAGCAGTAATTTCAGGGGTGCACGGATGCACACCCTATCACCGGACCTGCAAAAATTGGTAGATCAGACACCACAAGATGACCCGAATCTTCCTGGCCACCAGCAAAGACTAGGGGAGGCATTGATAACCAGATATCGGGATGAAGGAAATCTCCTCGATCTCCAGGTTGCAGTAAAGCATTTGCAAGAAGCAGTAGGATTCACCTCGGAAGGGCACCCTGACAGGGCAAGACGTCTTCAGAACCTTTCAATGTCTCTCACAGATCGATACCAGCGGCTGGGAGATCTCAGTGATCTCGAGGCCGCATTGCAGGCTGACCAGGAAGCAGTGGGGCTCACCCGAGAAGGGCACCCCAAAAGGCCTGGCTATCTCCGAAACCTCGCAGTATCTCTCACAGATCGATACCAGCGACTGGGAGATCTCAGTGATCTCGAGGCTGCATTGCAGGCTGACCAGGAAGCAGTGGGGCTCACCCCAGAAGGGCACCCCGAAAGGCCTGGCTATCTCCAAAACCTCGCAATATCCTTCAGGGATCGATACCGAAGGCTGGGTGACCTGGGTGATCTTGAGGCTGCCTTGCAGGCTAACCAGGAAGCAGTGGGGCTCACCCTAGAAGGGCACCCTGAAAGGCCTGACCATCTTCAAGGACTTGCAGTGTCATTCAAAGACAGATACCGAAGGTTGGGTGATCTGAGTGATCTTGAGGCTGCATTGCAGGCTGACCAGGAAGCAGTGAAGCTCACCCCAGAAGGGCACCCCAGAAGGCCAGGCTGTCTTCAAGGACTTGCAGTGTCATTCAAAAACAGATACCGAAGGTTGGGTGATCTGAGGGATCTTGAAGCTGCATTGCAGGCTGACCAGGAAGCAGTGGGGCTCACCCCAGAAGGGCACCCTGAAAGGCCAGGTCGTCTTCGAGGACTTTCAGTGTCATTCAAAGACAGATACCGAAGGTTGGGTGATCTGAGGGATCTTGAAGCTGCATTGCAGGCTGACCAGGAAGCAGTGGGGCTCACCCCAGAAGGGCACCCTGAAAGGCCAGGTCGTCTTGAAGGACTTTCAGTATCCTTCACGGATCGATACCAAAGGCTGGGTATTCTGAGTGATCTCAAAGCTGCATTGCAGGTTGATCAGGAAGCAGTGGGGCTCACCCCAGAAGGGCACCCTGAAAGGCCAGGTCGTCTTCAAAACCTTGCTGTTTCATTCACAGACACATATCGGAAGTTTGGCAGGTCAGATGATCTTGAAAATGTCCATACAAATTATACCCTGTCTTTCCAAATCCCCAGTTCACATCCACATGACTCCTGGCTTGCAGCCCTTAACTGGGCCTCTGTGTCTGAGGAATTCCAATTGCCAGATGCTATGACTGCATACACCAATGCCTTTCAGCTGCTCCCAGACATACTATGGGTCGGTAATCTCCTACATGTACGGCATGAAGCCACTCATCGGCTCGGGATTGAACAAGCCACCTCAGCAGCTGCAAGGACTTTTATAAATCACTCCCAATATCCTTCTGCAGTGGAAATCATAGAACAGGGGGTGGGAATCACATTTCAGCAAATGCTTCAGTTGAAGACAGACATGGATGGACTTCCCCTTGCTCAAGCCAGCAAGTTGCAATTTCTCTCATCAGAACTGTACAGCGGTAGATCATCCAATCCACAAGATGTTGCCAACAAACGTCAAAGAATAATTCAGGATATTCGCACACAGCCTGGTCTCAAACACTTCCTGCTTCCAAAACCATACAAGATCCTTTCTCATGCATCCCAAGGAGGACCTGTGATCATCCTCAATAGTCACCAGGCTTGTTGTGATCGGATCATAATCCTGGATCCAGCTTCAGATCCAGTGCATGTGTCCCTTCCAAACGTGAGACTAGTTCTGTTGAAATCACAGCATGACATCCTCAGACAGCTTCTTCACTGTAGCAATGCCCGAACACGAGAAGACTCTGCATCAACCAGACTCTTTGGAAGACGTGAACTGTTTGAATCAAAAACACTGGAACAGTGCTTCACAGATTTATTGAGCTGGCTGTATACTAATGTTGTTGGCCTTGTCTATGAGGTTTTGAAATCTGTCAGTGTAAATCAATCCTGATTGTCATTCATTGACTTCCCACATTTTATGTAGCATGGAATCCACAGTGGTCGGTTGTGGTGGTTACCAACCGGAGTATTCACAGGACTGCCTCTTCATGCATGCTCTCCCACCAATGAGTTTATCCATTCATATACAGCCACTTTAGGATCTCTTCTGGATGCCTACTCCAGGAAGTCATCTAATTCACCCAAAGTTGGTGTTGTTGGAGTAACACATACCAGCAGCGGAGCAAATCATCTCTCAGGAGTGAAACAGGAGGTCAAGAAAATTATATCCATCATCAAAACAACCCCTGTGCAATGCCTTGAAGGGCACCAGGCAACCCCAGATGCTGTAAAGCTCCAACTCCAGATTTGCTCTTGGGCTCATTTGGCATGCCATGGGAAACAAGATTTACGTGAACCAACCAAAAGTCATCTCCTACTCTATCAAGGTGTCTCGGAGTTGGAAACCATTCTTCACATGAATCTCTCCACTGCAGAGTTTGTGTTTCTTGCTGCATGTCAGACAGCCATGGGTGTTTCTCAACTCATAAATGAATCCTTCCATCTGGGAGGAGGATTTATTGCAGCAGGTTTCCGAAGTGCCATTGGGACGCTGTGGTCTATGAATGACCAGGATAGACCACTGGTGGCAGAGAAGGTTTACTCACATCTGTTTCAGGAGGGTAGGCAGCCTCAGGCAAGTGATACAGCTGAGGCACTGCAGCTTGCAGTACATGAATTGAAGGCTCAGAAAGTTCCTTATGAACGATGGATCCCATTTATTCACATGGGGATCTGATATAGGTGCCATATTTGCATTCAACCGTGCTCCCATCAACCGGGGGTTATGAAGGTGTAAAATGATTCCTTTTCACATATTGTCTGTTTTCAATGTAATTCATCCAGCTTGTGATCTTGTGCTTAAGACGGACGAGTGTATACCAAGTAAGCTATCCGGCAGTCACTGGCACTCCCAACCTGTCCCAAGCCCAAATTTTCATTCCAGCTAACAGTTACTGTGAACCTTGTTGGATTATGAAGCTGCAGGCACTTAATAATTAACCTTGGGCATTTAGTTCTAGTACATTCACTTTCCCCGTTGATATGCCATCTACAAGGTCAGTCTTGCAAACATGTGTTTTGCGATCTTTAGCATGCATCTAGAGTTAGCACGAGTCCTGAGTGTGTAACTAAGGGCTAGAACCATACAAATGGTGCTTACTATCAAGGGGATATTTATCATCTACTCTGTGAGCGATGGGCGATCGTAATAGTATATATTCACACAAATATCTGCTATTTTGACTATTGTTTATTGTAACGACGCTGATACAACTGGTATTAGCCCAGCCATGAAATCTCGCATTTTTGTGATTTCTTGCTAAGAGCCAGTTCGGATGCCAGATGCACATCTGCATCTCGCATCTGCAAACACAAATTTCCTTATATAGATGTTGTGATTGATGTGATTATTTGTGTCATTTTGTGACTCTGCATGTCATTTCTGTGACCGTACATGGCGGCTTCCCAGCGTTAAATCTGCCAATCTACGCGTCAGTTATGCCCGCTGCGCCGTCATCCGAGCCCGGGGAACCACCTCTTGACAACGTGCCATCCGCTGCCCAGCCGAAGAAAAAGCCGTCGAAGCCAAAGGCTCATTGGAGCGACGCTGACGAAGACCGGCTGCTCAAGTTCTTGGTTGAGCAGAAGGCGGCGGCAGGGGATGGGTGCAACTTCCCAATGAAGATATTCAATGCTGCTGTACCCCTAATCAACGAACACCTCACGCGTGGGGGGCCCAAGACTGCCAAATCTTGCCAGGGAAAATTTAGCGGGGTACGTTGCCAGTTACTCTGTTCTTATTACTGCTGACCCTTCATCTTGCTGTTCATTAGTGCAAGAAGATCTTTCGGGTCATTCAGGACGTCCAGAAGCAATCCGGATTCCATTGGGATAACGGAACAGGTGCCAGCATCGACGTCGCTTCGGCATCTGCCTGGGAAGCGTACATCAAGAGAGCACCCGAGGCTATGCCGTTCAGAAACTCCGGATGGGTCCACTTGAGCCGGATGGAGCAGATGATGCCCGCCCAGGCCAAGGGGACCCACGTCTACAGAGCGGGGGCTGCCGGAACCGTTAACAAAACCCCCGAGACGCCGGAATCCTCAGACAACAAGGATGATGCTCTCTCTCCTCGTCGTCAACCTTCTCCTGTTGGCAGCCCAACCCGTTGGCAGATTGAGTCGGACGGGGCTCCTCTTCCGTCTGATGATGAGCCGCAGCATGTGGTAAGTCGGGCTTGTGCCCTTTCGAGCCTGACTAATTGATTGCCTAGTCGACACCTGTGCCTCAAACTCCCGCGACCCAGCGCAAGAAGCGCCCAGCCAGCCCTCCCCCGTACCAGCAGAGGAAGCAGCCTCGTCTGTCGGGCGGTGCACGTGCATTGGAGCAACTTGCGAATTCCGCGATGGATTTCAATGAAATCATGACGGGTATCGGTACTTTGTTTGCTGCCGCCGCCGCTCCTCCGGTTCCTGGTGCCATCCCTGTGGCAGCCCCAGCTCAGGCGACCTTTCAGACGACTCCGCATCGCAAAGTCGACGCGATCAAGCGCTCACAGCGCCTCGAAACAAGGGGGTTTCGGCATTAAAATTTCGGATACAGGGGGGGGGGGGGGGGGTCCCGAGGGCGGCTGAAAAAAACTTTTATCATGTATTATGCAGGAGGTTTAAAACTGTCAGAAATACACCCTGAAGCACTCCCAGAGGTAGGAAGAGGGTATTTGGGACTCTACAGGCATGTATGATGTGGTTGCTCAGATTTGGAAAGTCCATCAATCGTTGTGAACGTCTCCGAGTGTCCGTCGATGGCGGAAAGAATGGTTACTCGAACTAATTTAGAGGGGAAATTGACACTAATGTATAGCTTTAAAACCTTGGGAGATTGGGGCAAGATGGCAGTATTGGCGCCTACAAGCACTGGTCGGCAATGTTGAAATTCTATATTGCACTATATTTGACTCTATAAAAGAGCGCACAGTACTCAGTAATTGAAGCTGGTATGTATTAAATGCAACTGGCTGACGCTCAACAATGTTACTGCACCACCAGAGCGTCGAAGAGGTCAGTTGTCATATCGCT
The DNA here is from genome assembly GCA_029204335.1 of Mycena vulgaris. Lineage (NCBI taxonomy): Eukaryota > Fungi > Basidiomycota > Agaricomycetes > Agaricales > Mycenaceae > Mycena > Mycena vulgaris. Next base: position 358,053 of record JARGYA010000123.1, on the reverse strand, counting down.
GAGTGAATTAAGAAGCTGTCAACCTGGTGGTGGTGAGGTGGCGGTGAGCACGCACATGACTCGGAGACGCGGCCCGCCGCTAGGGGTGGGAACCTCCTTCCTTATATAGGGGGGGAGGGGGGGGGGGGGTCTGGCCGAGGGTCGAAAAAACTTTTCGACCCTATATCCGTTTTTCGAATCCCGAGTCCCCCTTGCCTCGAAAGATGGCTGGGTATTACTAATCTTGTTATTTTTGTTGACATTCTGCGCAACGATATAACTATGTTAGACACGTACAGTGCACTTGACGATGACGATGAAGAGTTCCGCAAAGCATGGGTCCAGACACAGGTTGCCCAACAGGTGCGGAAGAGTCTGCAAGGGTTTGACTTTAACTTCGGCATGTAGAATACAATCATGTAGCGACCAATAAATTTGGTGCACATCAATTTATTTCCACCTCTACTCATCCAATTCCTCGCCCCTCTCTCGCAAAAGCTCCTGGTAGCTAACCCACATAGCCTGCGCGATTCTGTCCCGACGTGCTTCGGATCTGGCTTTCTCCATGGGGTCGGTGGGGCCCTCTGCAAGATGTCCGAAGCGATCTTGGTTTGGACCGCGAGTGCCAGTGGCTGGGTCTTCAATCTCCATGTCAAGGATGTCGTCCCATTCCTCTGAATCATGTTTGAGAATAAAATTGTGGAGAGCAGCCATAGCGGGAGGAATGCGGGCTTGGACACTCATGTCATACTCCGGGGCCCTGACAAGAATCGCCCATTGCCTTTGAGGACACCGAAGATACGCTCGACAACATTCCGAGCTGAGGCATGTCGCAGGTTAAAGAGCTCCTCCCGAGTAGCCCGGCCAAGGCGGTGTGGTAGGGTCAGAGGGCCGCTATGCAGAAATCTCCTTTCATTGTGTTTTCATTCTTATTTTACATTTACCCCTATCATATGTTACATCATCTGTTTGTATCGTAAACAGGGACACACCGTGCAATTTTACAATTGTACCACCATCCTCGCGGCCAGTGCAGGGCAAGCGCCCAGAGGCAGCATCGGAGCGCCTCGCCCCTTCCTTCTAAATCATCGCCAGTGGGCTTCCTAGCCACCAAACCTTCGAAATCACCTCTTACGACTGGGGTTGGGCCTAAGATCGCTAGTTTTGTCCCCACACATCATTCTATATATGGTAATCCACTCACGTGGTCTCCGGACCCTCCGGCGACGCTCCGCAAAGCCAGCGTGAAGTTGAGAACAGGTGGGTGGCACGGGCCTAGTGTTGCCGCAACTCGCGACTCCAGCACCTCAAGTCGACTTGAGGTCATCAACTTGAGTCCAGTCGAGTCGAGTCATTGGTGTGACTTGGTTCGACTCTGGAGTCTAGGCAAGTTGACTTCCTCGACTTGGAGTCGACTTGGAGTCGTTCGGGTCGGTATGAATTAAAAATGGGTCGTAGGCACTCGGGAACAGACCTCCATTGATGCCTAGTATGTAGAAAACCTCAAAAAATGACCCAGGTCAAATTTCTGGTTTCGGGCGATATAATTTCGAGATATTCCACAAGGTGTTGTCAGTATTGTACCAGTCCATTGATAATTCAAAGAAATCCCATCTTTCAAATGGAGCTTCTATACATCGCAAGAAAGACAGATATCGTACCACCATATCCCTCCGAGGTAAATCCAACCTCAATTGACCCTTTCTATGTCGTCAGGAGCCTCAAAAATACATATCTAAAAAATTTCGACTCCAACGACTTGAGTCGATTCGAGTCGACTTCGAGTGACTCGGAGGAACAAAGTCAAGTCGAGTCGAGTCGAACCTTGCTTGAAGCCGACTTCGTGAGTCGTGACTCGACTTTTTGAGTCGCGGCAACACTACACGGGCCAGTCCCGAGCTGTGTATGGGCAAGGGATTTCAAAAAAAAAATCCTCATTACATTCAAGAATGTATACGGATGAAATAGTACAGCGTAATACACACTGACAGGACGCGTCGCGGACCGCACCAACGCGTCCATGACGCGTCGGGACACGTAATTTATATCAGAGATAAGCAAGAGAATTTGAATAGGATGGAATAAAAAGAGTCACCAAGTATCTGTTTGCATGCCACCCACAACACATTGGGGGTGCGGCTGGCGGCGCAAGGAGAACTTGAAGACGAGCCGGGAGCCTGAAGGCAATATGAGCCTCGGGATTGCTTGAGGATGGTCCGCGGGTGATGATTTGAGCGATTGGGCAGCCTCCTCTGCAGTCGGGAGGTGGTGTCGTGGTGGTACGGAGGAAAGAGGCATTGATTGACAAACAGTGCTCGACAGTTCTCCGGAGCTCCGGAGGTCACGTTTTGATGTTGCCATATTGGGATTGATGTGTGGGGACCATTCTCAAGAGCTTTGGGCCTAGTCCAATTGAGCCGCGTGATGGATTGTACTTGTTTGTTCTCAAGTAAGTCCCGATCGGGACGGTACATGGATTTCTACCCGTCGTCGTATATCTCGATAAAAAATGGCTGTATCAAAATTCCATTACAACATAACACAGATTTCCAAGTTTCATTGACATCTGTCTACTCAGAATTCTCATGGCCCTCTTAGTGCATGTAGAAAACTGAAAATGGCGGACCACCCAAAATGGGTGGGCAGAACCACATTTTCCTCAATTTCTTCGTCAAAAAGACGAAAGTAGGAAATCAGTTACAACACAACACAGATAATGCTGTCTTTCACAGAACTGTCTCTTCAGATTATCTATGTGATGCGCTGTGAAGTGAAGAAAACTGAAAATCGGCATCGTCGCAGGATCTGGCAGTGTTTCACCATTTGCGCAATATTCAACTCAAACTTAGGTGAATAAAACAAGAGAACACAAACGGGGGTGTTAAAAAGAGTTCTGCATGCTCGATTTTACTTGAATGTGAGCGAGGATCTCGCAATCTTGAAAACGCGCCGTGTACCATCAATTTCGGGCCCAATTGGGAACCAAACACGATCAAACATCACGGAGCTCAATTGGAGTAGGCCCAACCCCATTACGACTTCACCCTCTCTGCACGTCATTTTCGGACATTTTACTCTCTTTTGTCGCACTTTTCGCACTCAACGGCTCGAGAGCACCTCACACGTTTTACCTTCGAAATCTATTCTACAACATACTGGATCACCGACCCCAAACCCGAACCTACCAGCCAGGCATCTCCCTCTACCACAGCGGATCTTTCCGTGTCGTTTCCCCTGACGCAAAGCATGTCGAATCTTGCATCTCTCAACTGCCCATCCACATGTCAATTTGACATGCCAGCGCGCCTAGAACTCTGTCAGCTGTAATAACTTACCTTTGGATGCGATTGGCGTGGGGAAGGTGAAGCCATTGAAGCTATTTAGACGCTGAGCCTGGTATGCATCCGCCCGCGGGATATAAAGGAAAACAATTGCCCGACGAGGCTCCACTGCTCGAAGAGCGATTCTGCTCGCATCCTCGGCTCCAAATTGTATTACACGTACACCGAACTTCGATAGTCGGCTTATGCTAAAAGACGTTGGAATGGTCTGCGCGGAGTTTGAGAGCGCATGCTACAGAAATGGACGCGCCCGATGTGCGGCGATACACGACAGCCTCAGGGACAGAGGTCGTGGACGCAGTCTAGAAGGGGCAAATGAAACTAGTTGAAGATCCTACCTGTCGGATCACGCAGTCAGCTTGGTCGGCACCCACGGGATGCAGCTGGCACTCTCTCCACAAATGGCACCCCACACCAGCGGCAACAAGCTACCTATGCAGCGTACGGTGCCCATGCAGGTGCTGGCCCTAGGATTTCCGCGAACCGGGACCGCATGTGAGTCTGCCGCGATCTTCAGCCTGCATCGAAAACTCACATTATAATATTCAGCGTTGAAGATCGCGCTCGAGACGCTCGGATACGTGCGCACCAACCATGGATTTTCGGCGTTCTCCCGTACGGAAGAGATAAATATGTGGATTCAGGCGATTAAGGCCAAATTCTTTGGGGAAGGGACACCTTATGGACGGGAGGAGTGGGATCGTCTGCTTGGGGACTGCCAGGTCAGCGCATAGGTTATTGGGACAATTAAATGCTGACGGCGATCACAAACCCGCAGGCCATAGCAGACATGCCGCACATCCTGTTTGCAGAGGAGCTCATCGCGGCGTACCCCGAGGCGAAGGTTGTGCTGACAAATCGAAGCCCGGAGAGCTGGTGGAAGTCGTATCATGCAACCGTATTGGAGATCCAGAGACCTACGCTCCGGCAAAGGTTGAATGCCTGGCTCGATCCTCAATTTCTGGGGGGTCAACAAGAGCTTGCGCGTCTCGGGCGGCTGGCAATGTACAAGACTGAACAAATCACAGAAGAAATTGCGAAAGCAGGTTTTCTCGCACATTACGAAGAGGTGCGACGCTTGACGCCGAGGGACAGACTGCTGGAGTTTGAGGTGAGAGAAGGTTGGACGCTTCTGTGCAATTTTCTGGGGAAGGAGACACCGGCGACGGATTTTCCCAGGGTTAACCACACGGCGCAGTTCCACGAGACCATATCCGCAGGTCGCCGCGCCGCATTGTGGAGGCTGGCTCCTAAACTAGTGGGGCCCTTACTAGCTACGGTCGCTGCTGTAATCCTGTTATGTTTCGGGAGGATGCGCACGGTATAAGCGTGTACACGTGTATTGTTATAGTGCCAGTGCTGTTGGAATCGCGCCACATAGAAAATACACGTAGGGAATCCACTAGGCTCGTGACCATCCGCTTCGACATCACGTGGCTGCGCTAATCACGTTGCGAAGCGGCTGGGAGCTCTGGTCATCGTCTTGAGTGGGCCCGCCAAATCAGTGCCGACACTTGGAATTTGAGAGCGCCGAAGTGTGAAAAAAAAGTGTCAAAAGTGCCTTAGTGAAAGTGCAATTGTTTTCAATTCTAAGCTGAATGAGCCCAACTTGTTTTTCGGACTTGGGTGAGAAGTGCTGGTCGTCGTCTGTGCACGGACCAGTTGGCGATGTCAAGCGATGTTCACCAAATCTGAAAATATAAGTTACTCTCCTTCATCTTGAAATCTGAAAATAATGATGTTTCTCTATGTCAATTTTTTGCACTTTTTCTCAACATTGAAGGCGTACAATGTTAAGTCCCACCTCACATTTGGCGGGTCCACCAAAAATCACGATCAGATGTTCCAGTCGTTCTAGGAAGCTTTTTGATCCCTTTGCTCGTCTCGTGATCAACAGCGCTGACTAAGAACGGCTGGTTGCGAGTCTAGGAATCCACCGCGCTCCTGGGGTGATAAGTAAGTAACATGTGTTCGTCCACGAGAAAAAGATCGTCCCGTTCAATTATCCGTCATCTTAGTCGTACTACCATCCCCACTCGTTGTGCCCGCGGACCCCGCAGCAAATGGATGGGGGCGATCGCCGGCATAGAGCCTGCATTGCTGGCCTTGCCCAATAGCTCGATCGTTCGCCCCAGCCCTACCTGCACGTGGATGAGCCCGTTAGCGAGGCCGAAGACCTGGGGGATGGACCCAACAGCAATGACTTGCACCGTGGAGTTACGCTGGTGACTGATGACATAACAAAGGATCCAGCATCTGAGGGGATTCAATTTTTTGTGACCATCGGCGAAGGAGTGAGCACGAACGAGTAGATGGCGCTCTCTACTCCGATGGCGCTCTCTACTACGATGGCGAGGAATTCCTATGAGGATTTGTGTGAGATGGATCCTCTCACGGAATGAGACGAAGACGCGCCCATGAATTCATGCCACCAACGGGCTCGCCCTTTCCGCGGATGCGCCAGATTTCCCAGGCAATGAGCACTTGTGGGGTTCAGTGGGGGTCTGCGACTAGCACTCGAGATATACCAGGACCGATGTTTATCCCTTTGTAGGTCGGATCCGGAGTTCGGACAAAATTTGAAATTTCGTTGACCGAGGTTGGGTCCAGATTCGGACAAATATGAGTGGGCGCCGGCAGGTCAGGTCGCGAGTTCGGACAGTGGTGATGGCTGTGCGCAAAGTCAGGTCCGCGTTCGGACATCTGATCGAAGCGCTGGAAACTTGCCTCATCTGCACTGCCGTGGCCGATGGATTTTTGGGACATAAAATCATGTCCAAACATGTCTTGCTTTTCGAGTATATTTTCACTGGCCTGCGGAACACAGACACAAAAACCATGTCTTTTTGGTGCATTTTCGTCTACCAAACGTACGCTGAAAAAGCCGTCTGTTTGGCCTTCAAAAGCTTCCGCGAAAATCGAGTATCTTTGTAAAGTTTCTATACCAGAAAAGAACTCTGTTTGGGACCCACAAAGAGAAGGAACAAAGGAGCTTCCTTTGTTCTTCATCTGTTTCGACCTCAAAAAGGAGTCTGTTCCGCTTCGCGAAAGGGATCCAAAAATCAGTATTTTTGGATGGATGTTTCGTAGCCGAAAGTGTATCATGTTCTGCATATATTTTGGACCAGAACATCCGCGTAGGACGCAATCTTTTGGGTTTGATTTTTGCTATGGCTGGGAAAATCTTTCCAAACAGGAAGACATGTTTGGACGTTATGTTTCGGTCCGAAAAAGCCATCGGCCACGGCAGTGCTAGCCAGTGGACAATTTACACTTGCCTCATCCGGCCATTGGACAATGTACAATATGCAGTTGCCAATAAATTTTGTTCCGAGTGGCATTCTCAGTGGATTCACGGTTTTATTATCCTGCATCACTCCGGTTCTGTCCTGTTCCACCCATTCTATATCGCATTCAACTATGGACACAGTCGAGATACCTAGCGATGGAGAGGAAAATCTCATCTTTTCGACCCAGTGGGATCCCGACGAGTGTATCTTGGCCGGAAGAAAATACCATGATGTCCCCGCCTTCGTGGACATAGCTCGCAGCAATCTCCTCAAGATTCCCGACCACTTTGCGCAAAAACTCCCCTCGAAATTCGTGTCCATCTCCAGACTCCTTCGATACGATTTACCACCGCGGAGCGACGGTGTGGATAGCATGGACATTGATTCCAGTCTGTTCACTACACAGAATCCTACGACAGATATTGAGGACGCCCTTCCGTTCCTGGCTCTACCAACGCGAACCCTGCTAAATCAACTGGTCAGCACGTCCGACCAGGCATGGTTCGACGGGCATAAGTCCATTCGTACCTGGCTAAACCCCGAAATCGCGTTCCCTTTCTGGGCGCTAACCTACTGGGGGGAAATGTTGAACGCTTGCGAATCCAAAGACGCGTGGCTTCGCGCGGAAATTTGGGTTGATCGAACAGGGAAATCAGAGGGAGAGAGGATAATGAACCTAACTGTGCGAGGCCTTTGGAATGGCCTCGGGTGGCATGGACAGCTGCCAGGCTTTGGCGGCATCGAAATCATTCGCCTGGCTGCGCTGTTTTCCACGGAATACCTAGGGAGCGAGATCGTCGACTGCGGCCAATGCCGTCGTGACTGCAGCTGGCCGGGCAAAAGAGGTAAGCATTTTTATTGATAGGCGACTCTCTTCTAAATATTCATCTCAAGACAATCAAACGTCGACGAACAATCTTTGCTAAACCAAAATCCCTTTCAACTGTCGCGGAAGCCAGCGTGGGCAGTAGCCGCAGATTAGAGCCTGGCAGCCACGGGTTCGCTATTTGCGGTCCTCAAATTGTGCTTGCCCGAGGCAAGCTCTTGCCTTTTGTCAATAAATGCGATACTGAAATTTTCTTGCAGTTATTACCATGTACTCGAAAAATGGCGGCAAGGCAGGAGCGCACTCCTTGGCTCACAGCTGGAGCATCGGTGCCCTTTCCTATTTGTTTGTACAAACCTACGAGCACTCGTATCGACGGCAATTCAAGAACACCCGACGTGCCGATCTGCCTCTGGGCGCGATAGAGCGATTTGCACACCTTCCCTCGAATTCTTTCTTGGCTATCCTCCCCATGGAAGCGAACGAAGGGGAAAGCGTGAAGATATACGCCAACCATGTGGAGATTGGATTGCGGGCTTATGCAATGTTTGAATCATTGGTGGCGGAGAAAGAGCTGTTATGCAAGGCGCTTGCGACCCTCAAAACAGTGCGGCGCAAGGGTAAGGTAGATATAAGTCTTGCAGAGTTTCCTGAGGACGACTGGGTAGCAGAATGATTCAAATCACATTTTTATACCACATTTTTGAGCCCCTGTGAGCCGTGGAAGCAAAAAATTAGGTTAGAGGCAGAGTTCGGACAAATTTTGAGTTGAAGGTCGGCCAGGAGCATAGTTTGGACAAATATATAGGCCCGTCCGAAGCCAGGAGTTCGGACAAAAAAAATTAGGGCCGGATTCGTGACACGACCTCCCAACCGATAAACATCGGTCCTGATATACCTGTGCAATAGAGATTTGTATTGTGGATTGGCAAGTTAACAGGCTACCAGCTAGTCACGATAATTCAAATATGGAATACGCACACCAGTGTGAACACAGTGATAGGTGTCAACCCGGCATCGAGCGCGATGCTTTCGAGGTGAACGGTCCCCTGGACTGTGATGACGAGGGAGACTAGAAACCATATTTAATAACCTTCTGCGACCCACTGAGTGAAATTGGGACGCACTGAAGAGGCCCAAAAGACTCAAGATAGGCAGAATGATGATTTTCCGGTTGAAGGACCAGACGACCCAGAGGCGGTAAATCTTGGTGGATACGCGTGTAAGTATGAGAGGGCGACAAACAAACCGAGTCTTACGATCATTGAGTCTCCGACCACCACCGATGACACAAGGAAGGCGTTGCCGACGGTCTCAGTCACATCAGCTTTGTTCCTGAAATATACGACTGCATCCATGCCATCGTGGAAGTATATGAAGCCCCGTAAAAAGCGAACCAAAGTGGTTATCCAGTCCTATAGCAAAGCTCGTTCAGCGGATACATCTTACAGCTGGGGATGATGCACCCACTCCCATGACCACTATCCACAGCGCGCAGCCAGAGAGGAGGACAACGGTGCCCACAGAAAGTGCCCACAGATTAGGTGGCAGTAGTGTTGCCGCGGCTTGGCGCGGCTCGGCTAGCCGATCAAGCCGAGCGGCAATTAAGCCAAGCCTAGCCGGCCGTTTCCCATGCGGCCATAAGTGGCTCGGCTTCGGCTGGAGCCGGCTTTGATCTCGGCTCAGCCGCGGCTCCAGGCGGCTCCCCACTATTGTTGGTCGCTGCTTACCTCTCCTGTCGCTCCCCGGGATCATACCTCCTCCTAAAGTACCATATATACAACAATTCTGGGCCCAAATCTCATGTCAACAGTGTGATCCTGTAACCTTTTTGAGGCCGGAGACTCCCTCGATGGTGGTGATGGCGCAGCGGATGAGGCAGCTACATGCTGCACTTGGGAGTTCAGGACTTTGCAAAGAGGGGGTATTGATAGTAGTTGGATACGCGGCTATCCGCATATATAGCGCTGATACGGCGACGAATACGGCCGTATTCGCCGGACCTCGGATCGAGGACACTATCCGATACCTCGACGATGATTTCTTTCTCTTTTTTGTGAGTTGATTTGAACGACTGCTCCGCCATTTTTGAACCGGAGAAGTTGAACTGTCGATTTGAGTTTGCTGCATTTCGTCGACGCAGTGGACAGAAGCCGATTCAACCTAAAATTTCACATCAGTAAAACTACATGTTTGTCTTTTCCAAAGACGCGCGTCTTTGGCTAAGCTAGGCTAAAAGTTGACAAGACATCTTGTCTTTGGAAAGACCTCAAAGACACACCAGCGCTTGGGTAAGCTCCTCTTAAAGACATCTAAAGCTCAACTCAAAACAGTCAAAAGCGCGATTATAAATGGTATAAAACATATATTCAGACAAATATACAGCAATGCAAATAGGATACAGAGTGGTGTAGCTACTGGGTTAACCATAATGATGCCCGAAACCAGCACAGTCACAGGCACGTACCGCCCGAGCCTGGCAGCGGCGAAACTGGAGGTGCGCGGACTCGAAGACAATCAACGGGGGAGCCCAACGAAAGAGAACGTTCGCCAATAACCTCTGCTACCTGTCATTAGACGGGAAATGTTTGGAAAAATGTACAGTGACTTACCACGGAGATTCTCGCCGAAATATGGTTCACCTCGACTCATAAACCTGTAGAAGAGCCAAGAATCAGCTCGATATAATGTGGCAATGACACATACCAAGTTTCGTGGGCTGTAGAAGGGGGCAACAGATACGACTTGAGAGGAGAGCTTGATGGAGACACGAGTTGAGGATTTGAAGCTTTGAGGAGCTTGACGGAGAGATGATTTGAGGGTTTTAAGCCTTGAGGTAACTTGGGGGCTTTGAAGACAGAGACCACAGGCGAGACCTGGCGTGAGCACAAAGAGTCGTAACCGCCAGAAAATGGCATATATCGCAAACAGGAGGGGAAAAAGGCGGTCCATGAAGTCTTGAGTTGTCTGGGTGGGGAGTAGAAGTCCAAAACTTGGCACGAGGAGCAAGGGTGGGGGTGCGAGGGATGCGAAGGTGGGGGGAAAAGTGAGAGAGATGAAGGGAAAGAGCAACCAACCATTTGATCGGAACAATCACGCTTAGAACACGGTCACCATTTTTTTTTTTTCCCCCTCTTTTTGGAGTGTTTGGAATAATGGAACTCAGTCTGAAAAGCATTCCGAGCACATCCACTGATGGAACTGAATTTTATTATAGCCGGGAAATTGTCCAGGAGGAAATGCCGTTACGCACAAATTATTTTAGTGTAGGACTCTGACCGTAGGGTGATCAACCTACACCGTTTTTCCGAGTGATGGGCCGTATACCCACTAAAACCCCCTTTGACCTTATCCAGTCATCCGGCAGGGAATCTTCGGGGCACCTTCCACCTAAAATAAGATTGGGGAGCCTGCTGGTGGATCCCTGATGGCGGATGAATGTAAATTTGTATGGCGGTCTAAGTGTACTTTTATTCGGCCGCAAGATACATCGGCGATTTCGAACCTTCCGCGCAAAAGATAAACGTTATGACGCATTCCGCACTAAAGGGATAAGGATCATCGCGGCGTTTAACTTGCGGGGAAATTAGCGCTTTCCGCAAGATACTAGTATTTGAGACCACATATCTGGCCACCTAAGCATTAGTGCCTCATCTGCCATGGTTACAGTGAGTCAATTCTAGCCCAACTATATCAGAATGAAGGCATGCACCCTAGGAGGAGTTGAAGACCCCAAGCTACCAAATATCCCAACATTTGAGTTCGCAGTGTTTTAAAATATTACAATCTGGGGAGGGTGCAACATAAAGATTAGAACAGCTAGGGAAGAATAAAATTAACCTGAAGTCCGAGTTGCAATAATTATAGGAGATTTAGAGAGCAATGCGCATTATCGTTCGAACGCTCCGAGATTCCGGCGGATGGGTACGTAGGAGGAGCGCACCCCTCCGCTCGTGAGGCTCAGCTTCTGAGCTCTGTGCATGGATTTGGATTTGGGTGGGTCTACGTTTTGCTGTGGCGGAGGGCGCTGTTCCATCGTTTGAGAAATTGAGGCTTGCGTACGCGAGAAGAAGTCATATTGATGGCTTCAGACAGGTATGAGACGATAAGGAGGACAGGAGGGAATTCCAGGAGTCCTGTTCAGCTCCGGTGTGGAGTAGGAGTCGGAACTGAGGAAGTAGGACGCAGAGCAGGATGGTGCGGATCTGGAGCGCGGGGAACCACTTTTCTGTCGTTTCGCCGTGAGCGCAGCCTTGAACGGAGGCACCTTTCAGGATATCCAGACAGATCCGCGTTTGTCTGAAGGGCGCAGGAGGGAAGGAGGAAGGACGCGGATCACTCGGATCACCTCGGCTTTCCGCACGGGCCTGCCAAACACGGGCACCTATCCCCTTGTTTTGACCGCCACTTGTCGCGCTTGCTCGACGCACGACCTCGCACGCCCGTGGTTTTCTGCTAATCCTCTCGCCACCCCGCTCCTGGCACATTGATCCGCCAGCGCATCCCGGAATCACCTCGAACGCGGGATGGAGAAAACGATGACGAAATCCACGCACCAACTTTAATTCACTCAATTTCACCAACTACGCGCGGACACGGCTCGGAGGAAGGCACGGTATCTGCCTGTACATGTGAGTTCCATTCTCCATGTCGTTATCCCCATTTGTCTGCCGGGACTTTCTTCTACTTTTGGTGCTCTTGACTTGGATGCATCTGCCATTCCGTTTGCGCGAGCCGAGCGCTGTGACTCACTGTGAGCGGCTAGCCCGCACCTTCCGCACCTGTCTCAACTTCCTTATTCTCTTACCTGTCCCTCTCTCCGCGTGTCGAGGTGCTGACCGCATTGATTCCCAGATGATTGATATACGACGCCCGTGAAGAAGGACGAGGCCCGAAGTCCTTGTGGCTCTAGCACTGGTGTGCGTTCTCGTTCTCGTCCCCGTCGTCCCCGCTCCTTTCCCGCGACCCTCCCCGCATACACCTCCCTATGACGCCGTCCTATTCGTCTGCGCGCCCCACAGCTTGCGCTCCGTTCTCCCCCGCCCTCTGCTCTCCGTAGTCGCGCCCTCCCTCCTGTCACAGTCCCATTGCCCGCCCGCCCTTCATCTCCTTCCCTGTCATTTTTCGTCGCCGTCCCTCGTCCCCTTCCGCTGCTTTCGCGTCTCCGTCATCTCTCCTCTTCCTCCCTTGCGCCATTCCCGCCCATGACATCGTCCTCCCCCTCACTTCCCGCCCTTCCATTCGTTTCCTCCCCCGTCCCGTATTGCCCTTGCCTCCCCTTCTCCCGCTTCGTCTCGTCCTCCCTCCGTCCTTCCCATACCCCACCTCCTGCTCCTGTGTCGCCTCTCCGCCATCTCCCCTCCCCGCCATCCCCATCCTTTCTCCCTGCGTCCGCGACTCTCCTCCCCGCATCCACAGCCTCTTCATCTCCGCTCCCCGCCTCTCGCCCTTCTTCCCGCACTCCGTGCTGCCGTGCTTCCTCCCCGTACAGTCTCCTCATTCTCCTTCCCTCTCCGCGCCTCTCCTCCTTCGCACTCACCCCTCCGCGTCTCCCTCCATCTCCCTCTCTCACCTCACCGCGTTGCCGCTCCCTCCACCGCTCCCTCCCTCCTTCCCTATTCCTTGTCCTCTCCCCGCTCTCCCCTCCGCGCTCCCCTCCGCCTCGTCCCCGTCCTCTCCCCCACGCCCTCCTCCTCCCCCTTCCCCTCTTCTCCGTCCATCCCTGCAGACGCTAACCAGCCCCCACAGCGTGCACTCTCGTCGGCGCCTCCTCGGCGCTTCTTTTTATCTTTGACGCCGTCATGCGCGTCCCGCGGTGGTGCGGCCGTGGAGAACGGGCGAGCGCGGAGAGGGTGGAGGGCTTGAAAAGGGGAGCGCCGTCCGCGCTCCCTTTTGATTTTGGCGCTCGAGTCTTCATGCGCGCGGCAGTGGTGCGGCCGACGGGCTTGAAGAACGGGATGCTGCGCCATGTGGTGCCTGTCCTCGCGCGCGTGCAGGAGGGGAGCGTACGGATGCGCGCGAATGCGGACGTGATGCAGCGCGCGATGTGGGGCCCATGCAGACCGGGCGCGTACGAATGCGAAGCGAGGCACGTGCGCACGCCAGGTGGCGAGGCGCAGGCGTGGAGTGCGCGTCGTGGACTGGAGTGCGCGCGCTGTGGTCGCGCGCGTGCCTGGCGGCGGAGGAGGTGGATGCTGCGCGGCGGCGGTGACGGCGTTCCGCAAGCGGCGGCGCTGGAGGTCTGGATGCCAGGCCGGCTTCACGAGCGCGCATTCGTGAGACGCGCGTCGTGCGCACAACTGCGACTGCGGGTGGTGTGGATGGAGTGGAGGCGGATGCTCAGCGCGCACCGGTGGTATGGGGGTCCTCGGCGGCTGCAGCGCGCGGATGCAGCTCGCATTGTGGATGGCGCTGCTACGAGCGGGCGCAACGTGGTTGTGGGCGTGCTTGCGAGGGCCGTAGCTGCGCGCGTTTTGATGGTGCCACTAGTACTGCCCGCGAGCGCATGAGGCGGACGTGTATTATACGGGGCGCTATGGAGCGTGCGTTACTCGTGCGGATGCGCGCGCTGTTGGGGTCGTGATTCGGGCGGTGTGAGGCGCGTGTGCGGTGTGTGGTCGCAAGCGGGGGCGAGGGGGATGTGATTGTGATGCGGGGTGTGTGTCTGTGTCTGTGCGGGGGGTGCGGGGGGTGGAAGGACCGAGAGGGATGGTGCGCCCCGCGAGATGATGGGATATTCGCATCCAACGACTGCGCCATCCGACTCCCGCTTTCTGTGATTTCTGCTCCTCGTCATTCGTCGACAGTGTCCGCCGTGCCTCCGATTATTTATTACTCGAATGAAAAAATCCAAAAAGGTTCACATGAAAACAAGCTCCATAGGGGCTCCCTCCACGAAATGCTGGAGGCTGAAGCGCTGCGGTCGGGCGACACTTGGAGAGATTGAGCTGATGCTTCGTGTCACGGCACGTGCCGGTGCGTCTGTGTGATCTTGAGATTCTCGATTCTTTTCTGGTTGACGTTGAATGATGGCGTCGCGAGGTCCTGAGAGGGACACAGGCTACATGTGTGTCTATTTGACGAATTATGGCTTCCCCACCGCTGACGGAAAGTGATCTTCAATTTTCCGAGTTCTTTGCTTTCCTTGCATTGGCGGGCTCTGGTGAGTCGGAACGGATCCATCGCTTGCGCGCTCACAATGTGAGTGCGTAGATAAATGGTCCCGCTCGATGAAAGGCCCCTATTAGCCTCCCGAGGACACGATAAGTAGTCATTCGAGGCTTAGTATCGGGTGTTTTAAAATAATGCTTAAATCCCTGTGAGCAGTTGACGCCAACCACTCGATCTTGTACGTCCTCGAAATAAATGGGTTTTCATCTCCACAGGTCTGCTTTACCTCCTTACGGGAGATTACGGACAGGAACTCGTCGTAATTGTCTCCCTCCGCTTGTTCTCCGAATGGATTTATCTACCTCCTGATAGAAAAAGCGGCGGCGATGGAATTGGGTGTGTGCATTGTTGTTCCTTTCTGACGGGCCATGTCGAATTCATTTCGCAGTGAGAATACATATATGTGTACGTGTTGTGGTCTGCGCCAAATCCGCGGTTATTCAATGCGCATTGCGAGAAGTTCGAATGTCCCTTGTCCCGATGCAATAGATTTGGTGAGCGGTGGTTCTCCGGAATTCAGGGCATCCTTCGAGGTTCACCGTTCAATCCATCTCCTTGATTACGATTTCTCCTTCATCTAGTGGGTTTCAAACCTGAGAGCCAAGCGGACAACATTGATTACTGACTCTTGAGTAGATTTAGGATGTAATAGATCAAGTGTAGCAGAGGACATATAAATTGAGGGCATAGACACGGATAAATCTATTTAACAACCCCCCTTGTTGAGATCAACCCGGGTTGTTGGATCAATGTTCTATTTAACAACCCCAGGCTATTTATAACTTCCGCTCAAAATTAACGCTGGTGGCAGGCCAGAGGGTAGAGGAGAAGCCCTATAATTGAGTGGCTGGCCGATATATGGAACATTTACATGACCCCAGTGTCTGAAAACATCTAACCATTTTTTTCTGGACGAAAAAACATTGATCTTCATCCGATTCTGTACGTATTGGACCTGTTCGAGCCGAAAAAAAAATCTGGAACTCACAGAAATCTTTCCTGGTGCATAGCATCACCGCCCGCCAGCCGATGGATAGGACAGGTCCCAAAACGCCACTTCAAGGGGCAGTTTATTCAAATTGGACCGACCGTTCGCGGCGCAAAAAAAACGGGAGTCCGGGGAGAAACTCGGCAGAATACAGCGGGAATACAATCTGGGTTGCCTCGGCCTCGAAACAGCCAGAATAGTCTCGAAACAGCGCGGTCAGAGGGAATATTCTGAATCAAGATGGGAGAAGATTTTATATTTAGCACGTGGGTGGGGGTTGTTAAATAGAACATTGATCCAACAACCCGGGTTGCTGCCAACAAGGGGGGTTGTTAAATAGATTTATCCCATAGACACATGATGTGTTAATCAACGCGAGCGTGATTATGAACAGCATAGATTCATTAAATCATTCCGTCAAAGGGTATAAATATCTCAGGCTTGCCGCTTCAGCGGCTCAAAAATAAATACCTAAACCCTAGTCTCTCTTGACAGACGCTTCATCGGATCTAACTCGTACTTCGTTCAATGAACCTAAACCCTGCTCCTTAACTCAGCCAGCCCCGTTTTCCGCTTATATTCCGCGCGGTGGCGTGCGAGGCGCTCGGCGACCTTCCAGCGTCGAGCTCGAAGGCTGTCGAAAGGGCCACGTGGCTCACTCTAGACGCCGTCGGCCCAACCTGGCTGTCAGATGTGTGTCAGTCCGGATGGAGAAGAAAGTTCTCGTAAAGAGCTTCCGTGAAGGACGATTCACGAGAGCTAGCAAAATGGATTAGGTTGAATAGGGATAAACCAAAGAGGAACAAATGAAAAACGGGGGAGCTGACGGATGAATCTATTTGGCAACCCCCGTGCCAGAGGAACGGGGGTTGCCATATAATCGATCGCTATTTAGCAGTCCCCACGTGACATCTCTCTCGGCTAGATAATCGCTTGAGCGGCTCTGAACAATGAGCGCCCCGCCAGCATGATGTCCCATCGCTTTCTGAGCTCCTTCTGCCTTTCGCATTACGCAAGCCCCGCTTCATACCCTCGATTGCTTGCTCTTTGAGCGCAGGGCCATAGAGGATATTCTCAATGCCTGAGCCGAGTTGGCCTATTTTCGGCACGCTGTTAAATTCCTCGAAGAAGCGCCTTCCTTCCTATTCCTCCCGACTTCTTTCATCAACGACTACCGCCAGCTATTTTTGTACCCTAGCAGGGTTCTGGTTTAAACCGCATCGTGTCCAACGATGCCCCTGGGTTCGAACCGGTTCAAACCATGAGTGTTTCTCCTACAGAACTTGCCTCTGGCTGTGGTTTGCGGTTTGAACCATGGTTTAAACCGATGTGGTTCGAACTGCGGTTTAAACCATGATGGTTCGAACCATGGTTTAAGCCGTGATGGTTTGAACCGTGGTTTAAGCCGTGATGGTTCGAACCGCGGTTTAAACCGTGATGGTTTGATGGTTTGAACTTGCCATTCAACCTATCATGGTTTGAACTCAGAGTCAAGATGTTCAAACTGCAGATTCTTTTTGTTGACACAAAAGGGGCTGCTCAGCTGCTTCAGCATCAACTTCTCTTGAGAGCAAACAGGCTTAATTTCCATTTCGCTAGCTTTGAACTTGCCTGAGTTTCCTGAACTTTTCCCATAATCCGAGGTTAAGTATCTGACATAAGATGTGATGGAACGGTGAAATGAAGTGAAATCACCAAAACAGGAAGATGATGGCATTTGGCGGAAATTCAAAACTGACAACAGAGGTTGAAAAGACTTCAGACAGATGGACAGACAAAAGCAATTTTATAAATAGACTGATGAAAACAAATGTTTATACAATCACGACAAAAATTGTTGCCCATACCAAAAAAGGAAATCTTGTGATGGCTCACAATAAATGTGTGGTGGACAAAATACTAGCTAATGCTTGAGTAGAGGGGTATTCAGATGTTGTATATGAGCCATTCATAAGACCCTCCGGGCACCCCTGGTACCTCTTAGAGACTTAGCTACATGCCCTAAGTGAAAGGCCTAGAGTGAGGTCTCGGAACTTACCGCATGATCGAGAAAAACCTTAGTGCTTTCTGAGGCGCCGGAAAAGGAAACGGTCTAGACCGTGTTCTCGGAACTTACCGCACAATCGAGAAAAAAACATCAGCACTTTCTGAGAGGGAAGGGCCTAGACCGCGGTCTTGGATCACATGATCACAGATAACATGATATCTGACTTCGGGAATTTTTGGACATAGACCTGGTCCCTAAATCGGTACCAGGAAAAATACCACTCATTTTGTCATGTGCTTGGGCTTGGATGCACTGTTTTGTGGATCATCAGGCTACCACCAAATCCCAGCGGGGGAGCAATTTCTGGGATTTGGTGCACCAAAGTAGCAAGTATATATTAAGAATCATATACAACATCTGGCCAATATTCTAGGTCAGAACCCGCTAGTGGTTGGTCCACAGTGTGTTTTTTTATGAGCCATCAAAAATTTTCCTTTTTTGGTATGGGCAACAATTTTTGTCGTGATTGTATAAACATTTGTTTTCATCAGTCTATTTATAAAATTGCTTTTGTCTGTCCATCTGTCTGAAGTCTTTTCAACCTCTGTTGTCAGTTTTGAATTTCCGCCAAATGCCATCATCTTCCTGTTTTGGTGATTTCACTTCATTTCACCGTTCCATCACATCTTATGTCAGATACTTAACCTCGGATTATGGGAAAAGTTCAGGAAACTCAGGCAAGTTCAAAGCTAGCGAAATGGAAATTAAGCCTGTTTGCTCTCAAGAGAAGTTGATGCTGAAGCAGCTGAGCAGCCCCTTTTGTGTCAACAAAAAGAATCTGCAGTTTGAACATCTTGACTCTGAGTTCAAACCATGATAGGTTGAATGGCAAGTTCAAACCATCAAACCATCACGGTTTAAACCGCGGTTCGAACCATCACGGCTTAAACCACGGTTCAAACCATCACGGCTTAAACCATAGTTCAAACCATCATGGTTTAAACCGCAGTTCGAACCACATCGGTTTAAACCATGGTTCAAACCGCAAACCACAGCCAGAGGCAAGTTCTGTAGGAGAAACACTCATGGTTCGAACCAGGTTGGTTCGAACCGATTCGAGCCCAGGGGCATTGTTGGGTACGATGCGGTTTAAACTCGAACCCTGCTGCTGCTGTATTTTTGTGGCCAGACGCCCAGTACACTATAAATATTGTAAAACGTCGGGAGCGCATCCGGAGTGGTAACATCCAAATGCTTGACTTCATAGCCTGGACCGCATCCTGTTATGAGCATAGTGATGATGCTTTTGGCCTCCTAGAATAGTGCGCTATGTGTGGAACTCTCGCAGTTGAGGACAAACTTTGTTGGGCCAACTTGCCACCGGCGCTCCAAATCCTTATTACAGGATGATAGTATAATGAGCGCGGCGAAGCATAAAAATAAAATGTATACTCCTAGACATATTCCGACAAGATTGCAGGGACATAGTAGAGCCCAGGAGTAATGGTTCAAAAATCATCCCGCGAGGCTACTCAGGACCTTCATGAGAGGAATCCCCCCAATCTTATCTCGGTTAATAGCTGTTCTCATAATCTGGGGGTTGCCACATAGCGCAACCCCCGTGCTGTTAGCAAGGGGCGGTTGCCAACACTGCGGCCAAACCCCGTGACGGTTAAAATCCAACCGCTATGGTGACGGTTGCCCACCGGTTGCCCACCGGTAACTTATTCTCGGCAGGACGGCAGAAGCCCGGGTTGCATGTGCCGATGAATCATCTGATCAATGATCTCCGAGATTGCTCCGACGGATCATTATCCTCTCAGGCGTCGGCTGGCGTCGCAGTCTGGGAGGGTTGGCGATCACGGGTTGTTATGTACCGACTGAATGCAAACAAAATTCATTAAAAAAAATGACTGCAGCTCATTCCCACAAATGCTTGTTGGCCGTAGTGCTAGATCAAGGAAGGTACACACATCATGAGACGAGTTGTGATGTAGATGCTCCCATATCACATGGGTATCGGCATCCCCAGTCCGCTGCAGCGTCGACGTCTTCGAGATCTTGAGAGGAGGCGGGCGAGTGCGCAGTGGTGATGGGGAAACCGGCGTGCAGGCACCGTAGGGCAGCTGCTGAGGCTGCGCGGGCGGAGGTGTTGATGAGATGCTGGTGAGCTAGGCAGCGCAGCAGCCAGCTCATTCGTGTGGTGCTCCCTGTGAAGACGATGGTTATCGGTCCGGTATTCAAGCATAAGACGGGACATACTTGATCTGCTTCAGCACTTCCAGATAATGAGAAGGTCAAAAAATCTGTCCCGCTGCGTGAGAAAAATAGAAGTCAGCGCCAGATCATGCTCTCCGGAAGTGACACGACCAACATAATTGTTTCTGTGCCCACCGCAGGCTTCACCATACCGTGGGCGTCGAGACCTTGGTCTCAGAGCATGAAATCGTCAAAAACCGGAGGAAGTAAGTGAAAAGAGTCAGGCGACGTAAACGTGGAGATGGGGATTTGTCGGATCAGCAGTGCCGCGTTCGAAGCCGCTTGTGCCGAAATGCCAACCGGTGGGCAACCGGTGGGCAACCGTCCCCATAGCGGTTGAAATTTGACCGTCACGGGGTTTGCCCGCAGTGCAAATAGATTTATCCGGACCTGACTGCTCTTCCCTCATTCTAAAACCGGGGGTAGGATCATGGCAGATCATGGCTATGCACCGAGACGAGGAAAATCAATCAGCAACCTGTCAAGAGTCAAGCGCCCATTCAGCGCCTATGCACCATATAAAGCGGCGGGTTCAGAACCATTGGATCCTTCCTATCTTTGCTCAGGTTCTAAAAATGGACGTTGAGATTGGAGCTGTGAGTACTCGTGTTCATGTCTTAGATGATACTGATGAAGAACAGAGCTCTGTGGCTGACACTGTTGCTGAATGCGGAACAAATGATTCTGACACATCTGAAAGCAGCAGCTCTGTGAGTTTACAGAATTTGTTGAGGATTCAGTGCAAAGCTGAAGTTTGTCCAGATTTAGGAACTAGAAATACCGGACCTGCAAAAATCGGTAGATCAGATACCACAAGCTAACCTGAATCTTCCTGGATACCAGCAAAGACTAGGGGAGGCATTGATAACCAGATATTGGGATGAAGGAAACCTCCCCGATCTCCAGGTTGCAGTAAAGCATTCGCAAGAAGTAGTAGGATTCACCTCGGAAGGGCACCCTGACAGGGCAAGACGTCTTCAGAACCTTTCAGTGTTTCTCACATATCGATACCAGCGGCTGGGAGATCTCAGTGATCTTGAGGCCGCATTGCAGGCTGACCAGGAAGCAGTGGGGCTCACCCCAGAAGGGCACCCCGAAAGGCCTGGCTATCTCCGAAATCTCGCAGTATCCTTCATGGATCGATACCGAAGGCTGGGTGACCTGGGTGATCTCGAGGCTGCATTGCAGGCTAACCAGGAAGCAGTGGAGCTCACCCCAGAAGGACACCCTGGCAGGCCTGGCTATCTCCTAAACCTTGCAGCATCCTATGGGAACAGACACCAAAGACTGGGTGACCTGGGTGATCTCGAGGCTGCATTGCAGGCTAACCAGGGAGCAGTGGGGCTCACCCCAGAAGGGCACCCTGAAAGGCCGGGCCGTCTTCAAGGACTTGCAGTGGCATTCACAGACAGATACCGAAGGCTGGGTGATCTGAGTGATCTTGAAGCTGCATTGCAGGCTAACCAAGAAGCAGTGGGGCTCACCCCAGAAGGGCACCCTGAAAGGCCGGGCTGTCTTCAAGGACTTGCAATGTCATTCACAGACAGATACCGAAGGCTGGGTGATCTGAGTGATCTTGAAGCTGCATTGCAGGCTAACCAGGAAGCAGTGGGGCTCACCCCAGAAGGGCAGCCTGAAACGCCAGGCCGTCTTCGAGGACTTGCAATGTCATTCACAGACAGATACCGAAGGCTGGGTGACCTGGGTGACCTCGAGGCTGCATTGCAGGCTGACCAGGAAGCAGTGGGGCTCACCCCAGAAGGGCACCCCAGAAGGCCTGACCATCTCCGAAACCTCGCAGTATCCTTCATGGATCGATACCGAAGGCTGGGTGACCTGGGTGATCTCGAGGCTGCATTGCGGGCTAACCAGGAAGCAGTGGGGCTCACCCCAGAAGGGCACCCCGAAAGGCCTGGCTATCTCCGAAACCTTGCAGTATCCTTCATGGATCGATACCAAAGGCTGGGTGACCTGGGTGATCTCGAGGCTGCATTGCAGGCTAACCAGGAAGCAGTGGGGCTTACCCCAGAAGGGCACCCTGAAAGGCCTGGCTATCTCCGAAACCTCGCAGTATCCTTCATGGATCGATACCAAAGGCTGGGTGACCTGGGTGATCTCGAGGCTGCATTGCAGGCTAACCAGGAAACAGTGAGGCTCACCCCAGAAGGGCACCCTGAAAGGCCTAGCTATCTCCGAAACCTCGCAGTATCCTTCATAGATCGATACCAAAGGCTGGGTGACCTGGGTGATCTCGAGGCTGCATTGCAGGCCCACCAGGAAGCAGTGGGGCTCACCCCAGAAGGGCACCCCGAAAGGCCTGGCTATCTCCGAAACCTCGCAGTATCCTTCATGGATTGATACCGAAGGCTGGGTGACCTGGGTGATCTCGAGGCTGTATTGCAGGCTAACCAGGAAGCAGTGGGGCTCACCCCAGAAGGGCACCCCAAAAGGCCTAGCTATCTTCAAAACCTTGCTCTTTCATTCACAGACAGATATCGGAAGGTTGGCAGGTCAGATGATCTTGAGAAAATTCATAGCAATTATAACCTGTCCTTCCAAATGCCCAGCTCAGCTCCTGAGCAATCTTGAATGGCAGCCCTTCACTGGGCCTCTATTTCACAAGAATTTCAGTCAGCAAATGACCTAACTGCATACTCCAGTGCCTTTCAGCTGCTTCCTGACCTTCTCTGGGTAGGCAATCCCATTCCTGTACGGCACGAAGCCACCCATCGGCTTGGGATTGGAGAAGCCACTTCTACTGCTGTGAGGACCTTCATAAACCACTCTCAATATTGTTCTGCAGCGGAAATTATAGAACAGGGAGTGGGACTCACCTTCCAGCAAATGCTTCAGTTGAAGACAGACATGGATGGACTTCCCCCTGCTCAAGCCAGCAAGTTACAATTTCTCATCAGAACTGTACAGTGGTAGATCATCCAATCCACAGGATGTTGCCAACAAACGTCAAATAATAATTGAGGATATTCGCAAGCAGCCCGGTCTCGAGCATTTCTTGCTTCCAAAACCATATAAGATCCTCTCCCATGCATCCCAAGGAGGACCTGTGATCATCCTCAATAGTCACCAGACTTGTTGTGATGGGATCATAATTCTGGATCCAGTTTCAGATCCAGTGCATGTGTCCCTTCCAAATGTGACACTAGCCTTGTTGAGATCACAGCAGGAAACCCTCAAACAGCTTCTTGGCCATCGCAATGCCCGAACACGAGAAGAATCTGCATCAACCAGACTCTTTGGGAGACGTGAACTGTTTCAATCAAAAACAGTGGAAGAGTGTTTCACAGATTTATTGGCTTGGCTGTATATCAATGTGGTTGCCCCTGTGTATCAGGTTTTAGAATCAGTCAGTGTGAATCCATGTTCACTTACCTATCCTTCACTGACTTCCCACACTTTATGTAGCATGGCATCCACAATGGTCGGTTGTGGTGGTTGCCAACCAGTGCATTCACAGGACTGCCTCTTCATGCATGCTCTCCCAACAATGGGTTCATCCATTCCTATACAGCAACATTAGCATCTCTTCTCAATGCCTACTCCAGGAAGTCATCCAATCCACCCAAAGTTGGTATTGTTGGAGTAACACATACCAGCAGCGGAGCAAATCATCTCCCAGGAGTGAAAAAGGAGGTCAAAAAATTATGTCCATCATCAAACCACCCCCTGTGCAGTGCCTTGAAGGGCACCAGGCAACCCCGGATGCTGTAAAGCTCCAACTACAGGATTGCTCCTGGATTCATTTGGCATGTCATGGGACTCAAGATTTACTTGATCCAACTAAAAGCTGTCTCCTGCTTTATCAAGGTGTCTTGGAGTTGGAAACAATTCTCCGCATGAATCTCTCAACTGCAGAGTTTGTGTTCCTTGCTGCATGTCAGACAGCCATGGGTGATTCTCAACTTGTAAATGAATCCTTCCATCTGGGAGGAGGATTCATTGCAGCAGGTTTCCGAAGTGCCATTGGGACGCTGTGGTCGATGAATGATCGAGATGGACCACTGGTGGCAGAGAAGGTTTATTCTCACCTGTTTCAGGGGGGTCGACAGCCTCAGGCAAGTGACACAGCTGAGGCACTGCAGCTTGCAGTAGAAGAATTGAAGGCTAAGAAAGTTCCTTATGAACGATGGATCCCATTCATTCACATGGGGATCTGATATAGGTACCATATTCCCGTTCAACCGGGCTGTACTGTGCTCCCATTCAACTGGGGGGTTGTAAAATTGTAAATTATTGTTCTTCACATGTTTTTCGTTTCAATGTAATTTATTCCTGCTTGTGATCTTACCTGTGCTTGAGGTGGACAGGCAGACACCAGGTAACAGCTGGCAGTGACATGTGCTTCCCGACTTGTCAAAAGCCCAAAATTCCATCCCAGCTAACAGTATGCACCCATGCAAGTCGAAATTCAACAAGGCATTTCCACACAATATTTATTGCTGGAAGTTCTGATGAGATGACAGCGGGAAAAAAGAAAACAAGACAGCCGATCTCAGCATAGCTCAAGCCCGAGGTGAAACAGTGGTTCTCTGTGTCAGAGAAATCCCAGGAAATTTGGGAGTTAGAAATACCGGCAAACACACCACCATCAATACCGGCGGCACAGCCGGCACAGGTAGTCGGAGCTTGAACCCCTCCCACTGCATTACAGTCCAGCACTCTGTCCTACCCAAGACTCAAGTACCTTGAAAAATGAATCCTTTGATACATGATTATTTGCTCCAAACACTATTTCGACCCAATCAATTTCATCAAAGATCTGAGAGTATCTCAAGTAATTTGTTCCTTTGAACCGGATGTCCACCGGTCCAACAGTACTTATGTCAGCGGATTAATATATGGGTTCTGCTCTTAATTTCCCTGGTATTACTACCAGGGACTCCTGAAGTGCACTGGCAGAGCCTGCAGGAAAAAAATGGACAAAGTTTCATTAATAATCAACCATCTGTACTTGATTTTGCTCTGCAGCAATAATCCTGGGGATCAGATTCATATGCAGTTATTTCGCTTAAGTGCAACACCGCAGAAGATACCTAGAAGTGTTCGGGCGAGGACTTCGAGGGCATATTTATCCCTGTTTCCCAACGCTGTGCCGCTAGGCCGGCCGCTTACCAATCACACCGCCGGCCTCCCAAAACCCCGGTATTTCCATTTCCCAAACGCACTCAGAAATTCACTTCTATATGTGCAGGTGCGGACGACTCTGTCCTCGAGCCTTGCAACCTTGGTCAAGCCCCTAGATTTCAAAACTTGTGCGAGACATGTGTTTTGGACCCAGAGACACTGCAGCTGCAGTGAATTTAGATGTTTCCCAAACCTGCAGATTGATTCGATGATCAAGGTTCTAAGCTGACACGATTTATAACCATTTGAGGGACTTATAAGTAGAAACAATATTTTCTCCTTTGGGCTGTTTTACGGAGAACCGCTGCCCCAGGCTCAACTTTCTCACAATATAGACCGTTCATTTTGTGCTGAGACTTTACAGCGAACCGCTTTCTTCAGTTTATTTCTTGATATAGAGTCAGCTTTTGGTCTGACAACCGGAGGTTCTGCGGAGGACCGCCGTACTGTGGGAAATAGTGCCCAGACACACATGGATTTTAGTTGAGAGAGTTTGGATATATTTCACAGTGTATGCCATTCTCAGATGGTCCTGCATGTTTAGACAAAAAACGGTCAATCTATCACTGGGTGGGGCTGGAAGGGATTTCCCACCTGTTGATGAGACAACAAATATGATGTATTAAGATTTTTGAAAGCTGCTGTTCACTTGGTACAGGATTTCCGCATAAAAGATCCAAGGATCGTGCGGATTTGTTGCCCCAGCTACAGTGGTTCTGCGTAGGACCCCTCACAATTCACTTGACATTATAAACAGAATCTTAGGACACCATGCACTGCAGATTTCTAGCAAGAATTGCATGGGCTATTTCTCGATGCAAACTCATAAGAGCTGTAAACGACTTGAGTGTACAGTAAAAAGAACCTCGGGGAGCATTGAAACAGTCATTCCTGTGTGCAGATCACTGCGCCATCGAGCCTGATATCCTCCGTTGTGTAGCTTCCCAGGTGTGGATGACAGACCTGGGTGGATATTGGTGTGCTGTGATGTAGGTGTGATTATCCACAATCTTAAGTATTATTCTTCAAGGGAGTGTTGGATTGTGGAGGATGGGCTGGAGAGCAAGAATATAATGATCAGTGATCGTCATGGACGTCCTGCCGAGTCCCAACACCCTAGATTGCGTGAATGTGGGCGGATCACTCGCGCCTGATTCCCTCCCGGAGGATGAGGCCACGTCTGAGGTGGGAGTGATTTCCTTGGTTGAGATCCGGAGCCCGAGGTCCTCGGGTATGTATGTTTGGAGTCCTGCTGAGACGGAGATGTCACGTTTCTGACCGTGCTGTGTTGGTCGTGGGTGGAAAGACAGCAATAAAAAGAAACTGGCTTGATGAATCCGAGCCCGACTGAGAACGGGGAATCCTGTAGACGAAACTAAGATCACAAATGTGAGCAGGTACACACCACAGCTTTATTCTCTCCATTGAGGACCCGGATTTATGCGAGAAATTTACAGCTTCTTGCGGAACATAGGGCGCGGCCAAAAATTTCCCTTTCGGAGATTTTGATTGTTTTCGACAGAACCATCGCCCTGGACCCATCCAAGAGTATGTGTGCTTGATCTGCGCTGTAATTCCGGAGGGCCCAATGCTTTCAGAATCCTTTGGAGTCACGAAGGTTATTGTCTGAAGAAATATCAGGGTCTCTATGCAGAACGGCTGTAACCTCAGATATACTCCTTCTATTCGGCTAATTTTTGGAACAGCGTAGAGTCACGTGTGGTGCGGAGGGTGTTATACGCTTGAATTGTGAATATATGTCAGTTCGCAAATGCATTGAACAATGCAATCTCAAACGAATTCACACTGTAAAATAGAGCTGCGTCATTTAGTAAACTGACTATCTGAGGGCCCCACACCCTCCGGTATGGTATACATGTGAGCGTATCATACCAAAAGCAAGGCCAATCGAAAAAGTATATCTAATGCTGCAACCGTTCTGCATGGGACACCTCTCAGATGCCTCAGAAGGTCACTTCCGAGATTCCACAGAATCTTGAAGATACACGGCCCTCCGGTATCGTGACGCGAATCGATTGATCTTACATTCAAGGGGAACGACCGAGAATTGAGTGTGCAACTGGCGGAAGCATCAAAATGTGATGGAATGCGGGCCGCGGCCTGAGTGCTGCAAGGTCTGTCGTATACACATTCATTATCCCAGTACTTCATGCCCTCCGGAGTACCTCAACTCACATCATATCAAAAATCAAGGTCGATTGGACCACTACAGCCGATGCACGAGGTGTTCTGCAATGAAACCCTAGAGAAGCTGCTTACCCGACTCACAAATTCTCGCCTGGCGGTGCATGGAGATTCCAAGGAGGCCATGCCCTCCTAATTCCGCATGTGAAGAGATTTCATGTACTCTGGGCAAACAACCGGAAATGAGGAGAGGCAGCCATTCTCGTCAAAACGATCAAAAACGGCTCGAAATGGAAAAAAATGGGCCGCGCCCTAAGTTGTGCAAGAAACTGTAAATTCTGAGCTGTGCTGCACATGCAAGTTCCATCTCATCTTGAGCACGGAGACTGCCCTAATATTGCGTCCATATTTGTCATTTAATGCCAAGATCACTTGTCGCAAAAGTCCGATTTGGGTTATAAGTGGTTGGAGAGGCTTACAGACTTATAGGCAGGTTATAGGCCACTTATAGGCATGTTGTAGCCTGGTTATAAGTCCTTGTAACTGCCTAGCTATCAGGCATCACTGGGACCTCGCCTCACCGGTCTGATGTTAGTTGTTGGCTTTGTTTGGTTCAGATGGTGAAGTCATCGGCTAATGTCCGGCTGGCTGCTCGGAAATATTCATGGCGAGGTCAATTTCAGTCCGCCATGGTATTCAGTCTGTTATAAGGCGTATCTGATGCATCCAAACCGGCTGAGCTATAGCTTTATCCCCCCGAAACCTCCCCCCGATCGTGATTCCCACTTGTAATTCTGACCGTTTCGGGTAATGTCACATTGTGACAGGAGGCGCGAACGGAGATTTCCACTTTTCGCCCTTGCATTTCCTTTTAAGGAAGCACCTTTTATGGGCTTCCCATCGCCGAAAGCCGTGATACACCGGAGACAAATCTCAAGCAGTATATTTATTCAAGTGCGTTACGGTTGTCACGTCAGCGGGTGAAAAAATCCACGATGAAGACAATATTTTCATCGAGTGGAAAGTGCAGAGAAAAAATCAATTAAGTACTCTAACGCGTACAGTAATAAGAGTCCTCTGTCGTAGGTACATATGTTTCATAATTGTCTCGGTAATACAAAGTCCGTTGAGGCACGTCCGGGGGGTACATGGCATTATGCCGCGCAATGGCATCCAACAGTGCCAATTGCGCTTCTCGGTCAGAACTGGCAAGGGGCGGGAATGGCGGCGGCGGGGTGGCGTATTCGACGCCCAGGAGAGCGGGTAGTCGCCAGACGCGAGGTCGTATTCATAGGATCCGCGTTTAACGTTGGGTGACACGACGGGCGGGGGATTGAAGGTTTTGAATGTGCTAGAGCTCGATTGGGCTGGTGGCACGACATGGGAGAAGATGGCAGGCTCCTGAGCGCTGCCAGGAGGGATATAGGAGCGGAATACACTTGAAGTGGTCGCGTTAGGTCCGCTGCCGCGAGCATTGTACTCGGAATTACGAGGCGGCGCAGTGGCAGGCTCGGGGCGGGGAACATCTGCGCGGAAATTAAAATTATGCATCTTGCTCAGTCGGAAAGGTGTCGATGATGTTGCAGAGGGTTTTTACACGCAGCAGACGCGTCGGGAACACGTCGGGGAGCCCGTCCTGAAGGTATTAGCGTTGGGATGGGTCGTGGATCCAGGACAAGTAGGTAGGGGAAGGCAAAAGAGGCCAGAATAATTCTGCCACCAAGCGACCCATTGTTCTACCAATTGAGAGGTGTGACAGAACGAAACAAGTCGAATAAAATATAAAATATATGTCCTCCGGCGAGAAAGAACAGGTCCGGAGAGCACGTGCAAACTCCTTCCCAAAAAGGAGATGCTTAGTCACGAACCAAGGGCGAAAAGTCAAAAAACTCGCGAACGGCGCTAAAACCTGCCAAGCTTGCAGGAAACATGGTTCAATATTAATTCCCGGCTCGTAATAACCAGTCGAAATCTGCTACATCATCTAGATAAAATGTCCGCTCTGATTTGTTGCACCCGAAGCAATTAATCATGTGAGCACCGCGTACCAGATATCGAGGCAGGATGAATATTGTTTGGCCCTCCTCGAAAATTTGGCAGTTCTTCCATAACGTCTTGGGCCGCCAACTCGACTTCTTGAATAGGCGGACGAGTGTTATGTCTTCGGTTCTCCCGGAAGGGAGGCGGCACTGCGGTAGTGCGCCGAGACGGTTTCACGGGCGTTCGGGCCGATTAGTCAGCTGCTTGTGCGTGTTGTAGACAGATTCTACCTTGCTTCATCCCAGCACCGCGACACTGCGGGATTCCTCTGGCGGCACCTGAGAGCACATCTGGAGACACTACCCCACATGGTGATCAGAGTGGGATTCAAACCCACGCCCGGAGGACCGACGAGCTTGATCTGTGCTTCGTATCTGCGCGACTTCTGGCCCGATTTGGCCCGGACGAAAAAACGCGAAAAACATGTCTTCGAAGAGTCGAGCTATAGGCGACACAGAAGACGAGTTCCAGGCCGCGTTGGTGGCCTACACCAAAGCGGGAAACAAGACGGCCGCGATGCGGCGACTATGGAATGCAGCGTACAAGACAGGAAAATCAGCGGGTGACGATGCCGTATTTGAGGGCAGAGTGGCGAAGGAGAAGACGAGTAATAGGGCCGAGGAGGCGAGGCAGTTGGGACTGGAGGAGGGACGGAAGGAAGGATACGTGGAGGGGCGGCAAGCCGGTGAGAAGGAGGCTTTGACGCTGCCTGCGTTTCAACTCTCGTTTGCGGCTGGCAGGATCGAAGGACTAGCGGCGGGTACGGAACTAGGGCGGGAGACGGAGGGAAAACGGTGGACGGACAGCGGGCACTTCGACAACGGTACGTGTCAAGCGCGCGATGAATCTCAAAACATCGCAGCTTTGACCGTTCCCCCTGCCCAACTTCCACCACCCCTCGACCACGCGCGCACACCGGGAGCGTTCAGTTGGGCCGACGACGCGGACTCTCTCCCCATTCACACCATCCTCGTTACCCCACAACAGCCACGGGATTTTTCAGTCCTACGTTCGGGGTCGAGGAACCCATTCGACACATTGCATCACCGACATGCACGACACCACGGGAATCACGCGGGACGGAAACGAAGGCGGCCTCCATTTTATTCGACACACAAAACTGGGCTATTTTCGCCGCTCAAGCAAATTCCCTCTCCGTGCTCGCCCACCAACAACTCGGACTTCTTTGCATTGCGGATTCTGGCATGGGTTTGGGCGCTGTTCTATGGGCCGATGCGAGGACATGTGTCTTCGGATCAGGTTTTTGGGAGCACGCTAGGCAACGAGGATGTTGCCTTGTGGAGGGGGGCATATGCGGTAGTGCGCCGAGACGGTTTCACGGGCGTTCGGGCCGATTAGTCAGCTGCTTGTGCGTGTTGTAGACAGATTCTACCTTGCTTCATCCCAGCACCGCGACACTGCGGGATTCCTCTGGCGGCACCTGAGAGCACATCTGGAGACACTACCCCAGCACTTGAACAGGAATAGCAACCTCCCGAAAGTCAATGGATCATTGTCCATGTTGATTACCACGCAGTCGAAACGTTCTTCGTGGTTGGCTTGGAAAGATGGGTTGCATCGCAATACATCACAACAGTCCGTCCAGTTCTCAAGCGATGTGTAGTGGAGATATATGCATCGGAAGGGCCGAATCTGATCACAGGTCATGAAAACGGCCTTCACAACGAATAGGCACGCACCTGAATTAAATCCTCTCCGTCGTCCCGGAGTTTCTCTTCGGGGAAGGTATCCCGTATAAAGGCGCGCAAATTTGACGTAAAACACGTACGCGTCGAGTGCTGCAAGCCCGACTTTAATCTCCGCAAGTTCTCCTTCCACGGCCGAGAGGCGGCAGTCGAGAGCAGGCCGTTCCGCAGGTTCAGCGACCGGCAAAGTATTCGATACAGCCGACAACGGCATACGTTGGGGCGCAGGCGAGTTGGGTGCGGAGGAGGCAGTCGACAAGTGGGAATTGTGGCGTGCGCGACGGCGAGCTTCACGCTCGGGTTCGGAGTCGGAGACATGTGTCGTATCAGAGTCTAGGCGGCCAAGATTTGGAGGCATAGGGTCGCTGGTGAGTGTGTTCGAGTTGCGGAGGAGCGCGGCAGCGAGTGGAGTAAATGATGTCATTTGCGTATATATTCCGCAGCATCGTGACCTCGTGACTCCACCTTTCTCTCCCTCCAACCACCACCTTCCCCCTGCCCACCCGCCACCACCAGCCGCTGCCCTCCCCGCTGTACGCCCCTTTACTTCCAGACCGCCACGGACACGACCTCGACTTGCCCTTATCTTCGCCGGTGCCCTGGTGCACTCACCGCTGCGGAGAGGCGCTACTTGGAGAGATCTTGGTGTGCCGTCTTATCTCTCTCAGATCTACTCTCCTCTAACCATTCTCGTAGTGCGCTATTCGGCTTTACCTGTAACTTGGGGTGAGTCTTTACTTCATTGATCATCAAGCCACTCATTCCCTTGCAGGTCTGCGCTGAAGGATTTCGTCGTGTGATTGTAAGGTACACCTCGTCCGATCTGGCCGGATCCTTTCTAACCAAGGCCACCACAGTACCTATTCGCGCATTCCAGGCCGTGGCCATCATTCGGTGCTGCCCGACTGGTATCCGCCCGGTCCGTTTGTACCCTTTCATACATGTACCCTACATTTTACAATGCGACGTTGTTATTCTTTTCGAATGTGCTATAAGTAACTGGGTGAGGGTAGAGGGCCGAGGGGGCGCTTTTTTTGGGGGGGCCGCCACCGCAGCTTACTTATAAGCTTTAATAAGTGGCTTAAGCACTTATAAGTGCTATAAGTCCGGTAAATACTTACAAAGCTTTACAGCGCCTTTTTGAGCCTTACAGACCCCCCGGCGGGATTATAGGGTTATACGGCCTTATAAAAAGCTATATGCGCCTATAACCCATTTCGGACTTTTGCGACACTTGAGAGTGTGGATCTGGATGCACGAAATCGATATCAGACGAGACGTGGAGTTCGAGTTTGCGGATAGCCAAAAAGCGGAGGACGAGGTTGCCACCGAACACCTGAGTCACTGTGTATCAAGACACACATCAATATATTGGATAGGTCTAGGTGCAGAAGACTCCGCTCTCGAGCCTCTTCTGAACCTCGGTTTGGTGAAGGAATCCCGAAGTACGTTGAAGGAATTCCGAAGTGCATTGCATTCTAAGTTTTCATCGAGTCCGCTATCCCGTCGATTCAACGATCATTTGAACATGAACAAGAGGAGGTTGGGGGTGAGCCACAGCCGAAAAAAGAGAGGGTTCTGGTGATTCAAGGATCAAGGGGTCGAGCCCAAGTCGATTACAATAGCCTGAGCAGGCTCGGGGGCGGGCCACTCCGCTCTCGAGCTTATCCTCGATGGGCTGCATCCTCCTTTTTTTGGTGGGAGGTGAAGTGGCCGCGAATAGTTTAGATGAATAGGTGTGTGCTTGGCGGAACATAATCTTTCTTTTCTCTTGTTGGTCCTTCCGCTTGGAATCCCACTCACCCTCATAAATTGAACTCATCATCGAGGCTGACCTGCGGGGCGTCCGATCACGACAAACCGACAGGCTCGAGGCCGAGTCGAGCGGGAATCCTTCCAGACTCCAGAGCCGGTTCATAATGGCCAATTTGATTTGAACATAAGGAGCAGGTCAAGCCGGGTTCTCTCCTTTCAGTATGTACTGAAATTTCAGGAAGACTTTTATCCTGGATGCGGCTTGAAATTCATATTGGTAGCCCGGGTCGAACGGGGTCGCCAAAGAATTTATTATGACACAGGTCCGCGCTCGGGCCATACTATCCAGTCTGCCACTTATTAGCCAAACCAAATTTTATCAGGAAGACCTCCGAAGTGCAGTATGTTGTGGCTTTACGTATTGGAATTGGAATCAGAGGTTGCTTGTGCTGATCTCAGATTCTTGAGAGTCCGGAAAGCCGATCTTGGTTCGACGAGCACTTCAAAGTCAAAGTGAGCACTGAAGCACGTGAGAAGACACGCGGTGCTTGAGCTCGAGCGCGCAACGAGAAGGAGGGCGCCGCTCGAGCGGGCATCGTGCTAGACCGGTGACCGACGAGGTAACGAGCCTAGGGTCTTGTCGAGACTGAATCAATCCATTGAAATTGATGACATGGAGGACAGTATACAGTCACGGAGCGCTCCGTTCTCGCTCAGCAGCACTTCACTATCCACAAAACTAAGCACACGACGCTGAAGCCTGAGATCACCGAGATTCTAATAAGCCCGAGATTCTACTAGTCCGAGCTAGACCAGTGGGCCCTGTGGTTCCAAACCCAGTAGCAGCCCCGAATGCCAAAGCACGAGCGCCGTTGCAAGAGCGTTATATAACCAAACGCGCGCGGCGTGAGATGAAGAGAGAGTAGTGCTGGCAAGGTTCGGTTCGGTTCAGGTTCAGGGCCCTTTTCCCTGAACGCCGAACCTGAACCTGGCGTTCGGTTCGGGTAAATGCCGAACGCCGAACCTGAACGCGGCGTTCAGGTTCAGCGCGTTCAGTTCGGCGTTCAATGGCGTTCGAACGCAGAACCGAACGCCATTTTATTTGTCTGCGGAACATGAGCCTTACAACATCCTCCAGAGCCTTCATACCCTTCTTATATTCACTATCACCCTAACGAGTGCGAAAATAGACATCCTTGATAGCTGGATTTAAAACTAGACCAATGTAAATGAAGAAGCAATGTTGGCACCGGTATGACGTCCCTCAATCTTCACGAAAGCGAGCTCGTCCGTAACAATTTCCCAATCGTTGGGACGGTCAGGTGGGGCGGAAATGTAGTGGTCGTTGATGTTCAAGAAAGGGGTACCTGCGTCCGAGGTCCAGACATCATGAGACAGCGAGTGTTTCCCAGCGGTATGCTTGATGATTGCGTGGTTAAACACCAAGTAGATGAATTGGTGCAATCATACTTTGTATTTATCACGCAATGTCTGCTCGATGTCTTACGAAAGTTTCAAAATGTACTTGCGAATGGTGTTCCGAGTCGGAATATCGGAGTCATGGATGCTCGGACGCCAGTACTTCAGGAGTCGTATGAAGCTCGGATTCTCAACGATTGAAAACGCCTAAGATCATGGTTTAGTATAGAGAGAAACGAGCAAATATATGGCGCAATACCTCGTCCTGTGTGACGATCATTTCAATTAGGAAGTCCATTTAAAACACAAAATTCCGCAGCGGAGGGCGAAGGACCCTGCCGCCTGTAGCACATACGAGGGAATTTGGAAAATTATGGCTGCCAGTGAGACCCACCGTTCCCTAACGGAGCATTTAAAACAGAAAATCTGGCAATTGGGAGGACGTAAACCACGTCTAGGGTCGGGAAAGCGCATGGGCGGCTTTGGGGTGGAGCAGAGAGCTAGATACCTGAGTCTTATTCCTGACGGAGGTGAGCAGGCCTAGTTAATTCTTGCCAGTCATTGAATGTCTTGAATATGTGTTAACAATGTTCACAATCCAACCTGAGTTCAAGCATAGAGTGTGCAGTGCTTTGGGCTTCGGAGTCGATGGTCATAGCAAGACACAGTGAGATTCGACAGCAAGACACGTGAATTACGTAAAATAAGGGGCACCGATCAATCGGGCGGTGCTTTTCGGATACCTCCGACTCACGTATTCGGACCTTTCCACCATCATATTCTCGGCCGAAAGACCATATTCTCGACCAAAAAACACGTGCGCGTTCGGCGTCCGGACGCGTTCGGACGCGTTCAGAAAAATTCTCTGGGACGCGAACGCCGAACCTGAACCTGGTGTTCGGTTCAGCTATTTGCCGAACCTTGAACCTGAACGCCGCGTTCAGTTCGGTCCGGTTCCGGTTCGAACCGATTTCTGAACTGAACCTTGCCACCACTAAGAGAGAGCGGCAAAATCCGGATCAGTTCGGCAATCGGTACCCGGATGCCAAATACGCGCACATAGCTCCCTATTTTGACCACCAGCTTTGCTCATTCAACTCAGATTGCTTCACGCAAGCGTGTCTGCTTTGTCTGGCTCTACTCCTCTGTTTTTTACTGTAATTTTCTTGCGCTTTGCTGCTGCTTCACGATCCCGGGATAACCGACCACGAACCCGGGGCTGGATGTCGAAATGCGAGTCCCAAACCCAGATTCCACGCGCCAACTCGAAACCAAAGAAACTTGAATGGCTACGGTGCGCGGGCTCTATGGTTTCCATCCCCTATTTGTTCGTTTGACGGAGGGATCTCCGTGGTTGTCCGTTGCACGGTGGTAGACGCTGCCAATCTTTTAGCAGGATGGCGAGCGGTGGATCTCGCGGCTAGCCCGCAGCGCCTGTCCCCTATCCTTCTTCTCACCTTTTCCCTCTATTATCTCCTCTTCCTATCTCCACGCGTCGAGGTACTGACTGTCTTTTATCCACAGACCACCACGGTACCAACGACACCCGTGAGGAAGGAGAAGGCACGATGAACGTGAGCGTTTGGGGCTAGGGTGTGTTCCCGTCCTCGTCGTCCCTGCGTCCTTTCCCCCTCCGATCCTCCCTGTAAGTACACCTCCTATCGCAGCATCGCATCTATCTGCGTGCGCTCCACGGCTCCGTGCCCCTTTTCGCTCTACCCTCGCGCCCACCATCCCCGCCATCGCCTCCCCTGTTCGCCTATTGCTACCCTCGCCATCCCTCCTCCCCCTCCTTCCTCGCCGTGCCCGCGTTCGCGCCCTGCCTATCTTCGGTGTATCTCTCTCGCGCTCGCGCCTCTTCCGCGACTCCGTCCTCGCTGCGCCCGCCTCCCTCCCTCCCCCCGCGCCTCCCCTCCCTCTCTCTCGATCCCCATTCCTAATCCTCGCGTGCGGCCGCGCCCCTGCCCTTCCCCGCCAGTGCCTCCCTCGTGCCCTCTCTCCCACCCTTCCTCCCCGCGTCCGCACCCTCCCGCCCTCTCTCGCCGCGCCCATGCCTCCGTTGTCCCCGCTCTTCCTCTCTCGAGCTGCTCCCCGCACTCCGTGCTGCCGTCCCTCCCCCGGGCCCTCCCTCCCTCCTCCCACCCTTCCCTGCGCTTCGCCTCCCTCTCCATTCCCTCGTCCCCTTGCCGCCGTCCCCGCTCCCTCCCTCCTGTTTCCCTACCCATTCCTCATTCCTCCGTCTCCGTCCGTTTCCCCATTCCTCTCCCGCGTCGTGCACTTCCCACTCCTCCCCCTCCCCCTCCTCCCTCTCTTTCGTGTATCCCCGCAGGGGCTAATCGCTCTCCGGCGCCCGACATGGCGCCTCCTTATGCTTTCAGCGCGTTGCGTCTTCGTACGCGCGTTTCGGAGGTACACCGCGGAGGTGGAGAACGGGGGGCGCTGTGGGGATATGCTTGAGCGGAGGGTGGTCGCGGCGCTGCGAACGCGGGCGGCGGCTGCGGCGATCATCTGCAGAGGCAGATGCAGTAGGTGGTGCGCGCACGATGCGGAGGCGTTTACGCGGGCGCGCTGTCGAGCGTCAGGCATGCTTGCGGCGCGTCACGTCGCGGGCCTCGCGGCTGCGGACGCGCGAGGTGGAGAGCGGGCAGGCGGCAGGCTCGGGCGTGGTGTCTGAGCGTGCGTGGCGGGCTGTGGAGGTGGATGCAGGAGTGCGCGTCGTGAAGTGGAGTACGCGTCGCTCAGTGCAGGTGCTTGCCGGTGGAGTATGGCGCATGGTAGAGGGCAGCGAAGTGAGGCGCTGCCCGGGCGGCTGCGGATCCGGAGGGAGATGCAGGAGTGAGAGTGAGTGGATGTGGATGCAGCGCGCGTGGTGGTGGACGGTGCAGTCGTGAGGACTACGTGTCGAGGAGGTGCTCGCGGCGGAGGCGGATGCTACGCGGCATCCGCAAGCGGAGTCGCTGATGGTGCGCGCGTCTTCACTGCCGGCGAGCGCGGCCTGTGAACTGCCAGGGAGCGCGGCGTGTGGATTCCGGGCGAGTACTTATATGCGGGGCGCTGTGGAGACGTGCTGCTGGCGTTGTGACGGGTGCGGATGCGGAACGCTACGAGTATGGAGGCGAGCGCTGCTCGTTTTCCCACCCTGCGGATGTGGATGTGGGTAGTGTAGGGTTCACGCGTGGATACAGCTCGCGGTGTGGGCGGGGCATGTCGATGCGCGTCGGGATGCGGCGGGTGGTCGTCTCACGTTGCCGGCGTGTAGGCGCGCGGCGGTGGCGAGCGGGACGCGGATGCAGCGATGGCGCGGATGCAGCGATGGTGCGGGTACTTCCAGGGATGCTGCGCCGCCACTCCTGGGCCGCGGCGAGTGGGGAGTCCGGCCCGCGCTGCAGGCAGCGTCTCGGCGGGGTGTGCGGTGTTGTCGACCTTTAGCGAGAGGGATGCCTGCGTGTGAGGCGGCACGGGCGGTGGAAGGACCCGAGGGGGATAGTACACCGGCGCGATGAGGGGTATTCGCGTCCGCCGCATCTCGCGAGTCGCCATTCCCTCCCAAGCTAACGACCAGCGCCGTCCTACTTGCGCTTCCTGCGGTCGCTGTTCCTCTTCCTTCGTCTTTCGTCGACATCTGTCCGCCGCGCCTCTGGTTACTTATCACTCAAACGAAAAAAAATGTTTACAGATATGTACTCGAATGAAAACGCTCTGCACCTGAGAATCTCCGCCGAAGGTCAGCGCGGCTCACCTCGAATCCGGATCCGATGAGGAGGACCACGCCGCCGGACTCCCTCCATGAAGCGCTCTAGCCCGCCGACTCTTGTAAATTGGAGCATTGCCTGTATTGAGAAATTAAGAGTTCGAGTGAGGACAAGAAAGAATACGATGTTTATTACAGGAAGTTTAAAAGGTTTCTATACTAAAAGTACCTACTGCGTACGACTACGGAATACTACGGAATCAAGAATATTAGTAAGAGAACAAAAGAGAAACTGCGCCGCAACTACGGCACAGTAGTTGCGGACTTCGGCGCAGCGCGCTGACTAGGCGCATCATTGGATCACAAGGTGATCCGCCAATTCACAACACTCCCCCTCGACTAGACAGCGCTTAGGATCTGATCGCGCAATTTGACGAATAGAGGTCGAGGGAGAGCCTTGGTGAGTATGTCAGCTAGGTTGTCCTCACTAGCGCAGTGGCTGAGAATAACTTCGTTTGAAGCCAGGCGCTCGCGGACGAAATGGTGCCAAATATCTATGTGTTTAGAACGCGCGTGAAATATCGCGTTCTCAGCGAATTTGATAGCTGATTGATTGTCGATTTGGATTCGCGTTGGACCGTCGTGTGTCAATCCAAGCTCTGATCCAAGTTCACGTAGCCACAGAACTTCGCAAGTGGTCTTTGCTAAGGCCATATACTCTGCTTCCATCGTCGAGAGTGCAACTGTAGGTTGCTTGCGAGAGCTCCAGGATACGGGTGCGGTGCCAAGGAAAGAAATATAGCCGGTAACGGATCTGCGATCCACGGCGTCGTTGGCCCAATCAGCATCAGAAAATACTTCTAAATCTCCGCTGCTGACGAAATTAACGCCAAGATCGTGAGTACAGCGAATGTAGCGGAATACTCGCTTGAGAGCAGACATATGCTCCTCGCCAGGTCAGTTGAGAAAACTGTGATAAATGCTGTACTGCAAAAGCCAAGTCAGGACGAGTGCCTACTGCAAGGTACATGATTTTCCCGAGCCCAGAAAGGTAAGAATGGCGAAAAGAAACATCGCCGATCTTTGGATTTCCTTCTTCAAGACGTGCAAGCTTTATATTTGGATCC
The DNA here is from genome assembly GCA_029204335.1 of Mycena vulgaris. NCBI lineage: Eukaryota > Fungi > Basidiomycota > Agaricomycetes > Agaricales > Mycenaceae > Mycena > Mycena vulgaris. Next base: position 319,188 of record JARGYA010000123.1, on the reverse strand, counting down.
AGTGGAGTTGAAACGGGATTACAATCCCTCATTCCCACTGATTCAAGGACGCGGAGAGCACATTGGGCTTGCGATAGCCTGATTGAACCGTCAGATTCACATTTAATCTCCATGCCGAGAATTTGCGTAAGTGAACCCAAATCAGTCACATTAAATTTCGATGCTAGCTCCCCCTTGACCTGCTGAAGTTCAGCATCTGTGTGAGCCTTGATAGTCATGTCATCGTACATGCACTGCGACGATAGTTGGATTGTTTGTTCCCGGATCTCGGCGAACATACACGCATTGATCAGCAACCAACCGTGAGAATCCAAGTGATTTGAACGCGGCATCGAGTTAGTGATTCCAATTTCGACCAGATTGATGTAAACCATACAGTGAAAGTTTCAGTTTACACACACGACCGGTGCCATCATCAAATCCGGGAGGTTGCTTCATGTATACCTCCTCTTCAAGCTTACCATTGAGGTATGCAGCCACAACATCCATGCCGTGGACTTGTAGCTTATGACGGGCAGCCAGAGCAAGCAGAAAACGAAAAGTTTCAAGCCTAATCGTCGGGGAAAAGGTTTCATTAAAGTCTATCCCCGGTATCTGCCGCGAGCCATCAGCAACGAGACGTGCTTTGTGTTTGGCAACTTGACCGGTGGCATCGCGCTTACGGCGCCAAACCCATTTGCTCGGAATAGCCTTGCGGCCATCAGGGAGTTCAACTAGCTCCCAGGTTCCAAGGCTTTCCAATTGGTCCTTCTCGGAGACCATGGCTGTTTCAAATCTCGGCCAGTCAGGAGCGGCGCGTGCCTGCGCCAACGACTTCGGATCATCATCAAGCTCGGCTGCACTCTGCGCTGCAAGTGCAAACGGGATATGTACATTATCTGCGGCTGTGTTCCTTGGCCTTGTGCGGAGAGTACGGCCAGTTGTATCTCCAGGAATGATATTCTTCTCATCAATTTTACTGGAAATATCGCGCGGAGCGATAGCTATCGATGTTCGTGTACTCAAGGTAGGAGAAGCAGGTGGTGTTGTCAATGGTGATTCGGGTAGCGGGATGGAGGTCGGCTCTGGTTCTTGGGGCTGAACTATTGGAGCTGCCGCATTTGGCTTGTTCCTATTCCCTTGCTCCCCCTCAAGCGAAGGCGGCAGCGGATCACTTGGCTCGGCTGCCTGAATAAAATCTTCGTCACCAGCCACTGTTTGGTGCCGAAACAGTGGCGCCATCTTGCACGTCGGCGCAACGTGGCAGTGTTACGTTGCCAAGTTAGGAGCGCAGACTGATGGATCGCAGATTTACTCAAATGGGTCGACTTCTATGCGGTCTATGCGACTTGGGGACTACGCGGCCTATACATGTTATATAGACAGGTGAGTTCTATCCCACCAAAGGTGGGTTCCAGATGAACGCGACGACTCCGGGCCTCCGCACGATTATGTTTCGTGTTCACATACCCGGCAGAGGTAAGTACAGAATCAATATTCTCTTACTTTGTGAGAATGACATTGGCGGCGCCGTACCCTTACCCGTGATGACTGGTTTGCACCGCACGTGCGAGTTCAATTGCAGGTTAATGTTGCATGAAACACGCCGGGCCGAACTACGCGTCAAGAAACGGACCGAAATTGGTGTCTGTCGGACGACCTCCTTAAGGGCCAGTCATGTCGGGAAGGCCATCATTTTGTCTCATTTCTTATGTAAAGGTAAGGATGACCCTTCCACGACATGGGTATACGTTCACTCGTTCAGGGACTGTAACCGTAACCTCCTGCATGAACTGAGTGCACCTTCATGAGCTTCGTGGCCAATGGATACGTTGACATTGGACGATGCATAATATATTTGTTTAACGGACCCACCGTTTCCGCCTGATCTGGCGGACTAATCTCTCACGGATTCATCATTCTCACACATGTATCTTTCGGCATGTTCCTCATAAGATATAGTTTCATCAACATTTGATGTACGTAAAACAGACTCGAGGCCCGCGTAATATATGCTCGAGCCGCGCGTAAAACACATGTTGGTTCCAGCACAACTTAGGTTGTCTGCGTATGCGCTGAGCGATGAATACAGGGTTAAATTTCTATCCGCCTCAGATGTGCGACTTCTTACATTGCTATCCCCTCAACCTCGAAGGGCTCAAATACCTGATTAGGACGACAATAACGATTAATTTGAGGATTGATAGGGTAGTACCGGTACGGTACGGGAAGATCGATAGGTATAAGTGTCAAGATTGCACAATGGCGAGTGAATACTAGTGAATGAGTATAGTAGGTTTAGACCAAGGCAAAGATCGAAAATCATCGTAGAAAGTTCACTTTCGGTAATCCGACCATCATGAATCACCCCAACTGCAACACTCCGGGCAGCCGTGCTTTGGCCTGGAACCGCGAGTGGGACTCAACTGTTCCGAAGCTCATACATCATCTAGATGTCCCAATGAGCTGTGCCGCCCTTCTCAACCTATGAAACGAGAGCGACATGGATGATCATTGTGAACCGTGTCGGAAACGCACCGTTACCTGGGTAGGGGGACGGGCCAAGTTACGCAGGAGGAGATGCTCCTTGACCAGGCCATCGCCGCGTTGATGTCACTTCAGACGGATGAACCGATCCGAGCAGCGCTACACAACAACGTTGTCGAGTTTGCAAAGTTAGCCTATCCGGAGTTAGAACTAGTCGTATAAAGTCTGCCAGCCCGTCTGATTGCTATCTAGTTTGCTTTACTTCCCTCGCGAATCGGCAGTGTTCCGAAAACGGTCTATTATTCTCCAGAATTTCGCAGTTGCCGGCTGTCCCCTTCTTGAATTCATGTTATTAACTTTTGTTTTACGCGCGGGACTCCCCGACTTTGTTTTATGCGGAGCTCAACTATGTTTTACGCGTGGCTCGAACGTATATTACACGGGGCTCGAGTGTGCTCTACGCGGATCAAACCATGATGGGGACCCAGGATCCTCTTTCTTACGCGGAAGGTGCCGAAAAAGCTATTTGTATTCCGCGGAACCCACATATCTGACGTGCGGAATAAAAGTGCATCCGGACCGCCATATGCGGGACGCGCCGCCTGTGGAGCCAAGAGGTGGGTAGGGGTAGGAGTGGGCAGTCGCGTAGGTAGGATTACGCGGCCGCTCCCGCTTAGAGATATGAACAACAGCTCGTCGGGATGTTCACTATCTGGGATTTCGATTCTTGTATATGAGGGAGGGAGCCTCGGCCCATCCCTGTCACCGTTAGTATCTGCTCGCCCTGACGCCCCCATCTATGGCCGTGTCTTCATTCAAAGTCCCCGATCTCCACGAGAGATGGCCATTCCCCGCCCATCATAATCAGTGGGCTGCCATCACCGCCGCAGAGAGCGCCGCCTGGATCGAGTCCTTCTCCATACTATCCCCCCGGCGTCTGAAGCAGTTCAGCGCAGCGCAATTCGGCCTCTTGGTGTCCATGACATATCCGCACTTATCACAAGCACGTCACCGAATTGTCTCCGATCTCATCAACTTGCTGTTCCTCGTCGACGACGTGACCGACGCGATGTCTGCGCAGGACGTTACGCGTATTGCGGCAGTATCAATGGATGCCTTACGGTCAATCTTCTTCTTTTTTGTTCGAAGGTTTTATCTCAAATTGAACCAGAAATCCTGAGCAGCCGAGGCCGCAGGGAGAGCATCTCGTTGGAGAGATGCATAGAAAGTGGGTACATACGCTGTACCATCGCCGCTTATTTCATCGCAACCTCCACAGTTTTTCGGAACGCTTCCACGGCTTGGCGACCGTCACCGCCCAAACACGATTCATGCCTACCTATGAATTGTACCTCGAGGCAGTGATTGCAGAAGCCACAGATCGCGACCACAAGGTCATACGAGCCTCCTTCGAGTCGTACCTGACTTTGCGCCGGGATACGGGGGCCGTCAAGGTCGCCTTTGCCCTCCTTCTTGTACCATTCCAAATTCCGGGGGACATTCTCAACGACTGCCGCGTTACGCGTTTGGAGATACTAGGCTTGGATCTCGTGTCTGTTGCAAATGTACGTGCCTCTGGATCTATGAATCTGCACCAGGAATGTCCACTGATCCCCGCGCAAAGGACATCCTCTCGTTCAACGTCGAGCAGGCGCGGGATGATACGCACAACGCTGTCGTCGTCGTTATGCACGAGCGAGGACTCTCCCTTCAGGGCGCCATGGATTTCCTCGGCGCGTGGTATCAACGCACCGCCAGAGACTTCTGGGCCGCCATCGTTGAACTACCGCCGTGCAGCGATATGGCTGTTCGCGATCAGCTTAAGATGTACGTCGCGGGGATGGTGGACTGGGTGACGGGGAACTACGAATGGAGTTTACGCAGCGGGCGGTACAGTCCTGGCGGCGAGAACCCCGCGGAGAAGGGATGGATTGTGCCTCTGCTCCAGAAGGAGAAAGCAGGAGGCGATTTGGTATAGCCGACTTATTGCCGACTTATCATGCACCCTACAAATGCTAGAAAAATATGTTATTAAATCAGTATAGCACATCCCTCTTCTGTGTGAGACTAATATTAATGAATCTGCCTATGGAATACCGTGTTAGACATATCTTCGACGACGACAGGAACACGTACGCTCTTTAGGAAATTTATCAATGTTGTCGAACCGAAGTTTATCACCTCGTCAATTCGCAAAAGCATGAGCCAAGCAAGGAGATAGGCGACCTAAAATGACATATATAATTCCCCATGATATGTGGACTCTGACTGACTTACATATTGAATGATTCCTAGATGTCTCTGTGGGATAGACAGATCTGGGTTCGTGCAGTGGTCGTAAAGCCAGTGAATGTCCTCCAGGGCAAGAGCGCGAGCAGAAGATGATACTTTGCTTTGGTCTTCTCAAGTCCGACCATGAGTTGGGATACATGGCGAGAAAAAGTTGGGAATCCACGCCTACCGCTCAGGGATTCAATGATATGGCACAAGGGACGAACACGGTGTGCATACCAGGTATTAGTTACTGAATCAAATCACCATTCTGTCAAACTTTCATTCGGACGAATGCTTCTATACCACATTGTAAGAGCCGCGCGACTGGAGACCGTAGTAGAGTACTGGTTAACGAATCTAGCACAAATTATCTGATCTGGTAATTTATCAAACCTTTCTCCCTTCAACCCTTCTTCGACAGGCCCACACTTTTAAGTTTTGTGGGATAAATGTCGCGATATCCAAGCGATATCCCGAAGAGTTTGCTCGTCGACACGCTTGGAGTCCCATCTTCCATTCCGGCGAAGATGCAAGGTAACATAGTGTCGAATGATACTGTGTCGCGTCGTTTAGCCTCGATAAGTGTGAAGTACAGTCACGGCCAAAATGATGCTCCCAACCAAATAAGGAAATTCCCATCAATCCCGCTCCTTTTGCCTGCTTTGTGGCTCAGTAACTGGTATTCAGCTTGGAAAATGTGTTTTCATGTTCGAAGTACAAGTATCCTACTTGAAATAATATTACTTCCCCAGGAGAAAGCCGGTTTACAGTGAACACACTGAATGGAAATGACCAGAATCCAGATAAAATCTGTTGTCCAGATTTTATCCATATCTCTTTCAGGCAGAGTAATAACTACTGAGAGTCGTTTAGATTAGTTTTGCAACCATATACTCAGTATATGAGCTGAAAAGCGGGCAAAAGGAGCAGGATTGATGGAAATTTCCTTATTTGGTTGGGAACATCATTTTGGCCGTGACTGTGTGAATGAAAATACCGCAATCCGTCTGTGATGCTTGCCTCTGTCATTTTAGCGGCATATCTCGCAGCGTCATCATTAATCTCGTCCTCCGGGAAGTCATCCATTGACTGAGCTATGAGATGCTGGACATGTTCGAGGAGGGAATCTGCGTCTTCAAGATCCAGGACACACATCTCCTCAATCTGTAAATTCACAAGTTAAGTGTACTGGAACCATCCGAGGGTTGAACACACCTGAGTGGAGTACATACAGTATTAGTATCATAGTCCTAAACCTGAGTGTCTGTCAGAGCATTCTCCCTGCTCAAATGAGACGAGGGAGGGCTTGAAGCCATGGTGGTGGGTGAAAGGCAAGAGAGACAGGAGGTAACACCCGGTCTACGGAGCGCTCCGTCCTCGCTCAGCAGCACAGAGCAGCACTCCACCACTAGTGTTGCCGCGGCTCGGCTACGGCTGGCTCCCGAGCCGAGCTGACTAAAGCCGGCTTAGACCGGCTGGCTCATGGCTTAGCCACGGCTCAAATAATAAATTCCCCGATTTAAGGAGATTCCGGCTTTGATATTTGGTCGTATGTGGGTGCAAATGCACTCGCTGTCAATTTGCTCAATTGACAAAAATTGGGTGATAATGTCACACACGTCACACTATGTGACCTTATGTGATATTGTTATAAAACCATGATACCATCGCCAAATAAATAGAGGAAATGTTACAGGGAGCATTGCCGGAACTCTAAGAGCCACCTGAGAGCTATAGAATGTATCAAACACTACTAATTCACAAGTTATCCAAATCCAGCCAAGCCGCGGCTTTAGCCGTGGCTTGGTCGGCTGGCTACGGCTGACTTATTTTTAGTTTTGCTTGGCGGCTCAGCCGAGCTGAGCCGAGCCGCGGCAACACTATGGACCACCACCCACAAAACCAAGCACACAACACTGAGGTCACAGCCCGAGCTAGACCAGTGGGCCCTGTGGTTGCAAACTCAGTAGCAGCCCCGAATGTCAATATGCACGGACGCCGTTGCCAAGCCGTTGCCCAAGCGCGCGCGGCGTGAAATGGATTCAATTCAATTCAATTCAAATTCCATTTGAGCGCATGTGGGCCCCTGGGGGCCCATGTCGCGCTATACGTAGGTCGGTAAAGTAGACTAGCGGTCGCGGAAGGGAGAGCGCAGAGTGGGGGTACAGTAGGTAGGGATTGTATGCGTCATGGAGTGCTATGAAGGGGTGGTTGAGGTTATGGGACAAAGATGTGTCTATGCTAATCAGTCTATATGTAAGAGGCGAGTCGGAGAATCCGAGATATAAATAATGGAGAAAGAGATGAAAGATGAAAGTGTGAGGGCAGAGGACGGACAGAAGAGAGCTGGGATGGGTTACAGCGCGTAGCGGGGAAGCCTGCCAGTGTCGCGGACGAAGGTAAGGACAGGACCGTGTTCCGATTTAACGGCGAGGAGACGGCGGAGTGAGAGTTGCGCCGTGCCGAGGCGGAGGATGAGCGCGATGCGCTGACGTCGGAAGCGGGGGCAAGCGAGGAGGAAGTGGGACACTGTTTCGGGGACGAGGCAGAGAGGGCAGTCTGGTGATGGGGCGAGGTGGAAGCGGAATAAGAACGCGTTCAGGCCGCTGTGCGCGGTGCGGAGTTGAGTGAGCACGCTGCACTGTGGGCGTGTAAGGTCATCGTACATGCTGGCGACTCTGTTGGATGGTTTTGGGTTGTCGAAGAGCGCGAGGCGGCGGTAGTGTGAGGATGTTGACCATTCGGCGAGCCAGCGCGTGCGGAACGCATGTGCGCCGGCGGCCAGCGCGGCCGCTTTGCTCTGCGGGAGTGGTGCGTTGAGGGGGCGCATACACATTGTGAGTGGGGTGGAGGCTCCTCGGGCGGCTTCCTTCGCGCACTCGTCGACTGCTTCGTTCCCCGCGATACCTACATGGGCTGGAACCCAGTGGATGCGGAGGCGGAGGGTGGAGCGAGCACGGTGGAGACGGCGGAGGGCTGTATGGAATGCAGCGAGGAGTTATTGGCCAGGCTGCGATTTGGGCGCGGAGATGGCGATGATTGCAGGCTGGCAATCCATGAAGATGTCGGCGCTTGTCAAGCGCGGAGTGGCTTTGATGATGTCGAGCGCAAGGATGGCGCCGACAACCTCCGCCTCGAAGACCGTATGCTCGTCGGTTGCTCCCATGTGTAGCACCCTGTACACGTCCGTCCTCCCCGAGCCCTCGTCTCGCGTCCCCGCGTCTCCTCGTCCTTCATCCGTGCCGTCGTCTCCTGCGTCCCTGACCAAAACTTCCGCGACGCCTCCGTCCGCGTCCCCGTCGTCGCCCGTAGCGAAAAGGAAGGACGCAAGAAGGACGGCAAAAATACACGCACATAGCTTTGACCGCCAGCTTTGCTCATTCAATAGGCTCGTCCCCATCCGGTATATCAGCAAACAAGAACAACCCCATCACTCGCCAAGGCTCGCGACAACGCTGAATAAGGCTGAATACCGGTGGATCTCGTGGATGCTTGTCTTTCTTTGTCTGATTGTTGTCCTTGTTTGCATGATGTCCCAATTTGGGCTGATGTCCGGGATTCTGTGTGAGAGCGACCGCTACGTCGACTCGTTCACGAGTCTACTCATTCAACTCAGATTGCTTCACGCAAGCGTGTCTGCTTTTTCTGGCTCTGCTCCTCTGTCACTTACTGTAATTTGCTTGCGCTTTGCTGCTGGTTGCAGCTTCATGATCCCGGGATAACCGACCACGAACCCGGGGCTGGATGTCGAAACGCGAGCCCCAAATTCAGATTCCACGAAACGAAAGGAACTTGACCGGCTACGGTGCGCGGGCTCTATGTGAGTTACCATCCTCATCCCTAGGCTTGGATCTACGAGTACGGGCGAGTACGAGCTGCCTCGGAGTTTGAAATAAAAGATGGCCGAGCGATGCCAGCACTGCCCATCAGCATGTGACACTGTGTACACATCAACAAACTTCCCCTTTGAGCGGACGCGTCGACGCGTCGGGCAGTCGCGACAAAAGAGCGCGCCAAAGCTCGAAGGCCGCGTAGCTTCGGCCAGAGGAGTGAATGGAGGGCTCCGACGCGACCGTGCCGGCCTTCATCAGCCATCCTGTCAATTCTGTCGCGTGGCTGGAAGCTCTTCTTCGGCAGAAGTGCGGCCTGCCGTCACTCTACCCACATCAGCTCGCACACGGCAAGGACCTCAATGACGGGCGAGATCTGTTCCTTGTCATTGCGACTGGTCTCGGCAAGAGCATCGTCCTCTTCGCTCCCCTGATCGCCGCTCAGGCACGTCAAGAACGGGGCATAGCTTTCGTGATTGTGCCGACAAAGGTCCTTGCAGAACAAATGGTGCGTGTCCAAAAGCGGTCCAAAGGGGAACGACAAATTAACACCCCTGCAGGCAGAAGTGGGCAGGAAATACGGTCTCAGAGCCCTCGCAATCAATGAGGACTCCGTGAGGGAAGCTGCCACGCGCGACAAGCGCGACCTATTCGCGGAGTTCTCTGGAGGGGCGGGTATCTCTGTCGGAGTCATGAGCCCCCAAATGCTTCAAGGCCGGCGCATGGGGAAGCTATTAAACGATCCAAAATTCAAGTCTCTCGTTCGCTGGATGCTGATCGACGAAGCACATGTCCTTAACGAGGAGAGTGGGACCTTCCGCGAGCCGTACAGAAGCATCTTACATATGCGCCCCCGGCTTCCTACCACCACTGTGTGGGCTGCTGTTACGGGAACTGCAACCCCGAAAGCGGCGCTATCCCTTGCGTCCGGGCTCGGCTTTCGCTCCGGGAAATATGTCAATGCCCGTTACAGCATAGATCGCCCCAACGTCAAATACATCCCGCGCTTCTTCGAACATCCGACATCTGGCTTCGAGTTCATGGACCTCAGCTTCGTGGTCCCATTGGAGATGATGTCGCCGCTAGAAATCACCCTCACTCTCATTTTTGCGAAGACAATCCGACTCGGCTTCATGATCATGCAATTCCTCGACTCATTAATTCCCTCGACAATTCCCCATCGCCTTCAAATAATAAAGCTCTATAACGCGCTGATGCCTGTCGACTACCGACGTGCCTTTATTGCCGACATCAATGAAGGTCACACTCTACGCGTCGGAATTGTTACAGACACCTGCACCTATGGCACAGACATTCCGACGCTTGCCAGAGTCATAATCGTGCATATCGGCGATTCTTTGGGTGATTCTCCAGAGGTCAGAAAGCAGCAGATGGGACGCCCGGGCCGCAACGGAGATCCTGCAACCGCAATTGTTTATGCGCCGGCCTGGGTACGAGATGTACCGCTATCCGAGAGTACAACAAAACAGGGACTAGCGGATATCGAGCGACGCAAACAGCTGCCCGCGATCACCCTCCAATTTTTTAACCCCACACTCGACTGCTGTTCGCGCGGCGCAGACCTCCAGTACAATGGCGAAAAATTCGTCCGCCGCCCGGAGTGTTGCTCGCTGCACGATCCTGACCCAGAAGAATCCCGTGATCTAGGCATGGTCACAAAATGGGTCGAGTTCTTTAAGCTGCGCGAGCAGGATGCTACTGCAGAGAAGGTGAAAACGCTTCGCTCAGATGGAACTTATCCGGCCCTCGATACCGTGATGAAAGTGTCGCTCATGAAGATCCTGGTCCGATGGAGAGCGAGGAAGTACCAGAGTGTTCGGGATCCCAAAGACACCGGTGGGACCAGCGCCTTAATCCTCCCGCAACGCCTGCTGCAGCGCATTGTGGATCGAGCGCACGCCTGCACGAGTCTGGACCGGCTGTGGGGTGTCATGCACGACTGGAAATACCTGGCGCTATTTGGCGAGGACCTATTCGAGATTCTCGACAACGTGCTACCTGGATATGCAGAAATTATCCGAGCTCGTGCACCTCGCACGGAGGCATCCACGGCGTCCGACTCGATGGACGTCGATCCTAACGATCCCGCCCCGGAGGCTGCAAAAATTGCTAGCGGCTCAAGTCAGCAACCATCCGACCGGATGGACATCGACTCCCCGGCTCCACTCAAGATCATAATTCCTTCCCGAAACCCCGTCCCTCCTACTCCTCACACAGTTCCTGCGAAGCGTCCATCGCCTCCATCTCCCTATACCACCCAGAAACGCTCCAAACTCCCAGATAAAGAAAATATGGTGCCCATATAATTGTATACTTACACTTTCGTTCTATTAAATGCTAACTACCTTCACCTTCATCCCTACTGACTCGTGCAGCTAATTGCATTCGATTACATACTGTGTAAATATTCCTACTCATCTCCAATATTAAACTGTGATAAGTTTCTGACAGCGCCGGTTCCCGTTGTAATTGGGTTCGTGGGTAGGCGCTCTTCATCGACGTGCACCGGATCATCATCGGGCTGCACCGCCAATCCATCCCTCGTCGTCCGCTCCAAAAACTCCGCCAGTTTGCCGCTTTCAAGAATGTCGAAGCCCGCGGAAAATTCGTTTGGAACCACATGACTGTTACGACCAGCGGTGTATTGCATGATGTGGTCTGCGCGGTAATGAACACCTAATGCATTCAAGTCGTTGGTGGTATTTGCTTTACGATGATTCCCTTCGTTCTTCTTGAAACCAAATATGCGGGGAAAATAATTGCGAATCGCGCTGAAGCCATGGATATTGAGACCGACAGCCTCCGAAAGATGGTTCGAATCGAAACTGTGGCTTTTCGAATTGAAAAGGCGCTTGATCCAAAAATTGTAGTGCTCTTGAAGCAAGTCTAGCTCAAGCCAGTGCCCGATGAGGCCTGTTGTATTGACCAAGTAGTTGTTTAGGATGGCGTCCTGCAGGGCTGCGGGGAACTCATATAGGAAGTTGCATGCCAACTCCAGCATTTCGTTGCCGTAATTGGTGGAGCCCGCACCCCAGAAAGAAAATCGCAGGACCTGGGCACACATTAGACAACATGTGTGTGCGACAAAACACGATGTTACCTTAATAATTTCAAAGACGCGACCGATATCGCCCTCTGCGATGGCTGCACACATTTCCAGATACCAGAACGTCATCCGAATAAAATTTATGGTTGTCGAGAGGGATTGGTCCCCGCCGGAGAAATTGAGGGTTTCTGACGCCTTGGCTTTATTAGACCGTGAGCCCTTGCCCTTCTTCGTAGTCGGCTCGGTGGTGAGGTATACAGGTGGCGCTTCGACCTCTACATAGGGGTTAATACACGGGCACTCTAAAAATTCAATAGAGACGAACCCTCAGGTTCCGAGTCTGATTCGACAGAAGCTACTGGAACAGTTTCAGGAGGGGCTGACGGACCATGTATTTCGGTGTCGCGGGGGTAATTTCCCTGTGCATCTTCGTACGCCGCATTGCACATGTAGCGCCGGTATACCGTATGGGAATACTCGTCAAGTTGTTCGAACGTTATGTTTTTGAGCGGCCCTTTGGCGTTGAAGTACAGATCTAGGCCGTCTATGAGGGCAGTTCCTTGTGGGTGAATAACTCCAGTCTTCTCTTCACAGCGTAACCTGGATGTATTCAGCACATAAAACGAGCCGACGCCTATGTTAGCACTTACCGAAGGGCATCAAGCATCAAAGCCTCGAAGCGATCCTCCAGAATATGGTGCGCAGGATAGAAATCACATTTGACGTGATTAAACTTGTCCCGAGTGAGCAGCTCGACATCGTGGTGAAGGCCGAAAATGTCCTTGCCGGTGGGCTCGAACCAGTGAAGGCGAAATATTGCCTTCTGCCAGTTCCATTTGAGGTGCCATAATTGAATAACGGGCAAAGCCCAGTCGTGCCGGTCGAACGGAGTCGTCGCTTTGGCCATATACATCTTGATTTTGCGAATGCGGTCGATGCTGAGCTGGTCCCCGCAGATCATGATTAGCCAGCATTGCATCCAATGCATGAGTATGCTGAGCTGATCGATAACAAGATTGTGCAGCTCCATGGCCACACCAACTGTCAGGGCCTCGTCAATATCTGTGAGTTGCATCGGACGAATGACGCTCTTCCGCAAACGGAGCCGGCGCTTGGCGAAGGTCGCCCTGAATTTATTCGTGACAGCGGAGCCGTGTTTGCGCAATGAAGGGACATGTTTCGTCCAAGCCGCTGCAGCGGTACCAGACCCGACACCTTCGAGGTGCTCCCAATCGATGTCGTCAACGAGGTCTTCTACTGTCAGGTTTTTACGCTTTTTCGCCTTTATATTTGCGAGCAGGGGTGCAGAGTTCATCGCGTCCTCGGTGACATCCTCTAGGCCGATGAGAGTCGCAGCAGTCCCGCTGCTGAGTGTGTCACGACGTCCGAGTACTTGCTGCCATGCGCGCTGCATCTTGTTGACGTTGTCGAACAGGAGGAGGAACATAGGCTGGGTAAATTCGACTACTGCTCCGAATGCTTTTAGTTGGGTGTTCGAGTCTGCCGCTAGCACATGGAGGGTAGAGAGAACGGTGCTATACCCCACAGAGAACCCTGCGCGGGAGAGGAGGGAGTATATGTCCCTGTGCGCATTGCAGGTGAAAAGGAAGAGCCCGATGAAGGTTGGAAAGACGAGGGCGTAGCGATAGCGAAAGAAGAGGAGAACAAGAATGGTAATGGTGGTTCCCTACAGGCCTCGTTAGTCGCCGGAATGGCCCTGGCTGATTGTATCACTCACCAGCCACGGATCACGTCGCATGCGGGGAGGAACCCCAGTAGATAGAGGTACAGAGTCGAGTTCTTCATCATCGGTATCGTCGCTGTCTGGCTCGGGTACGGCGGTGTTTTCTTTGGCAGCATGGTCCAGTTTCTTCTGGGCACGATCATTCACTGCGACGCTGGTCATGCAGGTGAAAATTGCCGGAGCATTAACCGCTATTATCTCCTGGTTCTTCGTCATGCTCCAGCTCGTCACGTCCAGCCATGTAAATTTCTCCGCAGGTTCGTCGTGTCGCCGTTCGCGTACAAAGCCGAAAAGGGGGCTTAGGAGCCGATCGGCCTCTTTCTGCCAGCGTGCAACAATGACGTGAAGCGCCCAGTCAATGAGAGCATTGCGGGTGTTATTCTGTGGGGCCTCTGGAAGGGTTGGGACGAGACGCTGCGATGGGGGCAGAGCATATCGGGGAAGGTCGAAACGGAGTTCTTCATCCACCCCGGCCCGCTTTTGCGATCGGGGGTCACGAAATATTCTTTCAACAATGGATACTGGGTGTGTGCGGGGGTCGATTCCTTTGCATTGAAGGAATGCTGTGACGGACTGATAAACTGCCTGCTGCTTATTGTTCCCGTCGTCCAAGACAGCTGCGAGGTATTCCCCGATCGTCTCGAACCCAGCTTGCTGCATGCATCGGAACGCAACGAGGAGGCGGTCTTCCTGTGAGGTTTCGGCTGGCCAGGAGAACCTCGCCCGCGACCGGCGTGGCTTTTCGCCCGGTCCTAGCTGAGGGACATTGTAGACTTCATCGAAGATCCCCACTGAGAATTGTGCTTCGTGGAACGCGTTCGGTCGTGGCAAATGGTGAGCCGGGGTGGTTGGCGGTGTATTTGCATACATTCATGCGCAGAACGGGGCGTATGGGGTGCGGTGGAACTAATTGGCGCGTTGTATTTGCATATTTGCTCCGGAGACTCGACCAAATGAGGCAAATCAGTGATTCCCATCTCCGCAGCATTCTCGGCAATCTTTTATTTCAAACTCCGAGGCAGCTCGTACTCGGTAGTACTCGTAGATTCCAGCCTCTATAGCATAGTGATCCTGAACGACTGTCTTCAGAAGATTACGTAGAAAGCTATAGAGGCTGCAACGAGCCTACCTCATCCCCTATTTGTTCGTTTGGCGGAGGGATCTCCGTGCTTGTCCGTTGCACGGTAGTAGACGCCGCCAGTCTTTTAGCAGGATGGCGCGCGGTGGATCTCGCGGCTAACCCGCAGCGCCTGTCTCCCCATCCTTCTTTTCACCTTTCCCCTCTATTATCTCCTCTTCTTATCTCCGCGCGTCGAGGTACTGACTGTCTTTTATCCACAGACCACCACGGTACCAACGACACAGGAGGGAGAAGGCACGATGAGCGTGAGCGTTTGGGGCTAGGGTGTGTTTTCGTCCCCGTCCCCGTCCTCCCAGTCCCTGCTCCCTTTCTCCCTCCGCTCTCCTCTGGATGTACACTCTCTATCCCTTTTCACTCTATTCTCGCAGTCGCCCCGTCCCGTTCCTCGTCCTCCTTAGTCATAGCCATCGCCGCCTTCTTCCAAGTCACCCCATCCGCCGTCGCGCTCTCCATTCCTTCTCCTTCGCCTGCTGCGTGCCCTCCACCATCTCACCGCCCTCCTCCGTTATCCCACAGGTCGTTCTCCCTGGCGCCTCAGCTCCTCGCTCAATATCCGCTCCATTCCGCTGCTCCTCCTCTCCCCCTCTCCTCCTCCGTTCGCCATCCTCGGGCGGCCCGCCCACCTCGTGCCTGTTACCCTCGCCATCTCCTCCCTCCTCCTTCCCTCCCATCCCCGAGCTCTCCCTTATGTTCCCGTCAGTCCCTTCCTCTCGCTCCCCCTCGCCTCTCCTCCCTCTCCCTCAATGCCGAGTCCCAATCCTTGCGTCCGCATCTCATTCCCTCACCCTCTCCCGTCGCCCCTTCTTCTCCCCGCTTCCTCCCCCGCTCCCTCCCTCCTATATCCCCCCATTCCTCGTCCCCCCATTCCCATTCCCCGCCTGTGCCCCCTTTCCTCCCCCGTCTTCCCGCACTCTCGCCGGCGAGCCCTTCTTTCTGTCTGTGGGGCGTCACGTCTTCGTGCGCGCGGTGGTGGTGCGGAGGTGCGGCGCGGAGGCGGAGGGCGGCGTACAGGCGCGGGCGTAGGCGTGTTTGCGGCGCTGCGACGCGGGCGCGGGCGCGGAGAGCGGCGGCGTCTGAGCGCTAACCGTGCGCGCGACGCGGAAGCCACGGGCGTGCAGGCGGCTGCGGAGAGAGATGCGGGAGTACATGTTGCGTGCGATGTAGTGCGCGTTGTGGACGCCGCTAGCGTGGAGAGCGGGCGGCGGGCGGCGGGTACAGGCGCGCCGTGTGGTGCTCATGCTAGCGGGTGTGGATGGGAATGCAGCGTGCGTGGTGGAGGCCGGGTGCGCGTCGTGGTCGTAAAGGCGCTCAGCGACTGCGACTGCGACTGCGGGTGGAGGGGGAGTGGATGCTGCGCGTGCGACCGACGGCGGTGGCGGCGCTACGCTCCTGCCTGGGTGCACGGGCCTTGTTTACGTGGAGGCGCGCGTTTGGATGGTGCCACTAGTACTGCCCGCGAGCTCGTGGGGCGGGCGTATGCGGGGCGCTATGGAGCGTGCGTTGCTCGTGCGGATGCGTGCGTTGTGGGCGTCACGACTCGCGCGATGTAAGGCGTATGCGCGGCGTGTGTCCGGCGCTGCCGGCGGGCGCAGCGTATAGATGCGGGCGTGTATGCGGGGCGCTATGGAGGTGCTCGCTGCTCGTTTCCCCGTCGTGCGGATGCGGGCGCTGTGCAGGTCGTGTGCTGCTCGTGCCGCTTGGGGGTCGTCCTACGTTGACGGCGTGCGGGCGCGCGGCGGGGGACGTGGATGCGCGGCATGCGGGTCTTGCGCGGCGTCTGCGTCAATGCAGTGATCGTGCGAGTGGTCATCCCGCGTGTGGATGCCGGGCGTGTGTGCGTATGCGGGAAGTGGATGCGCGCTGCGTATGCAGACGTGCGTTGGGATGCGGCTACGGATGCTGGGACGAGCGGGGATGGGGGGCAGATTCACTGTGCTGCCATCGTCTGAGCGCTGAAGCAACTTAGCTCGCGCAGGCGCGGGCGGTGGAATGACCGAGAGGGATAGTACACCCGGCGTGATGAGGGGATATTCGTGTCCTCCGCAGCATCTCACCTCGACTTCCCGCCCGAGCCAAAGACCAGTGCCGTGCGACTCGCGGTTCCTGCACTCGCTGCCCCTCGTCTTTGTCTTTCGTGGACAGTCTGTTTCAGTCCGCCTGCGCCTTTACTTCCTTATTACTCGAATGAAAAAAGGTTTACAGATGCTCGAATGAGAAACAGCTTCACAGAAACCTCCGCAGATAGCGGATGCGCTTCAGTTTTTTCCCAGGTTCCGGATCCGAATGGGAGGAACTAAGAGGAAGTACGCCCTCGGGGTACCCTCCACGAAGCGCTGATGGAGCTGACGCGTCATGTCACGGCACGTGCGTCTGTGATCTTGAGATTCTCGATTCTTTCTGTGTAAACTGGGATGTTTGAAGACGGCGCTGGTGAGCTCCCGAGATGGAAGCGGGCTATGTGTCTATTTCATTAACGAATCACGGTACAACTTCCTCAATGCTGACGGAAAGTGGTTTTCAATTTTTACAGCGTCTTTGCTTTTCCTTATGAGTCTTTGCTTCCTTGCGAGTCAACCGTGGACCGGACTTTTTGCCGTGCTCTGGGGAGTCACACCCATCATTCGCGCTTGATTCGCGGGCCCATAGTGATCGATAGGGACTCGTACATAAATGGTCTCGCTCGATGGTCATTGGACAATGATATCCGGCTGATCTGCGCCGCCAGCGGCCTCCCGAGTGTATAGGGACGACACTTAAATGTCGGATGTTTCAATATAATGCTTAGATCTATTGCGTGCATTTTATGCCAACCACTCGAAGTTATATTGCCTCGAAATAAATCCCAACATGGCGTACATACCCCCTTTGCAACTAATGATGGAACACAGTATGTATATTCAGCTTCGAGATTGCTTACAGGACCTCGCGTACGGCCGTCTCCCTCCCTCTTCTTCTTGGAATGGATTATCTACCTCCTGTTAGATAAAGCGGCAACGATCCGGATCCTGGAATGGGCTGTGTGCATTCTTGGAATTCGCTGTTCCTTCCTGGGGGGCCATGTGGAATTGATTTTGCAGCGAAAAATGGACATCTATCGCAGCGGCCCAAAAATAGAGTCTTACACCTCGCTGCTGCTCCACCCTCAACTCGTAGAATTTTACAGTCTACAGCTCCATCTCTTTAGTATTTACCCGTGATCACCGTCTTCCTCTTGTATTCGCGCGGTCGCACGCAAAGCGCTCGGCGACTTCCCAGCGCCGATGTTCCCGCTCGAGTCATTTTACCCCGGAAGGACGGCCTCGAAATTAAAGCTGTCAAGCACGTCCTGTCTGACCAGCCAACTGTCAGATGGCGGTCCGTATGAAGATGAAGGCTCTCGGCATACACCATGGGCGAAAATCTTCCGAGACAAACGATTCACGAACAGAGCTAGGAGGGTGAATTTGGTTAAACGGGATGAGGCAAAGAAGATGTCACGACACCGAGCCGACATACCGAATGCCTCAGAACTGCCTTTCCCACCGTTTCCCTCATGCAATAACATGTGTAGATCACGGCAAGGCATCAAGAATGAAAGATCAATCGGCAACCTGACACTGTCAAGTGACAATTCGGCGCCTATGCACCATAAAAATCGGCGGGTTTGTAGGCACTTGATCCTTGCTTTCCCCACTGAGGTTCCAAAAATGAATATTGATGTCGAATCGGTGAGTACTGGGGTTCAAGTCTTGGATAACACTAATCAGGAACAGAGTTCTGTTCCGGGCACTGTTCCTAAATATGGAATGGACAATTCTGACACGTCCGAGGGCATTACCTCTGTGAGTTTACGGAATTGGTCGATTATTCAGTGCAGAGCTGAAGTTTTTCCAGATCCTCGAGGAACTAGAAATAAAAGACCTGCAACAATTGGTAGATCATACACCACGCGAAGAGCCGGATCTTCCTCGGTATCAGCAAATGCTGGGGGAGTCTTTAATAATCAGATACCGGAATGAAGGAAACCTACAAGATCTGCAGGCTGCAGTAAAGAGTTTCCGGGAAGCAATGAGTCTTACCCCAGAAGTGCACACTGAGAGGGCAGACCGTCTCCAGAACCTTGCAGTCTCTCTCAGAGATAGACACCAACGGCTGGGCAACCTGAGTGATCTCGAGGCTGCCTTGCAGGCTGACCAGGAAGCGGTAGGGCTCACCCCAGAAGGGCACCCCAACAGGGCGGGCCATCTGCAAAGCCTTGCAGTGTCCATCGGGACCAGATACCAGAGGCTGGGTGACCTGAGTGATCTCGAGGCTGCATTGAAGGCTCACCAGGAAGCAGTGGGGCTCACCCCAGAAGGGCACCCTGCAAGATCAGGCCGTCTTCGAAACCTCGCAGTATCCTTCAAGGCTCGATACCGCAGGCTGGGTTATCTGAGTGATCTCAATGCTGCATTGCAGGCTGACCAGGAAGCAGTAGGGCTCACCCCAGAAGGGCACCCTGAAAGGCCAGGCCATCTCCAAAACCTCGCAGTGTCCTTCAAGGATCGATACCAAAGGCTGGGTGATCTGAGTGATCTAGAGGCTGCATTGCAGGCCGACCAGGAAGCAGTAGAGCTCACCCCAGAAAGGCACCTTGAAAGGCCAGGCCGTCTTCAAAACCTTGCAGTGTCCTTTGGGACCAGATACCAGAGGCTGGGTGACCTGAGTGATCTTGAGGCTGCATTGCAGGCTGACCAGGAAGCAGTGGGGCTCACCCTACAAGGGCACCCTGAGAGGCCAGGCCATCTTCAAAATCTTGCAGTCTCCTTTGGGGCCAGATACCAGAGGCTGGGTGACCTGGGTGATCTCGAGGCTGCATTGCAGGCTCATCAGGAAGCAGTAGAGCTCACCCCAGAAGGACATCCCTCTAGAGCTGGTCGTCTTCAAAACCTCGCGATATCCTTCAAGACTCGATATCGAAGCCTCGGTGATCTGAGCGACCTCGAGGGTGCATTGCAGGCTGACCAGGAAGCGGTATGGCTCACCCCAAAAGGACACCCTGACAGGCCACACCGTCTTCAAGGCCTCGCAGTATCCTTCAAGGCTCGATACCAGAGGCTGGGTGATCTGAGTGATCTTGAGGCTGCATTGCAAGCTGACCAAGAAGCAGTAGGGCTCACCCCAGAAGGGCACCCTGAAAGGCCAGGCCTTCTCCAGAACCTTGCAGTATCCTTTAAGGCTCGATATCGAAGGCTGGGTGATCAGGGTGATCTCGAGGGTGCATTGCAGGCTGACCAGGAAGCTGTGGGCCTCACCCCAAAAGGGCACCCTGAAAGGCCAAGCCGTCTTCAAAACCTCGCAGTATCCTTCAAGGCTCGATACCAGAGGCTGGGTGATCTGAGTGATCTTGAAGCTGCATTGCAGGCTGACCAGGAAGCAGTAGGGCTCTGCCCAGAAGGGCACCCTGACAGGGTGGGACATCTTCAAAACCTTGCAGTGTCCTTCAGGGATCGATACCGCAGGTTGGCTGATCTGAGTGATCTTGAGGCTGCATTGCAGGCTGCCCAGCAAGCAGTAGATTTTACCCCAAAAGGACATCCATCCAGAGCCAGTCGTCTTCAAACCCTTGCTGTTTCACTCATAGACAAATATCGGAAGTTTGGCAGGCCAGATGATCTCGAAAACATCCATACTAATTATACCCTGTCTTTCAAAATGCCCAGTTCCACTCCGCAGAACTCCTGGATGGCAGCCCTTCACTGGGCTGCTGTCTCAGAGGAGTCTCAGTCTGCACATTCCATGACTGCATACTCCAAAGCCTTTCAGCTACTCCCTGAGATTCTCTGGGTCGGCAATCTCCTACCTGTACGGCATGAAGCCACCCACCGGCTTGGCATTGGAGAAGCTACTTCAGCAGCTGCAAGGACTTTCATAAATTTCTCTGAATTTGTTTTGGCAGTCGAAATCATAGAACAGGGAGTGGGAATCACATTTCAGCAAATGCTTCAGTTGAAGACAGACATGGATGGACTTTCCCATGCTCAAGCCAGTGAATTGCAATTACTCTCATCAGACCTGTACAGTGGTAGATCATCCAATCCACAAGATGTGGCCAACAAACGTCAAAAGTTACTCAAGGTCATTCGCCAGCAGCCTGGTCTTGAAGGCTTCATGCTTCCAAAACCATATAAGATACTTTCCCATGCATCCCAAGGAGGACCTGTGGTTATCCTGACTAGCCACCAGAATCACTGTGATGGGATCATAATTCTAGATCCAGCATCGGACCCAGTGCATGTTTTCCTTCCCAATGTAACACTAGCCTTGTTGAAATCACAGCAGGAAACCCTCAAACAGCTTCTTGGCCGCAGCAATGCCCGAGCACGAGAAGCATCTGCATCAACCAGACTCTTTGGAAGGTGTGAGCTGTTTGCATCGAAAACAGTGGAAGAGTGTTTCACAGATTTATTGACCTGGCTGTATACCAATGTGGTTGCACCTGTCTATCAGATCTTGAAATCGGTCAGTGTGAATCAATCCTCAGGTTACCCCTCACTGACTCTCACTCTTCATGTAGCATAGAATCCACAATGGTCGGTTGTGGTGGTTACCAACTGGTGCATTTACAGGACTGCCTCTTCATGCATGCTCTCCCACCAATGAGTTTATCCATTCATATACAGCAACATTAGGATCTCTTCTGGATGCCTACTCCAGGAAGTCATCTAATCCACCCAATGTCGGTGTTGTTGGAGTAACACATACCAGCAGCGGAGGAAATCATCTCCCAGGAGTGAAACAAGAGATTAAAAGAATTATGTCTATCATCAAAACATCCTCTGTGCAGTGCCTTGAAGGGCAGCAAGCAACACCAGATGCTGTAAAGCACCAACTACAGGATTGCTCTTGGGTTCATTTGGCATGCCATGGAAAACAAGATTTACGTGAACCAACCAAAAGCCGTCTCCTGTTATATCAAGGTGTCTTGGAGTTGGAAACCATCCTTCACATGTCTCTCTCAAATGCAGAGTTTGTGTTTCTTGCTGCATGTCAGACAGCTATGGGGGATTCTCAACTTGTAAATGAATCCTTCCATCTGGGAGGAGGATTCATTGCAGCAGGTTTCCGAAGTGCCATTGGGACCCTGTGGTCAATGAATGATCGGGATGGACCACTGGTAGCAGAGAAGGTTTACTCTCACCTGTTTCGGGAGGGTCGACAGCCTCAGGCAAGTGATACAGCTGAGGCACTGCAGCTTGCAGTGCAAGAATTGAAGGCTCAGAAAGTTCCTTATGAACGATGGATACCATTCATTCACATGGGGATCTGATATATATGATACTCCCATTCAACCGGGCTGTGCTGTGCTCCCATTCAACTGGGGCTCGTGAATATGTGAATGATTCCTCTCCACATATTGTCTGTTGTGAATACAATTCCCGCCTGTGACTTTATGCTTGAGGCAGACAGGCAGATACCAGGTAAGCTAGTCACATGTACTTACCAACTTGTCAAAGCCCACATTTGCATCCTAGCTACCAGTTGCAAACATGTAAGCTGAAATTGCACAAGGCTTGGATGCCCCATCTCCTTATACTATCTATTGGAGGAAGTTCTGATGAGATGACGGTAAAAAGAATAAAGACAACCCCTATAGCTCACGGCCCAGGAGAATCGGAGCTCCTCTGCAGCAGAGACATTCAGTTCCATATGTGCAGGTGCAGACCATTTCGAGTTTTGTAACCGTGGCTGAGTTCCCAGATTTTAAAATTTGTGCGAGACATTTGTATTGAACTCAAGAGACACTGCAGCTGCAGTGAATGTGGAAGTTTGTGAACCTGCAGATTAATTCAAAAATCAGTGTTGTCAGCTTACAATCTTAAGGTGCGGTCAATTTTCTTCTCTTTTGGGCTGTTTTACGGAGCACCGCTGCCCCGGCATGAAGCCGTAAGTTGAGCCAAGGAAGAGGTAGTTCTGGGTAGCTGATGGTGGCATTTACATAGGTGCCCGTCCATGACTGTGTGGGCCATAAAGTGTCCCGTTGACCGGGTGGGCAGAAGCAGCTGGCTTGATAACTGGGAGAGGTGGTTCTCGTGCATCAGGTTGGCCCTTGTCCCCCCACCAGTGTATGGATCGGTATGTATTGATTTCTCTTCGACTTGACAGGGACACCCACGGCTTGCTGCATTTGTACACTCGATCTCTCCAAGAATGACATTGACAACATGCTGCAGCAATCGAAGCAGGGCCGAAAGGCAAGGTGTGTGAACTGCAAGGTACTGCAGACTATTAATTAGGTCCAAGACTTGCTTAGCCTGGGGAAGTGTGCTGGTAGCTTCCACGTCATTTTCTCCCTCCTTTGAATACAGGAATTTTCTTGTGGACTTCGGGGCACGGCGACTGCACTACACATATGTGCTTGCAGAAATCAATCAATGGGAATGATAGGCAATCACAGGTGTATGCTTAGATATCGACCAAATAACGCTGGATGACATCTGACTGTGATCTCACGAGGTACACCGCCAAAATGTTTCAACGTGGCCACAACGTGGCGGCGGCATTGATATGAGCTTCGAACCCAAGCTGGTTGCTATGTGAGAACCACCCGCGATCTATGTTTGGTCCGGAATAGACCCATTGTGTCGCCATCACCGGCTGAGTGGGACCTGCGCGAGATGGCTGTGATCAAGATTGGCCATTGTCCCTTCATCACATTTCGTCCCGGCAGGTGTGTGGCTCCATATGGAGATTTCTTCCACCATTGTCGACAGATTTCCCTCAGGTTGTGCCACCGCTCCTTGATGGCAGCTTATCCGGCCACTCGTCATGGCCGTGTTCAGGTCTGTCATAGCCCGAACTTTCCCTGATCCACCGCTTAGCCAAAAGCGCGCCGCCCCATGAGTTCCAACCAGCTCCCGAGCCCTTTGCCCCGGCCTGTCGTAGCTCAAAATTTCACTGGTCCGTAGCCTAGCCCATATTACTGTACCCCATGCTTTTCAAGCGTGTTGTGGAATAAATGAAAATCCAAATATCGTGTGGACAGCGGGTGGGAAGAGAATGAGAAAGAGAATATATTGAAGCAGTTGTATCACATCCGACTACGGTGTCCACATCAGCCTGCCACTCATCAACGACCGCGTCGTCGGGCAGGGTATAATCCGCGCGCTTCCCGTGCTTGTCACGGTCTTCATTGAGGACGAGCTTGAACATTCTGAGCGCGCCGGTAAGTAATCGGGCAAGCAAATGATGGAGAGCACATACTTTGTCTGTTTAGCATAGTCGCCACCAGAGGTTTGGCGCTGATACGACTGGTATTAGCCCAGCCGTGAAATCTCGCATTTTTGTGATTTCTTGTCAAATACAAGAAGTCCCCTGCCTGGTGGCATACAGATTAGAGTCAGAGCGAGCTCCGCACTGCTGACTGCGTAGCAAGGACGCGAGAGAACCGTATAGGCATTAAGGTTATACTACGACTTGGTCCTTCAAATATCGAGGATCAGTATAGTAAGCTTAAGGATGCCTCGAAGTTCGTCAGATTCAGTCCATAACTCATATCTGAGGGCGGATTGCACTGCAAAAGCTAGTTACCATACCCAGGAGATTAAACACAAAAGCCTAAGACTACTAGTTGGAACACAGTATACCAGACGCAGAGACAGGACCAGTCCGAGGACTGCTATTGGGCCATCCTGGACAGGACTGGCACGAGCGCGAACTAGACTGCAGGACCAGGGACAGTCCGAGGACTCCCAATAGACTTACATTAGGGCAAAGCATCGCCCGAGGACTACTATGTCGGTCACAAAGTACCGGTAGGTACAGGTCCGAGGACTCTAACTCGGTCCGAGGGCAAACCCAAGACTTGAAACAACAGCACGGATGAACTAATTATAGTTCGAGGACTTGTGCGCCTGACAAATACCGATGCTCGGAAGCAGCCGAGCTGAGCCTAGACCATTGTGGAACCCATGTGACGTGCGCGTCGCGTTCGAGGAACCTAACAAGTACAATGAAAGTCCTAAACAGGCAATGGGTGAACAGTTCAGCTCGGACACAGCTAAAACAACTTCACGGAGTGGATACCCACGGCCGAGCCGTCTCCGTCGGCCAGAATGATGACGTAGCATGAGCTATTTACAGCCATGCCGAGGCAGAGCAAGCGGGAGGGCGCGGACGGCAAAGCACGGCCGTCCGAGGACTCGCTAAATATACACCAAAAGAGGTGCCAGGCACCAGTTGTCTGCGGCCGGACCTCACCAGAATAGAGCGGCATCATCACATTTCCTTTTTCAGTTTCAAATTACTCTTTTTCATTTTCCAATTACTCTTTTTCATTTTCAATTTCTCTGTTCCTGTCACATATCCTCGGACTGTCACATAGTAGTAAAATTAGTATAAAAGACCAGCCAGAACGCGATGTTCAGGCAGCACATTACAGCCCAGTTCGCCTAGACTCGCGTCGAAAGCTTATTCCCAAGGCATTTGTGACTCTGTATCGTCCGCGGAGATTTGTTGTAATAAACACATCTGTTGTTGTAGATTCATTAACAAGAAAGTTCGATTGTTGGCTACATCTAAGCTTTAAGGTTCATCTAAGCCATTCCTACTAGTGCATACAGTTGCCTAGTCATTGTCCCCTTGGTTGCAGACGGTTGTGCACCAAGTATTGTCCTATCAGTGCATACAGTTGCCTGATCATTGTCCCCTCGAACTGCAGATGGTTGTGCAGCGAGTATTGTCCTACTAGTGCATACAGTTGCCTAGTCATTGTCCCCTTGGTTGCAGACGGTTGTGCACCAAGTATTGTCCTATCAGTGCATACAGTTGCCTGATCATTGTCCCCTCGAACTGCAGACGGTTGTGCAGCGAGTATTGTCGAGCCGAGCCCATACAGTTGGTGTCCTCGGACTCATTTACACTCTTTAAAACCATACCCTGGTATCCCCGAGGCCTATCTTTAGGTAGTTCTAAACTATCTGTAGTTCCGAGGACGTCCTAATAAGACTCCCTACGAACGGTTTCTTCAACATTACCTGAGAGGATTCAATCTTAGTCGTATATTTCGGCGTAGACCTGAACTCAAATCATTGGCACTGTGTATTGGTTGTGTGGTGTGTGTGTGTTGGTTGTTTGAGTGGTGTTCATAGCATCCCTCGAGTCAGTCAGTTAGGTCACAGCCGTACACAGGTGCACCGTTTCATCTGGAGCCCACCGCGAGGGTCCGCGGTGGGCTCCAGATGAAAAAATAGATGTGGACATCAAGGCTGAGCTCTTTGGCCCACTCCTCTCACAAAAAGTGTCCCTACTGGACTGCACTTCAACAAGCAGGGATGTCCTCGACGACAAGCCTGCTGGCAAGTTGCTTTATTCCAAGGCCAACTGGAAATTCAAGGACAAGGTGCGTCCTCGAACTCCCCTTTGGTGTATTCCCCCTGATCATTACTTTCTTCAGCTTCTCATAAAACACACTGAGACGGTACGCATGCCCTACAAGCACCAGTGCTTCCTCAACCGTCACTCCGTTGCTTACAAAAAGGCTTGTACGGTGCTCTCTAAGGCAACCTCTCCTGAGGACCCTACTGAGTGTACTCGTTCTGGGAGCCAGTACAGTTCCTACTCTGAACCTACTCCCCTTGGCAAGCACCTCTATAGTTACTTTATATCCTCTGTGCAGCCCCTAAGAAGTTTCTCTACAATCTTCCTTGTCATAGAAAGAAGTTTGAGGCCCACCTCAGTCAGCTTTTCATTTGTGCCTGAGTGATCCCACTTGGTGGAATCAAAGTGTCCTTCCACCATTCCTTCAAGGCTTCTAACCTGGAGTCCTGCATCTTTGCATAAGGTTCCTGCTTTTCTGGATTCCATTTCAACTCCAGTCCAGGAATTTAAAGGTTCCATGGCTTGCACCTACTGAGGGACCATCATACCCAGATCTGCATAAGTCTTGTTACAGTACTCTAGCAGTTGGTTTTCCGAGGCTTGCTGAGGTAGAAGATTTTTCTCGAACCCCCCCTCAAACTCAGCCAAGTCACATTCTATCAGGTATCCACCTTGGGTATCAATCTTGTGCTTAAATTCCTCAAAGTCTAGAGTCCGAGGAACGGTTTCATCAGCGTCCTCATGGTCTAGTGGCGGTCAAACTTCATCTAGGCCCTCCTCAGAGTTGGGAAAGACTTCGTCCCCTGGATGGGGATCTCTTCTGGAAAGCCCATCCAGTGCAAACGTTGCCCCAGCACATGTTTCAACTCAAAGTGGAACATCAGGATCTTTTCAATCCATCTGTTGATAGTTGCATCGGGACCCATACCTGGGTTCTTCAACATGCCTCAAATGTACAGCACATCTGTCTCGACCACTAGCCCTCGTGGTCCTCAAGATATCGGACCAGTAGTACTTGTCATCTCGGTCAGAAATCCATCTAGGAGAGACTTGTAGCTCTTTCTGTCGCCCATTTTCCTTAAGTACCTTCTTGCTCATATAACACTTCACAAGTCTATCCAAAAGTGTGATCTACCCATCTTTGGACTCGCGGCCCTCGGGGTAATTCCCGAGGACCTCTTCCTCGAACTCTTCCCAAGTTGAGTTAGCCACATAAGTTGATAAGGCTGCCCACTCCCTCCGGGTAGCGGTGATGCAGTACCTTAAAGCAACCCATTTATTTACTGCACTGGTCATGGCTTTCACCATTTCCATTAGATCTTCGAATATGTCTAGGTTCCACTCCAAGTCCTCGGACTCTTTGCTACCGAAGTTTGGTGCTTTGTACCCATACATGATAGGAAGCTTCGATTTATCCATCACCATTATAACAACAGAGAGATCGCGGTTGGTTCTGAGTGGTGTGCGAGTTCGAAATGCGCGCCACAGAACTCTGTTTAATAACAGAGGTTTGATCTATAAGATCATTTGGTACACCGGGATGGTCTAATGAAAGAGTCCTCAGATCAACCGTGCCCACAGAAATTGATGATCGACCAGTTGACTCTGGAAAGGACTGCTGTCTGCAGGTCTGGTGCTCGAGATTAGAATCTACACATTGCTTGGTCTGAACCCTGGCTGGGCTTCTACCATGCTCTGTGATATTCAGGTTGGCTCGGGAACCAAGAACGTTCGCGGAGCACTGGGTACTCTGTGAACTGTTCGATGTCCTTTGGGTTTTAGGGGCAGTGTGTGTTACAGGCTCTGGCATGATAGAGCTGGCGCACACTTTCCCTTTTGTAACAAAGCCAGCTTGTCACAAAGATTTTTTTGGGTTTGGTACCCGAGAAGATTCCCAAGAGGTACTCTTCACAAACTGCAGTCCTCGGACGAACAATTCGACGCCAAACAATCGATTTTCCAACTGAGAAAATTCAAAATGGACCCTCGCGGTGGGCTCCAGATGAAACGGTGCACCTGTGTACGGCTGTGACCTAACTGACTGACTCGAGGGATGCTATGAACACCACTCAAACAACCAACACACACACACCACACAACCAATACACAGTGCCAATGATTTGAGTTCAGGTCTACGCCGAAATATACGACTAAGATTGAATCCTCTCAGGTAATGTTGAAGAAACCGTTCGTAGGGAGTCTTATTAGGACGTCCTCGGAACTACAGATAGTTTAGAACTACCTAAAGATAGGCCTCGGGGATACCAGGGTATGGTTTTAAAGAGTGTAAATGAGTCCGAGGACACCAACTGTATGGGCTCGGCTCGACAATACTCGCTGCACAACCGTCTGCAGTTCGAGGGGACAATGATCAGGCAACTGTATGCACTGATAGGACAATACTTGGTGCACAACCGTCTGCAACCAAGGGGACAATGACTAGGCAACTGTATGCACTAGTAGGAATGGCTTAGATGAACCTTAAAGCTTAGATGTAGCCAACAATCGAACTTTCTTGTTAATGAATCTACAACAACAGATGTGTTTATTACAACAAATCTCCGCGGACGATACAGAGTCACAAATGCCTTGGGAATAAGCTTTCGACGCGAGTCTAGGCGAACTGGGCTGTAATGTGCTGCCTGAACATCGCGTTCTGGCTGGTCTTTTATACTAATTTTACTACTATGTGACAGTCCGAGGATATGTGACAGGAACAGAGAAATTGAAAATGAAAAAGAGTAATTGGAAAATGAAAAAGAGTAATTTGAAACTGAAAAAGGAAATGTGATGATGCCGCTCTATTCTGGTGAGGTCCGGCCGCAGACAACTGGTGCCTGGCACCTCTTTTGGTGTATATTTAGCGAGTCCTCGGACGGCCGTGCTTTGCCGTCCGCGCCCTCCCGCTTGCTCTGCCTCGGCATGGCTGTAAATAGCTCATGCTACGTCATCATTCTGGCCGACGGAGACGGCTCGGCCGTGGGTATCCACTCCGTGAAGTTGTTTTAGCTGTGTCCGAGCTGAACTGTTCACCCATTGCCTGTTTAGGACTTTCATTGTACTTGTTAGGTTCCTCGAACGCGACGCGCACGTCACATGGGTTCCACAATGGTCTAGGCTCAGCTCGGCTGCTTCCGAGCATCGGTATTTGTCAGGCGCACAAGTCCTCGAACTATAATTAGTTCATCCGTGCTGTTGTTTCAAGTCTTGGGTTTGCCCTCGGACCGAGTTAGAGTCCTCGGACCTGTACCTACCGGTACTTTGTGACCGACATAGTAGTCCTCGGGCGATGCTTTGCCCTAATGTAAGTCTATTGGGAGTCCTCGGACTGTCCCTGGTCCTGCAGTCTAGTTCGCGCTCGTGCCAGTCCTGTCCAGGATGGCCCAATAGCAGTCCTCGGACTGGTCCTGTCTCTGCGTCTGGTATACTGTGTTCCAACTAGTAGTCTTAGGCTTTTGTGTTTAATCTCCTGGGTATGGTAACTAGCTTTTGCAGTGCAATCCGCCCTCAGATATGAGTTATGGACTGAATCTGACGAACTTCGAGGCATCCTTAAGCTTACTATACTGATCCTCGATATTTGAAGGACCAAGTCGTAGTATAACCTTAATGCCTATACGGTTCTCTCGCGTCCTTGCTACGCAGTCAGCAGTGCGGAGCTCGCTCTGACTCTAATCTGTATGCCACCAGGCAGGGGACTTCTTGTATTTGACAAGAAATCACAAAAATGCGAGATTTCACGGCTGGGCTAATACCAGTCGTATCAGCGCATCCAAGCGAGTCGGTCATCGAGCTTATCCCAGAAAGCGTCGCCCGGATGAAGCAGGTAAAATTTACGCTGCAGGGAGAGTGAGAAATCAACTCGGAGTGCTCAAATCAAAGACAGGAGACCAACCATAAGAGCGATGCGAGCGCAGAGCGGGGTGGTGAGTGTTGTGTCTGTGTCCCGGACAAATCGTTGGCCTAGCACAAAGATATTCGTGTGCTCTGTCGCGTCCTTGGCCTCAACGCTTTTGACGAGCTACCGAAATGGGTTAGAGAGTGATCCGGGTCGGAGGCTATTGCACAACACGTACACACTTCTTGAACCCTGATCTGCCTTGCGTCAAGTGGTACTCGGCGCGGCTCTTGACGACTGCCCAGTCGGACGTGATGAACTCGATGCCCAGAGGTAGGTCGAAGCGCTTCTTCTTCAGGATGTTCTGACGCCGGACATCAGGGAAGAACAGGTGACGACAGAAGTGAGGACGCGACGTACCAGTAGATTCGTTGGAAGGCTGCCTTTGTACGAAGCGAGCTTGGGAGAAACTAGGACGCCTATTGCCAGCTGGTGAATGTTTTTCTGTGAAATGCTCAAGACCTCGAACTCGGGACGGACGGTGGCAAAGAACACGTAATTCCAAGGCTGCGGACGGCTTGAATTCAGCGGTGGCGGTCCTCATTGACTCAAGGCGGCTTTCCAACCCTAGTAAGACTGTATACATCTTGATTTGACGCGTCGCAATCGGGTCCTACACACGGGTGAGCGAAGGTAAATACAGTGTAAATTGACCCACGGCGGCGAATGTTTCCACTTCAGCGATCTGTGATGGACGCAGACGCTTATGAGTGGCAAACTGCTTCGCGAAGGCCAGGACATTCTTGTTGGCATTAGAGGAGCTCGGGACACCAGGAGGACCAGTGTCGGCGGTGATAGATGTCGGCAACGTGTCATCGTCCTCCTCCTGACTATCTTGGCCTTCAGTGCTGTCCTCGCGGTCCTCGCGTCGACGTTTGCGCGGATTGTGGGGAGTGGCAGGCATGGGAGAGTCTACCATGGCGGCTGCCAGCTGAGCATCCAAGTCAATGTCGAGGTCGGATCTGGAGGACATGGGAAGTGGACTCGTGAATAAAAGTGGGCGAGATGCGGATTTGAAATGTCGAGGTGTGTGCTGCCTTTTATATGCATTGGCCATTGTGCCACCCGAACGACCAAACAGTTGCGAGCCACCAAATCCCGATTTGGTATTCGGCCTCCGCCACTCATTATACTCTCCCTAAGCTCTCGCAACACTTCAGGAATTGCGATGCCGCGTGAAAGCAGAACTTTACCAGACTGTGAGAATACTGTAAATACAATTCTGCAATAAACTCATGTGTGTGTGTCTGAATAGTCATCATCACATCGCCGGACGACAGCAAAAAATTCAAATCCACTATATGTGAACGTTTCACGGATTCAATCCAGTGGATTGCCAGGGACAGCATTTCCAAGCATACCAAGTCGAAGGCTCATACACAGAACGCTGCACAGGCCAACGCGAGATTTCAAACTACCGCCACGGTCGAGGACACCAATGATGCAATCAATGTCGAGCTGGCGACACTAGAAATCGGCACGCTGAAAGTACATCCAGCAGGAACCACGTCGACAGGTCCCAGTGCAGCGGAGTGTGACATGTGGGACTCATACAATACCGATGATGCTATATTCTCTGCAGGGGATGATCCGGAACTGGTCTTCGCCAAGGAACGCGCAGCGCTGGCACGTGAAGCAGATGAATTCGGACTCTGGAATGCACAGTCTATGGCACGCCAGCTTGGGTTCTCTGCAGAGGGGGACGACCCAGTTGTTGATGAGCGTGATGAAGACGATGCAATCCTTTGTGAAATGATGGATAACGCCCGTGAGTTGCGTGTGCTCACAACAGTTATGTGCTGAACAAGTTACCACAGAGCTGTACGAAGAACCTGATCTGGCAGAACTTGTGGACGAGGAAATGGGTGTACCACGGGCCAAATCGAATTCAGAATGGTACCCGTATCCAAACAAGATGGCATGTACTTACCGTTCAACACTATAATATTAATCCTTAACCGTTTGCAGATGTTTTTACTCGATACTCTGGACAATCTCCCGCGCCAACGGGTCTCCAACTCTCTCATGAGGGTTTTTCTCTGGATTTTGAGTGAAGGCGGAGCGCGTGATGTACCTTCCCTAGATGCACTTCGAAAATTCCAAGCTACGCTTCACAGCAAAGGTGGGGTACCCACCGTCCCATGGACTTCAAGCCAAGGGAACGTTTTCTATCTGAATGATTTGCGTGTCATTATCGCCAAGGTCTGTGTCAGTATTACTTTATCTAACGCGGTGTACTGACCAAGGGCGCTATTAGGACTATGCCAACCCATTGACGCGTGCAAACCTTCACTTTTATCCGGAAATCCCTGATGGACCGATTAGCGAGTCCTGGCATGGTCAGAAATGGCGGCGTGGAATAGACCGGGATGCCCTCACGCCCATGATTGTCCATTGTGGTCGCCATTTCTATGTCAATGAACTTACCCGCTGTCGCGACGGAAAGCTTGTCATACCATTGTGCTGGGTCATCTTCAAGGGTGCTATGCATGCAGATGTGTTCGCAGTCCATGTTGATGATCAGGGCCATGCCACGGTTGATAATGCGAAGGAGATCTTCATTCCCGCGGCTGATCTTGAGGCCAACTACTTCGATTTGGAGCATATGAAGGTCTTGCCGCGCTCGTGGAACGGTAAGATAATATTTTTATTGATGATTTCGACCTCATCGAACCTTCGGACTCTGAGTCGAACGATGAGTTTGAGTCGGATCGCAGGGACGATAGTTCAGATGAGGAATATGACGGCCGAGGGGAGCTCCTCCAAATTGGAGTTCGGGAGAAATCTGGCAGGCTGCGCAAGCCTACGAGAAAAGCCCGGGATTATATCTCAGACGGTTCAGATGCATAGTGTATTTTTTAAAATGAATTGATCAGCACGCTCTGGGTCTCGGACCATTTCAAAGCGTGCAATCGTGGCTGTGCGATAAGATTTGGTGGCCTCGTCCATTGATCCATTCACCAAAACTTAACCAGAACCACAACTCGTGTAGTATGAAGGACGAAGACCACCAGCGCACACCGAGGCAATCATCTGTGCGCTCCACACAGGCCGTGTAAGCCGTTTATATTTCAGCTTACATCTGATTCACTGAATTGGGTCGGTGGCATAGATCAGAGTTATTCCAGCCAGGCGGATATTTTCATTCGCAGACATCAGACTCTCAGTACTATGGATTCTCGGAGTCACAGACAACTGGCCGTCTCCCGGAGCGTACGTGCACACCAGCCAAATCAGTTCTTGGACAGTCATTTAAATTCATTTACACAGCGTCCTTCGAAGATTCACAGGATGAATATTACCCCGACACGGCGGGAACCAGTCAGCCAGTGGAAGAAGATATCATCATGGCAGGTGAGCCCGACGAACACGGTACCGAGTTCATGACAGCGGCAGATCGTCTTCTGCTTGAAGGCGAGCAGTATGCCAATTCTCGGCCGAGCGGTGTCAGCTTTCCGATCCTGAAGTTCTGGGGAACAGACGCAGAGCGTGCTCAGACAGAGGAGTCACTGCTCCAGAGGCACCTAGGCAATCCGCTGACGTACACTGAAAATTGCATTACTGAAGAGTTCCTGGCGGCATGTCAAAGAACCGCGGTTTCAAGGCGACGGAGTCCTAATCGTCTTCCCAATGCTGCGGAGGTCGAGCTTTTTTCAATGCTCACTCGGCTCGCACAGTCCGTGCCACTCCTTGCGCGCTTCATGATGGAGGGCCGCTGGGATGACGCTAAGGTGGTGGTAGACGACGCCACCTTGAACCTGGGCGCTGTGACGAGTTTGAATTGTGTCAGCCGGCTTGTCGAGGATGAAACGAACCCGGCTCTCTCGCCGGCGGAAGTAGAGGACAGGAATTTTACATATGAATAAAGATTATATTGTCAGATTGAATTTAACAAGAGTACCAGCCAGAGATGCGGGGAGGTGCTGGATGCCCAGAAGAATGGAAGCAGGACCGCAGACCAGATCGACGCCACCCGGTCGCAATCTGGGGCTCAGATGATCTTGCATGCGGGTCTAGGGTTCATAGTCGGCTGGTACGTAGCTGAGCAAGGTATGGCGGCCAGCCAATTTGGCAGGTGCACATCGAGATGGTGGCCAGGCGAGAGAGGGATTGATGGCAGCTGGCGTGAGTGATGGCCGAAGACTGATCGGGCCACATGATCGACGGATTGCGCCCAGTTGGCGGTGTAAACAGATCTGCCCTCGACCATCTCAATGATGTCTTTCTTCATGAAGAGGGCGCAGATTCGACCTCAATGCAGCGCTTGCCCTCGAAATCTGGCCCTTCGAACCCAAAGTCCTGGCAACGATGCTTGTCGATGAAGTAAGGGATTGCTCTGTTGATGAGAACGTGCAGGAGATGAACAAAGTGTCGGTTTCGCTTGCCCTCAAGGAATCTTCCCTTGAGAAGATCAAGGAATCTTCCCTTGAGAAGATGATGCCACCTGCCGCAAAATTATAAAAATTATGGCCCGATATTGATGACAGTGTGTGATACTCGGTATGACACTGAACAGTGTATTTCTAGGCCGATGTACTGTATGCTACACCCCTGGCATGTTCCGAAATGAGACCACGCTGGGTTCAATTTATCTTGATTCTTATCCGGAGAAGGAATAGCTAGCAGAGTTTAAATTCACGCCTAGAAGTGGTGATATTAGTTTTCTGACTTTCAAGTCCTAGTACTTGGTTCAGATTCACCTCAAATATATTTTTTCAATCACGCAAGGTCCGGAGGCATTGGGAGAGTTTGAAAGAGATAGCTACCTGCAATATGTCACTTGTTCCGGCTGCATTGTCAAGTCCGG
Organism: Mycena vulgaris; assembly: GCA_029204335.1. Lineage (NCBI taxonomy): Eukaryota > Fungi > Basidiomycota > Agaricomycetes > Agaricales > Mycenaceae > Mycena > Mycena vulgaris. The sequence continues at coordinate 284,624 of JARGYA010000123.1, read as the reverse complement.
AAGAAGCTCCAATTCAGCATCTATTGCTGCTGGACCGGAAGAGACATGCAAAATCGGGAGCTCTCAGATGAGAAATGTCCGAGTGTTTTTGCCAGCCTGAAGGAACCAGAAGAGAACATGGAATGCCGAAAATAAACGAGGATCCGAGAGGTTGAAAACAATTGCAACTAGCTGGAAGTCAACTACGAGGAAACGGCAAGCAGATCACTGGAAGGCGGGTCAGTTTAAATCCAAGTCTGTGCCAAACTACCGTGAAAGAATATGAAAGAAAGCCAACAACAGTCACTCCCGGGTGTGGGTGCAGGTAGGATTCAAACTCCGCTAGGTATCTATCAACTCCGCTCAGTATCTGAGTTTTCCTGGAACTTTTACTGGTGAATCAATAGAGCTTCGAATATCTTCAATGACTTTCTTCAGTATCCGCTGTCGTGGCTGTACATGTTTGCCGAGCACGGAAAGTTCCTTTCTCACGTGCAATATTTTCGTATTTTTTTAAAACCTTTATTTTACATAACAATTTCACGCACCTCCATCAGTGTCAAGCCCAAACTCAGTGTTCCCTGTTATTCGGATCTAGCCCTTGAGAAACGTCCAAAGCTGGGGATAATGAACGATGGAGAATCATTGCTGCCAGGTGTGAAGGACGTGCCACCAAGATAGCAAGACGTGGGACTCTGGATAGCGTCGAATTATGGCATTTTGAGGTGGACTGTCCCAAGGAGGGAAAGGAATTAATCAATTGTTACTTTCTTTCCATTCGACGCAAGCATCCATACTACAGCAGGCATTCCTATCCATCGAGTAATCATTAGCGGTAGGTCAGATTTTAGTTCAGATTGATATACCATGACCCCGTTTATCGCGTACCATGACCGTGAAGAAGCTCATGCCTTGGTAATGAGCGGCATGGTGTCGAGGCTTGCAAACTTGCTGCCCCATTTCGTCCAGCATTCACGCTGATATTTTGTTTGCACACAGAGCACGAAGGTGTCGGCGGCGAGGCATCACTACTGCCTTTAAATCCAAAGAACCCTCCGCGCTTTCGAAGATTTTTGACCCATTCTTTCGTTGACTGACCATCTTGGATATCAAGACGGATCGTTTCCGCTTCGATATCTTTCTGTCGATTGAATCTCGTGAGTAATCTTGTCAATTGTGAGTGGCATGTTCACAGACCTCGATTGACGACTGTCTGCGGCTGCTATGAACTCGTTACGTTTAGAAGCCTGACTGCCAAGCTGGTCGAGTTGGCCCTCGGTATGGATGTTCCCTGGGACTTCTGGAAGCACTCGAGCACGATCCCACCCCATATGCAATAAATCAGAATCCGCAGACGTGTTTCGGCCGGAATCCGAACAAATCGAGCATTAATATCGCAGGTGGGATGTGAATGCTCGTGGTTGTAACGTCCGAGGACCTCCTGTATGCCGGGGTACGTCTTGACTGCCAAACGGCATTGGCATCTGGTCAGAATACGTTTACTGGGGATCTTTCGGCCCCGAGCGGTTTGCTTGGGGTACTTGGAAAGAGAGCGCGATCCCTGGCTGCAGACATAAATGTGCTTCGAAGTCCATGCCTAATTGTTCTTTGACCGGTTCTTTCGGTGCTCTTTGCGGTGAAGCTCGATTATTTTGTCTTTCTCCTCCTCCCGAATCTACTGTCGCATTTCTGCTACAGATGCCAGATGCAAGATCGTATTGGTACGAGCCAGGGGTGAGTTGCTCCGGATGGACGTCGACGCTGAACGTGCTGAAGGTGAAGGGGTATTCCTGCGGCGGTACGACAGGATCATCGGGTGGTTCTAAGTTGGGGAAGGGAATCGGTGGCACGGATGATGAGGCATTAGAAGAGGCGTTGGAGGTGAATTTTAGCCTTCCAAAGAGGTCTGGGTATGACAGGGAGGAAATTGTGCTGGCAGCGCATCGAACTTGAATTTGAGGAACATACATAGCAACAGACACTGCGGTGGCCCATACATTTTTGGGAGCCAAACATCAAGTCCAAACACGTCGCCCGGTTTGGGTATATTTTTAACACCGGATGAGGATGAGAGCAAAATCTTACCTTTTTGGGACTGCTTTTGGAGCCTAAACATGACGCAAAACATAGTAACTTTCGGTTCTCTGAATACTGAATCAAAAATCCACGCTTTTCCCCTGCCTTTTTGGCCAACGAAAAATAGTTCATTCTTGTCACCTCAACAGAAGCGAAAAGAACAATATCTCTTTGGAATAAGAAATGGATGACTGTTTGTGGGCGAAATAATGATCAAACATGGGCTATTTTTGAATCTATTTTTGTGGCTGAAAAACAAGTGGTTTCAGAGTGCCAAAAGGACGAAAAAAATATATTATTTTTGTAGACCGTTTTAGCTGCTAAAAATCATTCGCGCGCTCAGCGCCCGCCTAGCACTGAGAACGCGCCAAGCGTGCACTAGGACCCGCCAAAGACGCGCTAAGGGTCCGTTTGCAACCCGCTGGGCGCTCGGCATTCTCAGCGCTAGGTGGGCGCTGAGCGCGCGAATGATTTTTAGCAGCTAAAACGGTCTACAAAAATAATATTTTTCTTCGTCTTTTTGGCACTCTGAAACCACGTTTTTCGGCCACAAAAATAGATTCAAAAATAACCCATGTTTGATCATCATTTCACCCACAAACAGTCATCCTTTTCTTATTCCAAAGAGATATTGTTCTTTTCGCTTCTGTTGAGGCGACAAAAATGACCTATGTTTCGTTGGTAAAAAGACAGGGAAAAAGCGTGGATTTTTGATTCAGTATTCAGAGAACCGAAAGTTACTATGTTTTGTGTCATGTTTAGGCTCCAAAAGCAGTCCCAAAAAGGTAAGATTTTGCTCTCATCCTCATCCGGTGTTAACAATATACCCAAACCGGGCGACGTGTTTGGACTTGATGTTTGGCTCCCAAAAATGCATGGGCCACCGCAGTGGGACAGACACCGGGGACGCTAGGGCTGCCCACCGTCTTTTGACGGATTTTTTTGAACTCCCTTTTTCGAGCTGCTACGGACTTGGATTATCGGCCTGTGTGGTTCTTCCGCAAGGAATTGGGGTCTAGTTTGTTGGTTCAAATAGGATTCAGGATTGATGACCACCCGGCGGCGCAATGGTCGCCGTCAATTTTTGGACCCGTCAATCAAGACGGGTTCCAAATCGGGCAAATTCTCGACACTTTTCGTCCTCGTTCATCCGCCTTTGGTCAGAGATGTGTTCAAATCTTCCGGTCATCAGAGGAACTGATCCGGGCGCATTGTTTGAGCCTATAATCGGGCCAAATGTGGTATTTTGGGGTGAGTTATTGCTGAACCTTTAGGTTTGACTGCCCCGGGGAACTTGGATTTCACCACAAACAACGATTTAGTCATACAACATTGGTCACGACGAAAATTAAATCGGAAGTAAATGGGGCAAAACTAAGAGACAAATAAAAGTACAAGGTCATGTTTTTCGGATTTTGGCCGGCCTGAATCCCTCGCTACAAGCCCGTTTTATCGTCTGGAACCAACAATATTCTCTGAAGTCAATATTCTGCTATTAGTCATTTCTGCTTCGTGTTCGGGACAGTATCCGTTGACAGATCAAGGTGAGCGGCCGAAAAGAGCCGATCTTCAACCTCCAATTCCGCAAAGTCGGCTTTTCAGAAACCCCTGAATTGTTTTATTTCGCGAGCTTGAAACCAGCAAAGCTATGGGTTGAATCTTCGTGAGAGTGTTCAAGGGTAATGGCCACATTTTATGTTGTGTCATTCGGCCCGGAAATAAACCCAAACGACCGCAGAATTGTCCATCGCCACTGTACATGTCAAGACAAAAAAGTCCAACCTGAGCTCTCACTGGTTAAATTGAATGGTCTACCCATTCAAAACTCCGGATTCCGAGTTACATTTGACTCTATCCGCGTCAGCGGCGACATGCTGAAATTATCACTGTGGATCATGATATGTCACCAAGAAGTTCGAGCTTAGATAGTCATATAGCGGTGAGCATGCTCTATAGTGGCCCAGGTGGAAGCCCTCATCTTTGTGCATTTATTTCAACTGACGCTCCGTGGGCAAATTGGGAATTCCGCCAATTTTTTTTTGTGCCGTAGGTGAGTTGCATACCACAATAGAGAGCGGCTCTAAGCACCTTGAGTGCCTACTGTCCCAGGCTCACCAATTGAAGAATGATCTGCCGGATCAAAAACGGGTTTTGTGACGGGTGTAAACCCGTAAACGGGCGGTGGGAAGCCCTACACCCGGCAGATGGTTTAGAGGGTTTGGGAAGAGAACGCGCCGCCAGAATGGTCTCGCGCTCGATTAGTTTCCGCCCATTGTGACAGACACATAGAAAAGTCACATTTTGCGTTGTTATTCACGGCGAGGAAAGGTTAGGGCTGCCCACCGTCCCCGTCTTTACAGGGTGTGACGGGTGCCGTCGACGGCATGCCGTCCCGTCCCGTCGAGCCTTTGGCCGAAATGATGTGTGGGACGGGGACGGGCGGCCGCTGACGGCTTGGTTGCGCGTCTCACCTTTTCTTCTATCAAAATGCCGGGAGTCAGCAATAATTCGATCCCCGACAGGATTTAATGTAAGAATGGGAGATACTCACCCAAACCTTCTGCCATTGGGATCTGAAACACCCTCTCGTCAGCGTAGCTGCTCACATGCATCACATCGGCTCGGCTTCAGCTCAACTGAAACCTACTTCAGTTGACCAAGTAATTGCGCAACGACACTGGCAGTCTCGTGAGTCAGAGGACGATTCATAGCAAGAACCGCATCTCTACGCACTGTTGTTTGATGCCTAGATGCAGATTTTTGTGTGCCTCACTGCCGTCCCATCAATTTCCCGTTGACGGCCGTACCCGTTTACGGGACGGTGGCCAGCCCTAGGTCCAGGAAAGGTACGCGATCATCACGTGCGGCGTGATGTGCCATGACTACCGCATTGGGAAACTGATCGTGGGGACACGCGCGCAAACGCGTAGTCTTCCTGACCTCCATCCTCCAACCACGTCGATATTCATCCACCAATCTTGCGACAGCATGGTACACACCCATCTCCCTCATCGACGACGTCTATGTTTGAACGCGCCGTCCTTGCGGTTCCTGCCATCCGCAAAATGCGTGGCTGAGCCTCGTGTTGTGGTGCCCACTGCTGGCAGCTGCACGATCGTTTGGATTCTGTGTGCATCCCATCCACATGCCCATGCCCATCCGCAGCGAAACTCGAACACTTATAGCGCAGCCCGCTGGATCCTAACACCCCCTCTACGCTCCAGTCATGTCTCCTGATCTCCGCCGCCCTGAAAATCTCCCGCAATACGGCTTCGGCTCCAAGGACCTGGCCTTCAAAATCCTCGTCGACAATAATCCCTTCCTTTACCGGGTGTACACTCCGCTCTCGGGAGACCCTCCGGATCCATTTTTCACGGCCCCGAAGTTCGATCCTCGTTATACATCTACATGTGATGCTCCGAGCACGGACCCGCCCATGCCGACGTACGCGGACGCAGCCCGGCACATGGATTGGACAACGCGCCATTCCTCTCCCTACGTCTCTGCGTCATTCAGCCTTATGTGGGCCGTGTGGGAAGCGTTACGGCGGTACCACTTCGGCGTGAAGCACGACGTCGAGATCGCCATCATCGACGCTGGCGCGGTCGCTGCTCGCGCGACCACCACCATGGAGCTGCTGCAATCCGTGCCTCCAGGAGAGTGCGTACCCCAGAAAATATATTCTCGCTCTTCCTACATCTGACGGATCTTGGCAGACGGCACGCAAGCCACTGGAAATGGTCCCGCTTCGCCGACGAATCGCAAAGCGTCCTTGTCTACGGCGCGATCCCGCAGCACTGCGTCCTAGCCTCCCTCCCCCTCCTGCGCGTGCTCGATAATCTGCCAGTCTTATTGTCTGCGGCCATGGCCATCATCGGCACTCCCGCCCCCCACCCCCATCAATCGCGTGTTATGGACGCATCCCACATCGACGCCGAGCTACCGCCGATTCTGTGAGGAGCTGTCAGCCAGTTTCGCGCGCGCCTCTCCCGAGGCGCGCTTCCGCGACACGACGGCCGGGACGGTGCAGCTCGCCCTTACGTTCCTCGGCACCTGGATGCATTGGATGCTGCAGCTTCGCCCCCCGCCGGAAAACGAACACGAGCCAAACCTCTTCCGCGACGCCGCTGCCACCAAAGTTTCTGAGCTCGCGCGCACCATCGCCATGTGGCCTGCCGCCGGCGAAACCATTGACATGTGGGACATCGTCGTCCACGAGATTTCGCGCCTTGTAGCCCAGGAGGTAAACCTACATCGGCCAATACCCGGCGCGGAAAATCCCTCTGCCCCAGTTTCGAATCAGAAATTCGACATCCTACCGGATGTTGCCATTGTCCTGGACCCGCGGAATTATCTCCCGACGCCCCCACTTACACCACCACCGGCCTTCACCCACCTTCCGGCTGACAATCCACCCCATACGCCCGCTTTATCTCCGCTTATCGAACCCGCAGTGGATAAATGTGCAGAGGCTGACCAATGCGCCGGATTCTCATTCTGTTCCCCCCGAGTTTCCGAGCGATGTTTTTCCCGGACTCGGATCTGCAACGTCCTCGCCAAAGGCAACAGATGACGTCGCCGAAATTCCCGACATTCCGCCCCAGGTCGTACCCGAGCTCGACGTGGCGCACACCCATTCGAGGGGAGAGACCGCGTCGTGCCTCCTCACCGGCTTCTTCTTCGGCGCGTTGATCGTGCTTGTCGTGTCGCAGCGGAGGCCGACGCTTATGCACTTGAGCTGAGTAGTGTTGACAAAGATACTATATATATATATATATATATGTGCGGTTCCGAACAGCTATCTCCCTAAATTAATTACCGACCGTTGTACAGTAATTGCACTGGTCCACATGTGTTCGCTGAATATTCGTCCCCCGCACGGTCCCAGCTTGATCGACAAGACTCGGTTTGACCGATTCTGGTGCATAACCAAATCATAGCGTATCAATGACCTTGAGGCGGGCGCAAGAAAGGAAATGGGTACACAATCATGTGATAAAATGCAGCAGTTGCGTTATGTAAAGCCTGCGGTAAAATTCCGAACGTGAAAAATATGTTTGCCAAGATGAAGCAAAGCTGGGACTTCCCGCGTCTCCGGAGCAAGCGCTGCGTCCCCGGATGACGTCTGCAGGTTCGATTGATTGGCCCTTAGAGAGCCTGAAGCTCCTCCGCCAAGGGTCGAGGTACTGCTTGGCGCCTGGGCCGCCGGATATGGAAATTACATTTCCGAGATGGGTCGTGCATCAATTTGGGAAGGTGGGTCGTGCACCTGTTGGCTGAGAGACCGAATAGAAGACGCAGCCACTGCCAGTCAGATCCCTTGGCTTGATGGCTCGGCTCCTTGGCGTCCGGGCGTTGGTGAAATTATCGCTCTTTCGATAATGTTCTACGCCGACGTCCCCAGAATACGCAGCTGATGGTCGCAGTTGTGAACTGCACGCTTGCCTCTTTAACGCCGCAGGATTATGCATCCTTCCGCTGAATAGATAATTAGCTTTCTTGTTGTACCGTCGTGGCTGGTCCAGAAACTACTTGCCTCCCGTCGTGGCTGGCTCACATTTAAGTATACCTGAATCTCCACTCTGCCAGTCTCTAAACATAAGCTAGAACAATTGTTTCTCGTAGCTTATGATGCTGTACATACCATTCTGCATGTCCGGAGCAAGCGCTGCTTCTCCTAGATCACGTCTACTGGTTCGATTGATGTGCCCTTGGACAGCCGGAAGCTCCTCTCGCCAAGGTTGGAGGTTGCTGTGGAGAGCCACCTTGGCGCTTGGGCTGCCGCATATGGAAAGTTCGGTTCCCAGATCAGTCGTGCACCCGCTTTGTGTCCGGTCGTTGACAGCAAATGGAAGATAGAGATATATCCCTCGTCGCCAAGGGTTCGGCTCCTTGGCGTCCGGAGTGCACGTATCCTCCGTGTACTTATATGCACTCAACACTTCATTTTTTCGCAGTGCTGTACAGATCGGCGGATCTGAGAGCTCAAGCAGCTCGTTGTGAGATTATACACTTTCCTTGTTCTACGATGCTCACGGTCCTGGAAATATCCTGCTGATGGTCACTGTTGGAAGATTCGGCTCCCTCTTTAACGCCGCATGAGCACGAAGCATCCAGAAAGCCTTTCTGAATCTCTTGGCCAGTCAACTTCTCGTGTGGACCCGTCGCTTGCCTCCCGGCTGTTCCTTGGCTCAACTGTCATCGATCGCGGCGATTAGATTGTTCTTCCTCTTGGCGTCCCAATCCCCGCTGCTGAAATGAGTATGCACCTGCGTATAAAAGCTCCTCGGGAGTACAGGCTCGCTCCACGAAAATGTCCACCTCGAAGCTGTCCCAGCACGCCACCTCCGCCGCGCGCGCCGCCTTGCGCAGTGTGCACTCCTCCGCACCCGCACGCGCCGCCGCCCTCGACGCCCCCGCCCCAATCACCCTCCCACCCATCTTCGACATCTTCGACGTCCCCGCTGGCCTGCGTGCCTCGGGCGCCTTCGCGCGCGAGCACACCACGCCCAAGCCGTCGTCGTCGTCGGGCACCCGTAGCAGCCTCAAAACCCCGATACCGCTGCGCTCCGGCCCCAGCGCCCCGCCCCCGCGCGGACTCCCCAACCCGCTGGTCTTCGAGGGGCCCGCGGGCCGCCGCCCCGTCGTGCGCGACCACGAGATGGTGCAGTACGCGTATGCGCCAACGCACGGCGCCGCGCCCGCCGTCACGATGTTCGATGGCCCCGCGCGCTCGGGCGGCCGCATACAACGACCCACTACACGGCGACGTTCCGAGTCGGTGAGCCGTGCTTTTTCTTCCCCTCAGAGCCTTGACTCACTCTGGTGCAGACGCGCGTCGACGGCCGAGGCACACTCCAACTTGCGATGGGCGCCGCGGCAGCGACCGCGCTCACCTTCAGCGTCGTCAACTCATGGTACGTCTCACCCGCTGCAGCGCACGCCCGCTTATGCTGACGCCCTCTTTAGATCGTCATAAACAAATATGTACTTACCATTTTCTTTCTCTTATATATTTTGGGCGGCAGGCTGTATCAGTAGAGGATAGAACGTGTACGGGGTCCAAGATACCAGCCATACATACATACACATGTACTAGAACCATTGCCAAAAATCATTCGCGCGGCATGAACCAGTGGATCCCGGCCGTGTGTGTCGCGCGGCGTTCCAGCCCGACTACAAGGCCGCCGTGCGCGTCCTTGCGGCGCTGGGGAGTGCGTAAATGTAAATACCATGTATGGGTTCCGATTTCGAGAGAAAAGACGCACTGTCCAGATGCGCCCGTCGCTGAAGACCGTCCGCAAGCTGGGGATCTTGGTGAGCATTTGGCGGACGTTCTCCTGCGCGAGCGTGGGGCGCAGGCTGTGCGTGTGGGCCGCGACGTCGACGAGGGTACGCAGCGTCGCGGACTTGCCGAGCGCGAGCGTGAATATTGTCTGCAGCCCGCGTCAGCGATGGACCTCGTGGGGAAAACGGGGGGAGGAACGTACGATATCGCGTACGGGGATCGCGATCTCGAGGCGCTCGAGGGCAGTGCACGCGCAGCAGAGTGCAGTGAGCGAGTCGGTCGTGCTGATCGTGCAGTCGATGAAGGAGACGTTCTTGAGCGTGCGCCCGTGCGCGGCGATGAGCTGCTGTACCAGGGCGGTCGAGAGGATTAGCTGGCGGTCGGGGTACTTGACGATGAAGGACGCGAGGCGCGGGGAGGAGGCGCTGATGTAGGTCAGGATCGCGGAGAGGGCGCCCGAGCTGCTGGAGAGGCCCGGGCTCAGGCGCGTGTCGATGGCGAGGTTACGCAGCGAGGCGAGGGAGGCAGGTGGGTCTGGGAGAGGGCGGTTGCTTTCCTGAATACATTGTTTGTGAGAAAGCTGGTGTGCGAGGACGGAAGGGGAACGTACGCCGGTGGTCATGGAGAGGCTCTCAAGGTCCGGGGTGTAGGATACGAGACTGAGGACCGCGAGGTGGTCGATCTTGGAGCACCCGACGATGTGGAGGCCCAGCAGGCCCGGGAGCTCCGCAAGCGCCGATTCGAGCACGGTTTCGTTCAGTTCGTTCGCCATCTGGTATACAATAAGATACAGAAGGGGTAACCTAAAACAAACTTACATATAGCGTAAGCGTGGTCAGATTATTCTGCAGCGAGGCGGTCCAGCGCGGGAGCAGGTTCATGAGGTTCCACGACGCAAAGTCGAGGGTAAGGCTGCGGAGCGTGGAGAGGCTGATCATGCGCGTCGACTGCTCCGTGGTGAGATTCGCGTGGATGCGGAGGTCCCGTAGGCGGTCCTTCTTCTGCAGCGCGGGAATGAAGGGCGGCAGCGCGTTAATGCTGCACCGGAACGAAGTGATGTTGCGGCACAGCTCCAACGCGCGCGTGCATTCCAACAGGAACTTGGTATTGTACTGCGTCTTGACGACCGGCACCGTTCGGATGTCTGCGCGGCCCTTGAGATGGCGTCGCGACGACTCCGGTGGCACGACTCACCGACATGGCGGACGTGGATGGCGAACTCTGGGTGGGCTGCGATTGCAGAAAAAGGCGACATTACAGCGGGATAGCGCTTGGCATGCGACAGGCGGAAAAGCAGGGTGCAGTACAAGCGGGGAATTACCCCGGCAAAGAAGGATCGGCTGACGAGCGCGACAGACGGTAAATCGTTTCCAGCGAGATAAGAAAAAATCAGCTCCAGAACATCCAGGTTGACATTGTCAGCGGAGACCATTAGATAGAGACCGCGGCTGATATAAACCACGAAGAAAGAAGATTCAGCCCTTTGCTGAAAGGCGCGTCGTGGTTTGGGAGGAGAAGTGTATGGCTTTATTTGCGTGCGAGTCACGTCGAGTCGTAAGCGTCACACCGCTTGCCATCGATCCCAAAAATTCTTCCTAGAAATGCTTCCCACTGGCACCGCGCACGTCAAACCGGAGTAGGTTCATAGGAAGTCGCCAATACTCCACTGACTTTCCTAGGTTCCTCATCTCGGTGAATGTGGCGGCTGTCCCGGACGACGATGCAGCGGAGGGGTCAAGCAGCCATGTCCGCGGAAATGGCGCGCAGGCGGGAGACACCCGGGACGACTCTCGCTCAAGCGGCCCTGCGCGCGTGAAACTTACCAAGGCTCAAAAAAAAGCGCAGACTGGCATGAATAAGGGGCGGAGGTTTGGGAAGGTGCGCGACGAGCTGGACCTTTGCTACAAGGTCGCGTCGGGGAGCATGTGCGACTTCGGAGACCAGTGCGTATGGTTGTCCTCCGCGCAGTGAATATCGTTCATTTTCGTCTAGGTGCAAGAACAACCACGATGTCCCGGCGTATCTCGCTGCAAAGCCCCCAGACCTCAAATTGCCCCAGCTCGCAGAGGTCAAAGACATGCCGCTTCCGGGCCCAAGTGCTATGGATGTGGACTCGGGAGAACCAGCACCGGCGGTTACCTCGACGACAATCTGCCCTGTCTTCGCGGAGACGGGCGAATGCAGGTTCGAGTCGATCGAATTCCGCACATGCACGCTACTAATACCCCCGCAGATACGGTTTCAGATGCCGCTATCTCGGTGGTCACGTCCGCTACGACGACTCTGGCGCCCCCGAGCTGATCAAAGACGGCGAAAAGATCGCGTACGCGGCGCTCGCCAGCGTCGAAGCCAACCGCATCTCCGCGCACGCGCAAAAATTGCTGCGTTCCAAAAAGGTGACAATATCGCGCCGACCTCCGTTATTGCGCCTCATCGCCTGATAGTACCCGTTCCCCATCGCGACTGCGTACCAAAAAGAGCTGGAGGCCGCAGACGGGACAAAGTCGAAGCCAGTTCCCACCGCTGCCTCCATTGTCATCGCCGAGCCGGACCAGGACGTGAACGCGACTGCGCCGCCACCGGCGAAGGCCCAGTGTCGACGAGATAGTTGAGCAACGCACTGGCGACGCGGTAGCGCCCGTTGACGCCCCCGACGTCCCGACGCGATTCAGCGAAAAGAAACGCCTCAACTGGGCAGGGAAAACATGTAGGGCATTCGATACGCAGTTACTTCTCTGCTCATGCATTGCGTAGACCTGGCACCGCTGACGACCGTCGGAAATCTGGTAATTGTTCTTACAGTGACGCGAACGTACCATTGCTAATTTATCGCAGCCCTTCCGGCGCTTGTGCGTCTCCTACGGCGCCGACATCACCTGCGGCGAGAGTAAGCATTGCAGTTGACTTTATTTCTGAGTCCATTCCTGAGACGATTCGTCAGTGGGCCTCGCAAACTCGTTCCTGGGCGGATCGAAAGGAGGAATGGTCGCTTGTTCGGCGGCATCCCTCCGAGAAGATCTTCGGTGTGCAGCTCGCAGGGAGCAAGGTGGCGAGCCTCGTGTCGACCGCGGAGGTGCTTGCCAAGGAGTGCGCCGGCACCATCGACTTCGTTGACCTCAACTGTGGCTGTCCCGTACGTTCCCATCTCACCATATCGTCTCCGAGCTGGAATTTACTGTATTTACCCTGCCAGATTGACTTGGTGTTCAAGACGGGGAGCGGCTCGGCGCGTGGGTGGTTTCACTCCACCGTGTGTTGGTAGGCTGATAGAAACCCGTAGTGCTCGATAACGTGAACAGACTAGGGAAGATCGTCCTCGGGATGAGCCGCGCGCTGGGCGAAATTCCCGTGACGGTGAAGCTCCGTACGGGTGTCAAGGATGGCAAAAACACAGCGCACAAGCTGATGCCGCGCCTCGGGCCCGAGTACAACGCCTCTTGCATCACGGTACGCCTCATCATATTCGAGCGCTAGTGTATTTAGTATTTACTTGTCGCTCAGCTCCACGGCCGCACGCGCCAGCAACGGTACACAAAGCTCGCAGACTGGGAATACATCAAGGAGTGCGTCGACGCCGTCCGTGCGCGCGAGGCGGACGAGGACCGTGAGTCACCGCGCTCATAAGTTTTATTCCTCGTCGGCTGAATGCAGTGCGATAGTCCCGCGCGTCCCGATCTTCGGCGGTGGCGACGCCTTCTCGTCGGAAGGCTACTGGTCGTGCGTCGAGCAGAGCGGCGTGGACGGCGTCATGGTCGCACGCGGGGCGCTCATCAAGCCGTGGATTTTCACGGAGATCAAGGAGCACCGGGAGTGGGACATCAGCGCGCGCGAGCGGCTCGAGGGGATCCGGAACGTGAGTCGTCTCCTGTTAGCGAAATGTGATCTGTCGTGGCATGCTGATAATTATCTGCGCAGTACGCAGAGTACGGTTTGACGTGGGTGTTGCCTTCATTGGTCTGATTTACGGGTCTGACTCACATGCAGGCATTTCGGCACTGACACGGCCGGCGTGAACTCGACGCGGCGCTACCTTTGCGAGGCGCTGTCGTTCCAGTACCGCTACGTACCGATCGGCCTGCTCGAGCACCTCCCGGCGCGCATCAACGACCGCGCGCCCCTCTTCCGGGGCCGCGACGAACTCGGTGGGTCCTCTCCTGCTTTACTTTCTTTGCCGATATCTTAGTGGAACGCAATGCAGAAACGCTGCTGGCGAGCGGAGATAGCAGGGACTGGGTGCGCATCTCGGAGATGTTCTTGGGGCCGGCGCCGGAGGCGTGGTCTTTCACGCCGAAGCACAAGAGCAACACGTATGAGAGTCAGGGGTAGATACAACTGTATGTGCTACTCGCGGCAAAGTTAGCTGTACATATTGTTCATCAGCGTTGGAGGAATTTCTGAGTTTCTGAGATAACCTGGATCAGCGGATCTGTAACTGCACACAGTGAAAGCACGGTGCTTTGAGTGCAACAATTCACTCAGGCATCACATGAACCGAAAGCGACATAACTTTTCCTTCGACATACATGGAGGAGACGCGGCGGACATTCACTGTCACTTGCCGTTTGTAGGGGTGCAGTCACTTGAACATCGCTTGTACTGTCATCTATTGCATCTCCTTTGTCTTGTCTTCTTTGTGAACATCTTCTGTGTGCTTCGATTATATTTTTCGAATAAAGCAGCGCCGGCAAAGGCCGTCAGTCGCCAGGCTTTCACACCTAAGATTGCCAAATTTAGGCGCAGTCAAGGTGCTATTCCGAACCTGAAATATCGAATTGGAATCAAGTTGAGCTGAAATCAAGGCTGATTGTGGGACTGAGACTACTTGAATCAGCTTTGCTTCCAGCTCGAGTCAATCCCGATTCAATACTTTCGGGTTCAAATAGCATCTCAGGCGCACCGAAATTTCGCAATCTTGAGTTTACACCTGTTCAGGGGGGAAGTGGCAGGAGCATGTACGATCACGTAGGCACACCCTCAAGATGGCAGTTATAATCCTCTCGTTAGGCCTCAGATATCAAGGAGCTGGACTGAAATGCGACGGGGAACGGCGGGAAGATAGTTCAAAGCGCAGTATTTCGTGTTTCTTGTCCAATTTTGATCATTTGTTGAGTTGTACTCTTACAGATCTAATACTAAGACAGATTTAATCCCCACCCCAGTGTGGGTGAAATCAGCCTAGCGAACCATGATTTATGCAAGTCATGAAACATTTTGAACATAAACAACTATTAAAGTAATTTACCATGGCCCGTCTAGCAAATAGTCGCCATCTCGTCTACTAGTACATAGTATAAATTACTCCAACCGCCCTCCCGTCCTCGCAATCGGCAACAACCCCTTCCCATTCCTCCTCCTCCCACTCCCACCCCCCAATCTCCCGCTAAGCCTCCTCCAAACGCGCTCCCCGCCCACCAGCCGCACCACGCCTCCCCTCCGCACAACCGTCACCACGCCCGTCACGCCGCCCCCAACCAGCACATGCCAAAACACGCCCAGTGTGCGGCGGTAAAGCCTTAGCAGCTGCAGAATGTACTTGAGGATGACCTTGGCCCCGAGTTTCGAGGCGCCAGCGGTGCGCACGCCGAAGGAGTACGGAACTTCCGGGGGTCGCGAGGCGCCCGGGATGGAGAGGAGGAGCTCGAGCGCGATTTTGAAGCCTTGGGGGGATAGAGGGCGCGAGCGCATGAACTGAGAAAATTTACGTCAGTACGTAGTACGCAGGGGAAATAACGGAATTCACCGCGTCCTTCCGCACGGCAAAAAAACCCGTCATGGGATCGCTCGCAGTCGTCAGCGGCCGCGCCAGAATACGCGCGCCCCAGCTGATCACGCGGCGGTACACCGGCCAGTTCGCGTCCATCGCGACGCCACGCCCGTACCTCGTCCCCAGCGCCATCGGCGTATTCGTATCCCCCCCCTCGTCCGAGTCCAGCGCGGCGAGGAGCGCGGGGATCGCGGTGGGCGGGTGCTGCAGGTCCGCGTCCATGACGACCAGGCGCGCGCCGCGCGCGCGCTCAAAGCCGCGGATGACCGCCGAGCTGAGGCCAGTCTCGCCCGCGGCGCGCGGGCGCGTGAGGAGCTCGACATTGGGGTAGCCGTCCGCACGCAGACGCGTGACCTCCTCTTCGGTGCCGTCGCGCGAGTCGTCGTCGACGAAGAGGATCTCCGTGCGTGCGGCGAGTGCCGGGGGGAGCGCCGCGAACGTGGCGAGGACGAGGGGCGCGAGGTTGGCGCGCTCATGGTAGGTCGGGACGACGATGGAGGTGGAGATGGACTGGCCCGTGGGTGGCTGCGAGGGCGGGGAGTGGAGGGCGGAAAGACCGGGCGCGTAGAGGTGCGGGGAGGGGGTGAGGAGCCAGGAGAGTGCGACGGCTGTGAGGAAGAGGGGGACAGGTCCAGAGGTCAGATGACGCGAGAGGCGACGGTCCCGTGCCCACGCGGGCAGGGAGGAGCGGGACGACATCCTGGTGCCAGTGGTGGAGGAAGAGCGATACGTGTTAGTGGCTGTGCAGAAAGGTCGGATCAAAACACGAGGATATGAACTCGGCAACGTTCAATCAACACAAACTCCGTATCAACCCTTAGCCATAGTAGTTATCCACATCTAGTTCTATCTCGTCTTCCAGTGCACTAAATGAAGTGCAGTCAACGGCGATGTCGCAGACTGCGCGAGGGAAACGGAAGAGAATATCAAGATCCATCGAGAAGGAACGAGTCCCACCACATGAATGGCTGTAGAGCTCAAAAGTAAAACCAGGCTGCCTTGTTGCAACTAGGTTGTTTGTGTGTACCCCGCCGACCTCCATTCGATTCCGGGATGTCCTTGACGTTGGGTTCAATCAGCATCCGAACGGCGTGTATACCATTAGGTGGGCTGCTCCCGAGTAGGTGACACGCATCGTCGCAACCTTGGGTGTCTCCGAGGATGGCGAGCGGCGCGGCGTTGATGCGTTGGATGGTAAGCCGTTGGGTGTGCGTGCCGGACTCCGGAACCATCCCTACGGTGACGATGCTCACTCCCGAACAGGTTCCTTGTGGAGGAGTCCGAGCGCCAAAGTGGCGTACCACGTCAGGATATTTCGCATGTACGGGCGCCGGGTGAGGTTTTCGGAAACCTTATGCTCTGCCATCGTGGAGCAAACCAGTTTGTGACGTGGCCTATAAAGAGGCAGGTTAGGAGGGAAGCTAGGGTTTACATTTATAGTACCAATTTGTGCGCTGACATGTCGCATTTCAGTATGGCGCAATTGTGCACTGCGAGGCGTGAGTTAAAACTGAGGCAAAGAGACGAAACATGGCCTACCTTTTTGCAGAATGTGACGTCGGGGCGGGGTTTGAGAGCTGGACATCCACTGCCCGACATGGTTTTAATTTGTGGTTCGCGAGGGATGCGGTCTACGCGTCGCTGTTTGGCGCGGTTGCACTAGAGTCATGCTAAGAGGGGAAATCCAGGGCTAAGACGAGCTCCCAAGACAGAATCTCTTTTCCCAGGTCCGCCGTGTCGTACGTCCGCAGAGTCTCGATAAGCATAGATCTTGCCTCGGTGTTCTTTGGGTCTGATATGAGCACATTATATACGTCGAGGAGACAAGGGGCTATAAGCCCCTGCCCTTGGAAGCCACGGCCCTGCGGTATCGCGCCTTGACGGATCTGCAATCACGCTTGAGTGCGTCGTAAGCGGCGGCGCGCGCCAGCTGGTATCTGATGGGGTTAGTATCCAGAACAGACTGAGGTCGCAAGAGGTGCTCAATGTCTGAGCTCCAGATATGCGGCGGCCAGATTGCTGTAATAAAGGGCTGACGACGCGTCTGCGACAATTAATTGCAGCTCGGTAGCTCTCGGTTGCTTCTTCGTACCGCCCTTGACGGAAGAGCGTTCCTGCCTGAACGCTTTGAGTCAGAGTCACGAGAATATACCTGTGAATTCAAATGCGCTGCATCGCCGATGACGAAGAGAGGCAAGGGTGTGCGTAGTATGTGTGACAGACGCGCTGTGACCGAGGGCACGTGAAGAGACGGGGCGTACACCTGCGTGATTCCGTCCGGCGTTCGCACCCTAGCATTTCCTAGCCGCGACCAAAAATGGCCCAGAAATGTAATTAACTATTGCTTTGCCTCAAAGGGCTAAACGACTTAATCTAGCCAATTTTGCCCTCCCATGAGCTAGCACATACGCGTACCGTACAGTAACAATGACGGAACTCTGGCTACAATGCGAATTACATGGCCTGTGGCTACCGGTACCGCTAAGACTGAGGCCCAGAGTAATTAAACACAGGAGGTGAAAAAAAATACTCACAGGGAAGAACCAGCCACAGTAATGTTGAACTACGTAGGTGCACGACGAAAGAATGAACCACACAGAATGAAATGGAAACTGGTGGATTCTTTACAGCGCTTTCGGAAAAGGTTGTCATGCGCCATTTTTTTTCTTCGTAAATAAATCATCACGTGTCCGCTCGGCAGTCCGGCATCGCGGGTTCGGACCTGTTCGGACGGTGTATATTGGGCTCAAATGCGGTGGTAGGCCATCTGAATTAATTTATGGTCATTGAGAAGATGTTATATGGGCTCTGTGCATATTGCTGGGTTGTGGACAGAGGTGAATGGGATTTTATTTTCCAAAAAAAAAAAACCGGCGCGCCAAGGTTTTCCGAAAGTGCTGTAAATTGAAACAAATGGGAAAGAACGAGGAATATGTGGCCGCAGTTCGAGCTGCTCTAGCCTCTGCGCGGCTGTCAGGCGTCCTGCGGCGCAGTGAGAAACTAGCAATTTCGACTTCGGACGCAGTTGAATTGCGCGCAGCTGACCCGCAGTGAGAAAGACTATCGAATATGGGGACAGACAACTGAGGCGTAGTCCGCAGAGCCTGAACCGTGACATCGAGCACTAAGTACGAGCATGGAGATGAGAGAAAGAGATACGTGGGATGCCCAAATAAACCAAAGAGACCCAAACGTGGAGTATTTTGTTAAAGAATGGTTAAGGTTCCGCTGAAGAGCGGGATTTGCATGATTTGCGCCCATGTGAAGATCGGCAGTGTCGGTAACACAATCAAATGATTGCCGTTTCACGTGGTCCATTAACCTTGTCTCGAACCCGAACCACCACAACCTCCAAACAATCCCAGCGCTGACGCCTTACGCCTGAGGGCGCAGATGTGGCCTCTGCTGCGAATTTCTTGTGCATTCTCTTGCGAGCGAACTGGTGCCAATTGGACGGATCGGGGCTACGTCAGGGATAGCTGCCTCCCTGAGCTGCCGAGCCTTGGATCCCTACGCTTTCTAGAAGTTCTTGTAGATTCACTATTGTGTCTTTTCCCCCTGGATTAAAGGAACGTCTCTCACCACATGGTACCGGACACATCGCCCATTTGCTCAAAAGGCTGTATTTACTTCTTCATCAGGACTTCCTCCCGAGACTTCGTGGGACCATCTTACCGTATCCACCGGAAATGCTGTTTATGATTCTACGTTCCTCCTTGCGTGAGAAACCACTGCAAACACCAACGGGTCTGATTGGCCGTGGCTGGAATCGGCATCCCGCAAACCTCGACAGGAGACGTTTGGATGTTGGAGATGGGACTCTATCGTTACTCAGGGCTCAGTGGTTATCAGTGATGAGGTCGGGGAAAATACCCGCGACAATTGCTCAACCACTCACCAGTTTGGTTGACTCGAGTGTGATTTGCGTGGGAAATCCGCATGAGAGGCGGCGAGGCCTCAGTGTCGGGGCTCAATGCATTGGGCCCTCATTTGGAAGTCACTGGCGAGTCGAATACACTGGCAATATCAATCATTAAGCTTCAGACATTTCTGCAGTGCCCGGGTATTTTGTTTCACTTTAATTGAAACATCAATTGACATAATTGACATCGCTTTTATATCACGAACGCCGGGAGATGGACGTGGATTGGTCATGGAGGATTTTCTGGTAAGCGGGATTTTACAGGACGGGGAACTTGAGTCTGACTCGGACTGGGCGTCCAAACTGCATACTTGTATGAAGCGGCGCAGTTGGGTGCAGTTGATCCGGTGTATGAGTCAATGTTTGGATTCAAAACTGCTGTTGCATCTGATGGCAGACTTTACTCGGGAATCAGCGGTGCCGTGTGTGTCACACCAAACAGGGAATGCGGGCCCAGAACGGCGCACTCACGGATTCGGCTCCGCGTGTATATCCGGAAGTCGGGGTCGAGAGGCCTTTCCTGCTGCAAGTACCACTGCAATCAAAGAGGCATAGCCAGGGAGCGATGACTCTTCGTGACTCATCTGATAATCCTATTGAAAAACGGGTTCTATGGGCGCCTCTCTGCAATATAAAATGCCTCAGAGAGAGGAAGTAAGTATCCCCACATTTCATGTTCCAACCATTCGAAAATGCTTCCCAGTTCTACCCCGGCCTTATTCTCTGGTGCGACCCCAACTGCTACGAGATGGACCTCTCGACGCTTGGGCCAGACGAGGTCTACGACCGCAAGAAGGCAAGGGAGCTCCGCCCATGCCTCGTCGTCGCCGTCAACTACACCGCTCAGTCGTTCCAGGTTGCTCGCCTGTGCGCCACTACTGTAGGTCCCTCCCCTCTACAAGCAATGTGTTGGACTAATATTTATACAGCCCAGGGATACCCGACGGTGGGTGCGAATCGACAGCGCACCGCAGATTACATGGCGGCTCCCGACCGCGTGGATCTGGGTCGCTACTCCGCCGACCGTCGCGATGGTGTTTAATAACGCCAAGGCTATGCATCGTGAGCTCATTCCCCCACGTTCTTTTCGTCGTCCTAATTACTCTTTCCAACAGCGCACAAGGACATATATTACACCTCGAACCCCGTCGCCGCATCGAATCTCCAAAACTATTGGGTTCACCGCCAAAGCTATCTCAGCTGGCACCCGACGAAAGGTTCGTGGTTTCCGCAGCTTCCGCGGATGCGAACTCATTGGATAATAGCGGCCAGCTCTAGACACGGTGCCCCAAGCGCTTCCGCGCAAGCTAGCTCCAGCGCGAGCACGATGACCTCGCCTTACACCCAGCCAGCTGGGAGCGCATTATACTCGACTAATCCATCCCGACATCATCATTCGCCCGCTCAGTCAACATCGGCGCAGCCCAACTATTTCAGCCAAATCCCCCAGAGTGGCGGCGTAGCGAGCGGCACTGCATACCCTCCGGGTCTCTATGCTGACTCTGGCTACGAGCAGACGCAGGCCGGCTTCAACACCTTGTCCGCGCAACCCGTCGTCGTTCCCGCGGGATTCACCGAAACGCACCCAGCCAGGCCTGGCTGGTGGCGCAACCCCGAGAGCGGCTGGTTCTGGAATGCTAGCCGTGGGCTTTTGCCTCCGACCGCGCCGAGATAACTGCCTTGCTCTTACAGTATCTTTCTGAGTCATCTTGCCCAAGTTTGGGCATATTAATGTAATCTAATCAGCCGATTCACCCCAGGTTTCCTTACATACCCTTTTTATTCGGATATTTATCCTAGCAACTGGTCACTGACGAGAGAGCTGCTTTTCATGATAGTAACGTTAGCAATGAAGTTTATGCCAAGTTTATGACTTAGTTATCATTTATGTAGTATCGTCCCATGTACTTATGATAGAAATGAAAATTTCCCCAACTTGATTCTACTAGATTTGAACCAAACTTTGCGTTACGAGTCAATATGACTGGGATTCCGAACTTGCGGCGTGATTGCCAGGTAATGGTTTCTGTCACGTCGTGACTGCTCACAGTCACAGGTGATCGTCACACCTTTCTCTCCTGCACGCGATCCCGAAGAGCTGTCCCGCCGAATCAAGCATGCATCTCACCCCGGAGGCTGCAGCGCGCCACGATCAGTCAGAGAGAGATCCTCTGCCGCCACAAGAAGTCAAGGAATGGATGTCCGAGCAAGAGCGACAGGATGGGGCCATGCTCGCCGAAATCACTAGCACAGACATTGACCACGCCGTTACTATTCTCCGCAAGCACGGAGGAAACATGGAGAAGGCCGCGGATGCCCTGCTGAATGGTGCCGTAGACGACCCGGAGGAGCGCGAGCGCGAAGCCAAACTCGCGAGCATCAAGGAGGATTTTGGATACATGTTTCCGAGCCCGAAGCCGCCTCCTCGCCACAACGTTGTCATTGACCTTACGGGCGACGACGACATGCCGGTCGAGACGAGGTTTCGCGCGACCACCCGCTCCCCGGATCCCAGCATGCAGATGGTCCGCAGCAACCGGGCCATGGACATCGTCAAATCGTCCGACGACGAGCTCAACGAGGTTCTCAAAGCCAGCTACGAGGAGGCTGCGTATGCGGCGGAGGACTCGGATAAAGTTCCCGCTGATGACATGACGGCACGCGAAGGCAATCGGTGCGTGTTTCGATCAAGCGGGTGGTGCTGAGCTCAAGTCCCTTCTAGTCCGATCGCATTACGCGCGGATGCGCCAGGGAAGGCATACGCGACTCTGGTCCGTCGTCCTTCATTGACGCTTGTCCGGCTTCTGTAACACGCGCAGGTTATACAATCTCTTTATCACGTACCTCAAGTTCGCCAGCGGTGTTCCAAACTACGTCTCCATACGACCGACGGCGAAAGACCGCAAGAAAATCCTGGTAGGCGCATCTTAATTCGAGGGAATACGCATCTGATAGTCTCAGATTGGGCGCTCTGGGAGCTGATCGACATGTTCACGTCGCTAGACCTCGGTGAAATCAACGTTTTTCTAGGTACTGGTTTTTCTTTGAATTCCCCGTAATACCAAACACCTCCATTGTTTTTAGACATGGACCTCCTTGCGGCATGGGAGACTGAATCCCTGACACAGGCGACCTCCGTGGGGAAACTGTCCAAAGGCGCGTCGTGTTTCCTTTTCCTTCTATTCACTCCCAATAAATATTGAGTTGCACAGAATTCCTCGAGAGGATTGTCAACATGTTGCAGCATGATCTCAACGTGCAACAAGCCGAGGCCGCGTAAGTTCCCTGGATCTGCCTGCATTCCTTTCCCCAAAATACTCACCGTGCGCCGTAGTAATACCAATCGCCTCTTCCACTTCACGTTCTGCAAGATACATAGCCCCGTAACCGGCCCGCCGGAGACGGTATTCGAGAGCGATTCTGGTCACGTTGTCGCTATCGAGATCAATCCGGAAGCGCCCTCCAACGATCTCGTCGCACGTCTCTCGCAGACGTTCAATATATACAACGAGGATGGGTCCTCCGACCACCAGCTGATTCGCGAACCGTCGGAGATGGTGACATTCGAAATCACTGTCCACTCGAACTCCTCGAGCGGGACGACTCCTGAGCCCTTCGTGTACCCTAAGTCCATCTATATGGACGAGTTCTTGGCGGTGAACCTGGACCTCGCGAACGAGACCCGGATGTCGCAGCGCCAGATTCAGAAGCAGATCGAGGAGCTCACGACAGAGAAGCGGGATATCACGCGCCACGAGGTATGCCGTTTTCGTCTTTTCTTGTCGTCAATCTCAGCATGTCTTTTTTTTTTGCTTGTCGTAGGGCCAGGACACGTTCGAGAACCTGCGGGGCTCGATCTACTACTGCGAAAATGTCGCGGAACGCGAAACGCCGGAGCGAGTGGAAAAGCTCGAGACCATGTCCGGGAAGCTCAAGACTATCTTGCACAATCTTGAAAGTGACGTTGAAAGTAAGCGGCTGACGTCCATAGTTAATGGACCACCCATTCATTCAATAATGATTCCCAGCGATCGACCAGAAAATTCTGAGCCTCCAGGCCGAGCTCGAGTCGGTCCTCTCAAATCCCGAGCTGCAGAATCATCCGGTACGGCGACGTCCTGGCTATCCGGCGCGCACTGATTTTTTTTTTGCTGTTGCTGGCAGTACGACCTGCGTGCGGTCCTCGTGCACACCGGTTTACCCGGCCGGAAGCACATATATTCGTACGTCCAAGACAAGGGCGTCTGGTGGAAAACGGTCGACTACACGGTCACCGAGGCCCGTCCGTCCGCTCTGCGTCTCCCTCCATTAACTCACTCGGCCGCAGGTTCCCGAGGACCTCGTCCTGACCGATACCGCCGGGCTGCACCTCGGCGCAGGCCCGTACATGCTCATGTACAGCCGCCGACAGTCGGAGGAAGAGATGAAAGCGCCGGTCGCCTGGCCGTCCGTGTTTACCGTGTGTTGTCTTTCGTTCTGTTTAGATGGTGGCTAAGTTCCTTCGCAGGATCGAGTCAGGAAGAACAACGAGATGTTCTTTCGAGCTCAGGCGGAGTCGGGGGACCGCATGGTTGGAATAATCGAAGAGGATGCTATGGATCTTACGAGTTGATTTGATTTAATTTTGTTTCGTCCCGGGGAGGTGAGGCTTGAGTCTTCATCTGTTTCTTGCTGGTCTCCCTCTCCCTTTGTAATCTCCCTTGTCTTGAAATCCTCTTTGCCAGCTGTCACGACGGTGCGATAATGATAGGGCCTCTGAAACTGGTGCGAGGACGACATGGAATCGCTGTCCGGCTTCGTGCCTCACTCGCCCGCGAAGTAAACGGTACAGCACGTCTTCGGAGCTGGGTATATGCAACATACACAATATGGACTGTCTAACTCGGATTCGTAACTGGGAACAAGAAATATGTAGAAGATTTGGTCGTTCAGAGTCGCTGGTTTTGCTTTGGAATCTGCCCTGGTGGATGTTGAGCCGGAGGATCGACGTTGGGGACCATCCATGTCCCCAAGATTGGGAGCAGGGTAACGCGGGCGGCAAATTACAAAATTGCGATGACCTGACGGCGGGATGATGGGTGGTCGCGTGCAGTTTAACAAAGAATGTGGTGAGCGGAGCGTTGAAGCAGATGGTTTGGGGGCTAGCGGAGAGAGGTGCTGGGTATTTATACGTGAGGAGTTTACCACGCGCCCGGCGTTACGAGCTCGACCTTATTACAGAATCGTCGAGTTTGAATCCCATCAAACACATTTCCGCTTCACCCTGACTACGACGGACAAGGGTTAAGAGGCTAAATGGCCTGGATGGGATTCCGATGAGATGTGCCTCTTCAAAATTGTGGTGTGCCCCATTCTCGAAGAACTGCTGTACTTACGTGGCCGCCCCATCAAAATTCGGCATCGCGATTGCGCGGTCTGGGTGAGGGAAATGACCGAGAAAGCGGTTTATTCGGGTGTCCAGGACGAAAAATCCACCACAGAATGTCGAAAGACGCGTTGAAAAGCTCGAGAAATTTAAGATTACATAATAAGGTCGAGCTCGGATCAAACGCCTCGGGTAATCGACAGGCTACAACATCGCGAGGTACGAGCGAATATTGTTGTAACATCCGTTTATACGAGACTATGTGAGAGAAGGCCTACGTGGCCGGAGCTCACTCAAAATGTCGGCCGGCGGCGGAGCGGAGAGTGGAACACAAATCAGAAATGCCGAACTGCAAATAAAAGCTGTTGAGTCATGGGACTCGCTTGTTCAACTGGATCTCACAAATCTGTTCTTAATTCAACAGCTCTCGACTGCCGCGCAGCCGAGGAAGGGCAGAAGTCTCGGGCACAATCTGCTGGAATGGAGATAAACCTGAATTTCCCAGAGCGGTGCCTGTAGTCGAAAATAAGGACGAGATAGGCTGGATCGGGAAGAAGCCAAAGAGATGTAAAAGCCGAGGAATTCGTTAAGAGAACGGATAATGCGGCTGCCGGCCGCGGAAAAAGAAAGAAGGACGATTTCCCACACGGCTTTGGGGGCGGAGTCCGGACATGTAACTGTATGAATTCATGTTCGGGCCGCCGGGATTTATCCATTTATGACGGGTTGGCTCTGTGTTTTTCATAACCACGTCGCCGCTGATTCAAACATTGTGTGTCTGCCCTCAGTTTATATATATATCTTCT
The DNA here is from genome assembly GCA_029204335.1 of Mycena vulgaris. NCBI lineage: Eukaryota > Fungi > Basidiomycota > Agaricomycetes > Agaricales > Mycenaceae > Mycena > Mycena vulgaris. The sequence continues at coordinate 259,424 of JARGYA010000123.1, read as the reverse complement.
GTGCTGTACTTTAACTCTCAACATTTACTCAAGAGTGAGCAATTAATTGATGGACCATTTGCGGTCTGCTTGGTTCTCGGGTTCGGCAAGTTCAAAGGAAAGCGAAATCAGGACAAAGGACATAGAATGAACTTCAAAGGGTGCCTTGAATTTCGGAGAACCACCGCCTACCCCATCTGTTGCATCGGAACAGGGGTCTCGAACATCTCAGAGTGTGCGCATTGAATGACCGTAGACTTGTCGCAGAATGAAAATACATCTATGTCGAGGCTGTACAACCGAGTGGCTGCGTGCAAGATATCTGAGCATTAGATATTAAAGCATCCAATACTGTACTAAACATCGAATGAACACTCAGGAGGTCGCTGACAGCGTGGCGTCGGTGGGCTCGATGTCCTCGTCCATCGAGCGAGACCATTTATCTACGAATCACTCTCATTGAAGGCGCGCGGATGGTGGTGGATCGACTCACCAGAGCACGCCGAAGTGCGAATCGCGTGCGCAGACTTGCATTCTGCGAGGAAAGGGAACGCTCGAAAAATTGAAAATCACCTTCCGTGCGTCGATGAAGCTGAAATTCGTCAAAAGAACAGAAACATAGCCTGTTCCCATCTCGGAACTCGCGACGCTGTCGTCTCAAGCTTTAACATTAAGCGTTGACCAGAATCCCAAGATCACACGCACGTGCCGTGACACGACGCGTCAGCTCCCAGTCGACGTCAGCCTCGTACTCGAGGAAGGAGCCCCGACGGCGTTTCCACCCAGTTGGATCCGGACCTTGAAGCCGGAGCCTACCGGAGTGCACCCCCTATCAGCGGAGGTTTATGCGGAGCTGTTTTTCATTCGACTATCTGGGAATCTTTTTATTATTATTCAAATACTAATCAGAGGCGCAGGCGGACGGACTATTGGCGAAAGACGAAAGAAGAGGAGCGGCCGCCGGAACCGCGAGCCGGACGGCTCGGGCGGGAATGTTGTCGGGGTCCGACGGCGGAGGTGATCGTAAGTAACGTACGCCTGCACACAAGCTGACGCGGACGCGAATCTCCCCTCATCGCGCCGGGTGTACATACCATCCCGGTACTTACAGTTACACCGCCCGCGCACACACACCCCGTCGCCAAAAGTTGACAACGCCGCACACTCGGGCGAGATGCGAGGCGGCACTCTGCGTACGGCGAGAACACCAGCTACTTCGGCATCTCGGACGCTGCCCGCGCCGCGCGCCTGCATCCCTAGGGTGCATTCCCCACGCACACAGCGCGCATCCCCCCACACGCCACGCATGCGCCCCACACCGCCCACACCAGCGCTGCATCCGCACCACGCATGACCCCACAACGCCGGCATCCGCATGCGCACTTAGAACGAGGGGCGAGTAGTGCTCGCCTCCACTGCGCCGCCTATACACGCCCGGATCCACACGCTGCACCCGCTGACTGCGCCCCACACCGCCCGAATCGCGACCCCCACAACGCCCGCATCCGCACGAGCAGTACACGACCCACAAAGCTCGCATCCGCACGACGCGAAAACGAGCTGAGTCCATAGCGATCCGCATACACGCCCGCCCCACGCGCACGCGGGCAGGACTAGTGGCACCATCCAACGCACGCCGACACGGCACCGCTGATAAACACGGCCCGCGCACCCACGCAGGAGCTACCGGAGCGCCGCCGCTTGCGTACGCCGTCATCGACGCCGTCATCGCCGCCGCGCGCATCCGCTCCACCTCCACCCGTAGCCCTCCACAACGCGCACTTGACGACGCGCATACCGCGCCTTGCCTCCACCGCACGCTGCGTTCTTCCGTACGCGTTCGTTCTGCACGCCCCCGTTCTGCATACCCCATACGGTGCCCGCCAGGCACACCCGTGCCTTCCGCATCGCGCACGGTTAACGCTCAGATGCTGCCGCTCTCCACGCGCGCGCCCGGGTCGCAGCGCCGCAAGCACGCACGGGCCCGGGCCCGTACGCCGCCCCTCCGCGCCCAGTCTACAAGGCGGCGCCGGCGCCCGCACATCCACGACGTACATACGCCGCCCGCCGCCTCCGCGCCTGCGCGCCGCACCACCGCCGCGCTCACGAAGACGTGACGCGCCACAAACAGGAGGGGCCCGCCGGCGAGAGTGCGGGCTTGTGAAGTGCGGAGAAGGGAAGGGCGGGTGCGGGGAAGACGGGGGAGGGGAGGGGAAGGGGACGCAGGCGGGGAATGGGAATGGGGAGGACGAGGAATGGGGGTGTAGGAGGGAGGGAGGGAGTGGGGACGGGGAGGCGGAGTGGGGACGGGGAGGCGGAGTGGGGACGGGGAGGCGGAGTGGAGGGACTGACGGCGCGAGGGGCGTGAGGGGTGAGGGAGACGCGGGCGCGGCGAGGAAGGACGAGTGCGGGTGCGGAGGACGAAGGGCGAGGGGGAGAGGAAGGCCAGGGGCGCAGACCGCGAAGATTAGGAATCGGCATTGAGGGAGAGGCAGGGGAGGCGCGGGGAGGAGGACGCGGGCGGAAGGACGAAGCGCGCGGAAGGACGAAGTGCGAGGGAGCGAGGACGGGAAGGAGGAGAGAATGGCGGGTAAGCCATCGGCACAGGCGCACAGGCGCGCGCGGATGGGGGGCGGGGGAATGAGAGGCATGAGAGGATGAGAGGGAGCGGCGGAATGCGGCGAATTTCGAACGAGGGGAAGCGAGGGTCGCGGGGAAGAACGAACGGCGGGATAGCGGAGGGGGAGGCGAGGAGCAGGCGAAGTAGGAGCGCCGGTGGGATGGTGGGCGGGAGAGGGAGGCGCGGAACGTGGAAGTGGGGTATGTAGGAAGGGAGGGACGCGAAGGGGAGTGTCTCGGATTAGGATAGTAGCCCACATGCTTATTTTGCCTCGTCCTTCCTCACGGGCGATGCGCATCGAACATCTGTAAATCAATGCGGTCAGTATGGAGAGAGGGACGGTGAGGGGAAGAGATAGGCATGGACGTGAAAAAATGTGAGATAGCGCGGACGCCCGACATCTGGTAGAAGACTGGGCGGTGGGTTTGCGACCCAAAACCCAGTCGTTCAGGCACCCAGTCATGCAGAGAACGGCAGATGGTGCGAGGCCTTGCGATGCCACCCGTAGAAAACAAGTCCCGCCAGATAAAAGACACCGAGGACACGGAAAATTAGGACTCACAGATCGCCGCAGATCCCATACATTCCTCCGAGCGTGTCCGCGCATATAGAGTTGCTGCAGGGATTTGGTGATCGTTTTCTCTTGGTTTTCTCGATCCCGCGTTCCAAGTCATTCCGGGGTGATTATAGACCGCGGCAGATGCGCGACCAGGAGCGGGGTGCGAGAGGAAATGCAGAAACGGAAAGCGGCCACGGGGGTGCGTCGCAAGCGCGGCAAGTTGCAGTCAAAGCAGTTATTTTGAGATTTCGCCCCCATCACGTGCCGCCAAAACGGGCAATTCGCGTGTCCTATTTGTTCCTTGCCGCGATTTGGCGACAGAAGTCGGCTCGTGTTTACTGTCCAAACAATCATTCTCTTTCATTCTCCACCACCACCCGCCGCCTCCTCTCCCCTACTCGTGCCCTCCCCCTGACGCTACTGATGCGCTCAGCATGCAGTCGAACGCCACCCACTGACACACCCTGCCGCCCCTTGGGCCCCAGTCGCGCTCGGTGTGTCCGAGCCGAGAGCATGCCACCGCGCTATTGCTCCTCCAGGTGACATTCTGACGCGGACTTAACATTCCTACCGCCCGGTGTCGCGTACAGCATTCTTGCCACCACGGTGGCGCGTACAACATCTCTGTGCGCCGCACGGCGACGTGTACTCCACGCGTCCTCGACGCGTTCGGAGTCCGGCGGCTGCTCACAACTGCAGGATACTCCCTTTTTTAAAGCCCCTAGCCACAGAAATGGCAGTGTAAATTACTGTTTGTATTGCATCGATGCCAAATGAATACTCAATAGATTTTTTATGAAACGCCAGCCTCAGATACAAAAAAGGTGTGAATATTCACTTAGATTCAAATTTACTTCATTGCCACCTCTGGCAGCGCACCCATTGTGAAGAAATATGGCACGAATTTAGGTGGGGACAAATACGACACGCGAATTTCCTGTTTGAGAATCACGTGTTGGGGGCTATCCCCACTACGGGTGCCGAGGCCCGGCTCCTCAATTCCGACGACCGGAACAAACGGCCGGGATTGCCCGCACCTCCCTTCTGTATGTACGTCAGGCCGCTAACTAGGGAACTTAACTGAGCAAAGTTGCTGGCAATGATAGCGTTTCGGGCTCGGGAGGGATGTGGCGGGCATCACGGAGGAACAGGGAAAGAACATTCAGAGTGGTTCGCAACTCAACTATTTTCAGCGTCGAATCGGACGGGAGAAGAAGATGGGAATTCAGAAAGTCGGATCCTGCCGTGTGGCATCAAGGGGTGCATATCTAACCATTACCATGGCATGGCAGCCCTCGCACTGGGTATCCGTGGCGGCCATCGGACAGCTGCTATTTTCCCACTAGGAGTCTATGATCACACGGAAAATGTGGGTAACCATTGCTGGGGGAAAATATAGCCACGAACGATGATTGGTAAATATCATGGCTGCTGCCCCACCTAACAGCCGGATGTGTCGTTATTTTTGCCTTGTTTAATTTATCAAAGAGATCTATATCTCCGGGAAATACTCCCGGTCGGGAGTATCCGATGACCATGACCGCTCCATCTCCGCGCTGGACCGGTGGCTTAAAAGACCTCTCTCCACCATGCTTCCGATGATTGTCTGAAATGCCTCCTCCAGCTATTGCGACTCAAATTGAATCAACCGACATTATCGCATGCCTCGATGCCGCTGTGGAAAGCCTCGGTCTGCTTGCTGACACTGTTAACACACCATTCTTGGACATCATGGCAAGCACCACTCTGTCCCTATTGGCTTGTGCGCAGGTATAGGCTCACACAAAGTCCCCTCTCAACACTGCAACTCACGCTCGACAGAATGTGAAACACCGTCAGGACGATTGTATAAAATTGATGGAACAAAGTTATGTATTGCTCACTGCGATCATCGGGCTCCATATGAGTTCGGAAGTCCGTGGTGAATTATCACCAAATCTTTTGACCCATATTGCAAAATTTGCCGAGTATTTAACTCATTACACTGGTCTGCATTTGTTGATCGACTTGTGCAGAACCCTCCACAAAATTCATACCTTCATAGAAGCACAACAGGATGGAAGCAGATTCAAACAGTTCTTTCGCCAGGGAGAAATGACCGCACTTTTGAAAGACTGCAATGCTGGATTACAACAGGCTCTTGATGGTTTCAAGGTGCTCTATCTGTTCGGTTGTCACCGTTGGAATGAAGACCCCAATGAACAGCTCTCTAGGTTGATCGTGTTGGACTTCTGGTAGATATCAATTATGTGAAAAGCAATGACCAGAAGAGACACCAGGAAGTGCTGGAACTTATTGATTCCCTCTCCGATGGTACAAATTCTAGCAACACATCTCTCGTTTGTGGACCCCTGTTGCTCTTCGAACACGGAAATGATGTTGTTGCATAGATCCACAGGGATATTTCCAGCTTTCAGAACAGGTGAGGAAGGCCTCTCCATCAGACTGACACTTTCTCATCTTATTTTCCAGCTCAAGCTCATTTTCCATGTTACCTGCGGCCCCACAGATATTCCATGGTCGTGAAGCAGAGGTGTCTCATGTTCTCAAACCTTTCACTCACGGAACCCCGAGGATAGCTATCTTAGGCATGGGTGGTATTGGGAAGACTAGCCTTGCAAGAACCATTTTGCATCATCCGGACATCACTGCGAGATTTGACCAACTTCGATTTTTTGTGCCTTGTGGCTCAGTTCCAACAACAGTCGAGCTTATTGCACTCATTGGCTCTTATCTGGGATTGAAGCCCGGAAAAGACCTCACTCGACCTGTTCTGCGTTATTTTTCCAGCAGCCCACCTAGTCTCTTGATTTTGGATAATCTGGAGACATTGTGGGAGCCCTCCCGCTCCCGTGGAGAAGTTGAGGAGTTTTTGTCCCTGATCACAGATGTGCCCCTCCTGGCATTGATTGTGAGTATTCAACTCTTCTTTCCAGTGCGAGTATAACTAAATCATGAGTTAGATTACACTTCGAGGAGCAGAAAGGCCGGCTAAAGTGTCTTGGACTCGACCAGTTTTGCCTCCTTTGATGCCCTTGGGACAAAATGCAGCCAGGCAAACCTTCATTGATATTACAGATGATGTGCATGAAAGCCAAGACATTGACAGGCTCCTACTGCTGACCGACAACTTACCACTAGCAATTGATCTCATGGCCCATTTGGTTGACTATGAAGGCTGTCCCAAGGTGTTATCACGCTGGGAAACTGAGAGGACTTCTATGCTCTCCCGAGGCTATGACAAAAGATCGAACTTGGATCTATCGATTTCACTGTCACTGTCGAGTGATCACATTACATCTGTGCCTCATTCGAGAGATTTATTGAGCCTTCTTTCCCTTCTTCCCGATGGAATCTCAGATTCAGACCTTCTCCAGAGCAATCTACCCTTTGATGACAAATATGCATGCAAAACTGCATTACTCCGCACCGCGGTTGCCTACAGTGACCAAGGAAGACTCAAGGCACTTGTTCCCATCAGAGAATATATGCACCAGTTTTATCCCCCAAACCCCCAGGTTGTGTTCCCACTTCTCTGCCACTTTCATGGGTTATTGCATCTGTACGAGACATATTTCGGGACTCTATCAGGCTCGAAAATAGTTGATCGACTCACACCCAATCTTGCAAACATATACAATATCCTGACACATGACTTGTATAGGGCAAATCCACACCTGGACATAGCCATCAGGTGTACAATGTCCCTTGATTCTTTCACTGTGGCCACTGGACGGGGACCAATTGCCCTCATAGATCACATTGCCAACATTTTACCCAGTCCCAGTGATCATAAACTGGAGGCTCATTTTATTGTCTGGTGTTTTGAATCATGGAAGCAACATGTGATTATAAATGCGGGGGAACTTGTCAACCAAGCACTCGACCATTTCAAGTACTTTAACGATCCCGATATGACATGTGAGCTCTTCCATCAATCTCTTCCAACAGAAATTGAGATTTACAGGTCACTTCTTTAATGTCGTTGGAAACTATTACTTGTTTCACGAAAATGATCTGGTCACAGCTATGAATTTCTACCAGAAGTCATTAAAATTGTCACACGCATGGGATAACATGAAGAGACAGTCTGATACATTGTATCAGCTGGCATGTATCAAAGCACAAGCTGGTGATTATGCTGCTGCCCAAGCGTATGCATACGAGTCTGGACGCCTTGCAAGGATTTCTGCAAACTTAAACAGAGAAGCAAGGGGTCTGAGAATGGAAAGTATATGCAGCAATGTGTTTGGAAACTATACACATAGTATGAGCCTTTGCAAAAAAGCAAGAGACCTTTTGCATCTCTGTGGAATGACTGGAAGTGAGATGGATTATGTTGTGATGCGCTCCCAAGCCGAGGTGCACAGGTGGAAATCAGAATATGTGGATGCCCTCAATATCCAGACTGAGCTCTTTCACAAAATATCTGTTGAGGATGCACCAATCGAGCATGCCTTTGCCTTGCTCAATCTTGCCGATATCAATGTGGCAATTGGTGCACCCATGCACTTCATCCAGCAGCAGATTGATACAGCTAAAGCCCTATTTGATAGTGTCGGATATTCGAAGGCAATTATATGCTGTGATACCACCTTAGCAGATCTCAACCTGCGGGAGGGCAATCTGCTGGCAGCCAAGACTCAGCTCCAACAATCCTTGAAATTATTTTGGGCAAAGGACGATGAAATTGTGACATACTGTTTAGAGAGACTTGGTGATGTGAGCCGTTGGGGTTCCAGGGAGTCGATGTCTCGCTGGACTATGGTGTTTCTAGGGCATGTCCTCAAATCAAAACAGAAACCCGGAATCTACAAGGCTCTCCAGTTCCTGGGACATGTTTTTATGACTGAGGGCCCAGATAATGCAGACACAGCAAGCAGTCTCTTCACTGTTGCATTGACAGGATTCAATGGGATGGACATCCACCAAAGCAGAGCCGAGTGCATGCTCCAGCTTGGGGATCTTGCCAGGCAGGATGGAGATTTGAGGAAGGCATTAGCCCTCTGGAAGACAGCCAGATCACTGTTTGAACGATCCTCACAAGCGAGGAAAATTTTCTGGATTGATGAACGGCTTTCGACGGTGAAGTGCTAGAGTCCAGGTTTTGCAGCAAAGGGGAGAAATGAGAGATATAGCGGCACGTTGCACAGATATCGCTCTTGTATGTAATACAAAATGATGAATGTGATACTTAGTTACCTTTCCAACACGACTGAGCCTCTATGTAGGACAATTAGATGGGCCTTCATATCGCCACTCACCTACTCTTGAAGGAGGCGAAAGGTAAGGACAAGGGAGGTGGGACCGGCGCGGAATGTGCGGACTAGCCAACATCTGCTAGAAGAGGCGACCCTCGCCGAAGGCCACCCGAAAGCCAAAAGTACCAACAGCACCGCCAGACAAAAGTCGACGACGACATGGAGAATTAGGACTCACAGAGAGGCCGCCGCAGATCTGCATTCCTCGGAACCATGTCCGCTTATACTGTATCAATTGAAGTTGGTGGGTGGATTTGGTGCGCGTTTCCACCGTCCCGCGTTCGAGGCCATTGGGGGTGATGAGGAACCGATGCGCGTCCAGGAGCAGGTATACTCTGTGCTCAGGCTCGCGCCAAGAGCCGAAGTGATCCGTCCGCTTCCTTCTGAATTCCTTCCTTCACAGCTGTCTGGCAATTTGTTGTGGCGCACACCCGCATCCTGTCCTGCGCCTGCGCCTCGCGGTTCAGCCCACACCCGTCAAGCTGTCGCCAAGTCAAGCCACCGCAGGCTTCATGGACTCGACATCGGCGCAGCGGGCACCTCCGATTCATGTAAAACAACGCAACGCGCTTCGAAGTTCGGACCTGGAACTGATCTCTGGAATCAAGGAACTGGGTAAGAGTGGAGGTTCGAAACAGCGAAACACTGCGGCCCATTCGCTTCGAGGGCCGCCGCGGAGTTTCAGCTTTTCCTAAATCCGGCGCCCCTCCCGCGATGGGCCACTCCGAAGTCGTATCCGAGTTCCAGCGCTCCCTACTTACTCCTTCTGAACTCCAATTAAACTCTCCGAACTTCCTCCGCAAATCAAGGTACATATAAGCATGTTCGAACCTAGTAATGCAGTTTGACGGTATGTCGACTTGGTTTTATCGTTCACGGTTCACAACACCCCTACGCGTGTTATCTTTTCAGATAGGCGCCAAGCCTGGAAAGGCATCCTCAACCGCGAATTCCAGGCCCCGGGTAAGTCTCAAAGTGGCTGCCCAACATATAGAAAGCGAATGCCACGGCGTATGCGACCCAACGGCCGCGATAGAGGAGATAATCTGAGACACCCGAACACTGTGACAATTGGACGATGTCGCTGCCCTTGACTGAAAGTGCCTGAGGCCCTGAGTCCCCGAGGCTCGGGACATATGGCGTACTAGTACTCCGATACGTTCCGTGCCCAGAGAAAATCCTCGGGCTTCAGGTTGGTGGCAGTCCGCCTTCACTGTCTAGGCATCACAGGCGAGGGGTTGTACGAAATCTAAATCCACGCGACGGCTGTCTTTATATGTAGAGAGCAAGTAGACGTCGAGCGGGTGAAATCGGAGAGGTCCATACGATTGATTCCGAACAGGTTCAGTCTTAGTCATATAATTCTCACGCATTCGTGATCCGAGGTCGGCTCAAGTTCATCCCTGGCAGCTGCAAGTTCTCTACGATATTTGGATCGTCGCGCGAGCATAAAGACCGTTCACTTTTTTTTACTCGAATCGCCAGGGCCAAGGGGTGGCATGTCAAACAGAGGCGGCTGTGATTACAGCCGTTTCCAAAAACCTTGAGACGCGCAATTTGTTTTCCTCTCTCACAACTTTTGATGAAATGATAAGGATGCCCGTTTTTGGAAAGGGCCGGCCCAGACCTATGAGGCATGTGTTATTATGTGTGGGAAAAGACATGCAGAAACGGAGGAGAATTTGCGGGAATAAAGCAAGAAGCAAGCGGTAATCAAGGATCTTGTGATTGGTCTGGGCCGGCCCTTTCCAAAAATGGGCATCCTTATCATTTTATAAAAATTTGTGAGAAGGGAAAAAAAATGCGCGTCTCAAGGTTTTCGGAAACGGCTGTAACATTCCGACAGTTCAACACCCGTGAAGAATTTGCATGATGGCGCCGGAAATTCTTGAAGGTTTTTTTTTGGTGCATCTTGGTTTAACAAAGTGCTCACACAACAGAAAATGGGCGTTGGTATGGATCTGGGACCTCTGCCGCAGAAATTGCAGGTAAAATGAAGCCCTGATGATTATTGTCAACTGGTTCGATGCACTGGCACGTAACGGAAAAAACGAATAGACAATGCTAAAGAATTGGAGTTTAGAGATCGCACTATACGGCACTACCACGAGGACGCTGTTAGATTTTAGTTCTGTTGGATTCCGGAGTGTAATAGGGAACGCACGTTCATTCCTTTCATTTCCACAAGATCATCCGACTCTTTATCCAAGAATACCTCCCGGGAGAATGCAACGACGGGGTTTTGAGTAGAGTGGCTGGCACTCGGAAAGACACTTCTCTCATTATTGCGGAGGTAGCTAGGGGTGGAGATCGTCTCAGGAGCAGCCGCGTATCCCCGACCGCCTAAAATTTGCATCCGAGCATTCAGAACCGCGAGGATCGTATTGGCATAGAGTTGGGGTATGATGGCACCGGCACATAAGGCGTACGGCTTGGTGGGAAACACATAGGATAGTGCAACGGAGGTCAGGGCCACCAAAGCTGCAAATTTCGATCCGATTTGTCAGTGTAATACAACTTTGCAGAAAACAAAAGAAAAATACCGGTCAGAGATCCCGTCTCGATTGTTATTCGAATCAGTTTCAAAACCAAGGCGTGTGTTTGACGGAATCCGGTGTCGTGTTTCGTGAGCTTGGAACAAGGTTAGCCCACATCAACTTTAATCAAGAGGAAGGTTACGTAGTATGTCATACACACGGCGATAAGAATGTCGCTCAATGCAGAGCCGCCAAGCCACACCTGTTTAATGTGTAAACATCATAAACGGGCCATCTCGAGGATCGGAACATACAGTGCTAGCCTCACGAAAACCTCTCTTGTCCGCGAGTAGTGTTAGGTTACCGACTTTGAAGAATTGAGTGTGCCATATGTTGCAGAGGGGAGTCATCACCTTCTTTTATGAATGAGCCGGTCAAGAACCCACCGACACAACTGATCAGGGAAATCTGCGTGGAATGTCGGACATCCGCATGAGTCAATAGAAGTGGCAAACACTTACGACCACAATCAACACGGGGATGGACCAGTGTCTGGACAACACATAGACACGGTATGCATAGAATGATTGACCAATGAGAGCAACTGTACAAAGTCAGGTCCAAAGAGCTTAGGGTAGGATACCTGTCGCACCAAGTCCTCCCATAATAGGAACAGTCAGCCATTCAAGGTGCGGGGCCATCAAAGCAGAGAGGTCGCCGAAACCGTATCCGAAAGTCCCGAATGTGTCGTGAGTGATTATAATTGTCTGCACCAACGCAAAAACGTAGACGGTATAGACCAGGCACTTTGTGGCAAGTCGGTCCTTTGGGAAGGCTTCGTAATAGAGATCTGAGGGATTTTGGTACACAAGAATGAATCCAGCTGAAAATGGCTTACACAGCTGAAGGGTCAAAGTGCCGAAAAGGCCCCAATGCAACAGATATCCGATGAGCTATGTCGCAAAAGTTCAGGATAAGAGCACACGTATCATGGAAAGTGTACCAACGGTCCAGACCTGGGTGCTATCAATAAACTGGAACTCACGACAGAAGAAAGCTAGTACTGACAATTGTACGATCTCAACCGGACTGGGACCAGAAGCGGAAGCCATGCAAGTGGGGGCGCAGAGACTAGCAGAGCTGTCGTCTAGAGAGTTCATTTAACGGTGACTCGACACACTCCCACTCCACAGAAACCGAATTCGAGCTAATAACAGAAGCCTTCCCTAATCAGGGCAGCCACATGAAAACCGGGTGGAAGCATCGATACGGATAGTTGGGAGGATATGCCACCGGTGAGTCTCTTGACACAATCCCATTGTATGAAAGTTGGCGTCAATCATGACAGGGTCCTTCTGATAGCCTAATAATAGAATGGAACAGAAGGGAGCTGCCAAGGAGCTGGTAGGTATCCACCTGTTCGGACCTGACTTCGGATTCTCGAGGGAACTTTTCGTGCAACGGGGAATCTCGTCGGGAATAAGAGAGTGGTAGGGTCGGGAAATTTGGCCGCAGACAAAAGTGCACGAAACGATATCCACAACCTGCATGGTTTGGATTGGGATAGTAAATATGGAGACGCACAGGTTCGATTCGATCACGCTAACAACGTCACTGACGCATGAAACAACATCAGCGATGGAAAGCCCATACCGGCAACAGTGATAGATCCTGACAGTTTGGAGATTGGAACTCACTTGTTTGAATTGTTTGAACGAAATCGCGACATGGCTTCAAGGTCTTCATGTGCGATGGGAAATGGATATTGAAATCGAATATTGGTGGGGATCTGGAACGGGTCTGATTCGAGGCACAAAATACACACTCTTCTCTCAGTTTAGATCCGTCAGTACGTTTCAGGCTTTCCCCCACTGTTCTTAGAGCTCTGCCAACTGTGAGTACAATACTCATCTACAGCCGGTGTTACCCACATCCTTTACGCTGCGCACCGGTATGGTGAGGCACGATCCTATCAATACGGGTGTCTACGCTGAGGGTTCAAATTATGTAAGTCGAGCAGATAGTTTTGAGAAGACGCGCAGCCGGTGATAATGAGGAGGGACAGCGAGATGGCGATCACGCGTATTCCCCGAGCTTGAAGGTTAGCGGGCGGCTTTGGAGCCGGATTATCGCCACTGGTCGCCATGTCCAGATTCAAATTTCGCGACGTGAGGCAACCTTGTCGGGAACCACACTGCAACTGCATACCACGCACTCCGTGGCCACAATCCGCTGGTGAAACTACCGAAAGACACATTCCAGAGCCACAACGGAAATCAGACAGAAACCCGAGCGGCGCTGCGCTGCTGAAATCGCACTCTGTCCGATTCTTGCAATCATTCAAGTTGTTTTTTTCTTAGCCTTGAAACTTGGACCACAGGCAGACGTGCGGGGCTTTAATCCGCCCAAACTGTTGGTCAAGCTTAATTTTCTATGTCCGGTTCTAACGATGTCGCCAGTTCCATGGCGCTACCGAGACCGCTCGTTCATGCGCGTTCTGATGGACGACGATCTTGGGAGCTACAGAATAAGCTTCCGCCTCTGCCAGCTGCAATTCATCAAGCAACATTCGGGGACGGAATTCCACTTCTTGTTTGATTACACCGCGGGTAAGCTGCGTATCAGTGCTGTGGTCTCACCACAGAATATTTCGGCCGTCGCCGAAGCGGATCTCGCCTGCGACCGTGCGCGCGCATCCCGGAGTGGCGTTAGGATGCAGCTGCACTTCCTTAAATGTATGAACGGGACTCGGTTGAGGTGGCACGTCTCCCCGTTGCGGTCGAGCAGTGGGGACGTGCGTAGGGCCTTGCGAGGGATATCCCCGATACAACTGACTTGACGTCCTGGGATGATCTTCCCCCGGTGCTCAAGGCTGGCCTACGAGTAGTGGGACGGATCCAAGTGCAACAGATACATAGCACTAACATTTGCTCGAAGAATCTTCAAGCTAATAACTTGAACAATCTACCATTATGTAACGTGATGGAACTTTCTCCACTTCCCCGCTATTTTGTCAGTGTAAATGCCAACGAATCAGAGGCCAGGTAGCAATCACCAAGCCGTCGGGCAAGTGTAATAGGGTGAACCAGTCGGGGAAAAAAGCCAATGCCGAAGAATAGGATTCTCTACGTCGCACAGTGAATGCCGTTTATTTTTTCGAACAGACATTTCGACAGTGCAGTCCAAGGTCGCGGGGGACGGCTGAACACCGTCCTTGAGCATTACTCCGCATTAAACTCAGGTTGAACCATCCAATCGCCCTGTATATGTGGCGTTGGCTTGAGCCTAATGGCCTCATGGAGGAATCCGGTATGCGATCAAATACTGATCCGTACGACTTCCGTCACGCTGCGGGTTGGCTCCAAACCTCCATGTTCCTCGATTTCAGTCACATACTCACACTGCCGCTAGTGGCCTGGATATCAGACTTCCTGGTTCACAATCTGGATGACGCTAGGATCTGCAAAACCATCTCTGCGGATGCGACTTGGCCCTCCAATGCCGAGTGGAATAACTTCAACGATTCTATCGGCGGTCGATTAATAAAGACAGTCCCGATAGCTCAATCCTGCCATACGCCCACATACGACGAATCCTGGTGCACAGAGGTTAAAGCTAACTGGCATTCATCAACACTTCAGTGCGTTGCCCGAGGATGCGGCAAGTGCTTGACTGACCCACCACCAGCGCCAAAAGCTCTTCGTCAATGATGACACCATTCTTCGCCAACCTCAGCTGTGACCCTTTCACACCCTCGGATTCACCATGTGTTCTTGGAACGTATGTCCACTACGCCGTGAATGTTTCGGCTCCAGAGCAAATATACAAGACTTTGGACTTTGTGAAGAAGCACAATATTCGGTTTGTTTTGCGGAATACGGGGCATGAGTGAGTAAAAGATATATACAGAATCCTCGAATCTAATTGGTCCAGTTATATGGGAAAGTCAACGGGTGCCAACGCGCTGTCCATCTGGACGCACTTCCTGCGGGAGACGGTCTGGATCGACGATTTCGTGTCGCCTTCCTATCGGGGTGTTGCGGTGAAGGCTCAAGCTGGGGTCACTGCCGAGATCCTCTACGAGCAAGCGGATTCACGAGGCTATGCGATTGTGGGCGGGGAATGCCCGGTAAGCTCAACAGAAAACGTCGCTTCTCATCCCAACTCACATTTAGAACAGAGTGTCGGAATGGCCGGAGGATATACCCAAGGCGGAGGGCATTCAATGCTCAGTTCTTTATACGGGCTGGCGGCAGACCAGACGCTCTCCTTCGAGGTGATAACTACCGAGGGTGAATTTCTGATTGCCTCGCCGACGCAGAACCACGATCTGTACTGGGCTCTTAGTGGAGGGGTGAGCCCATTGTGCCGTGTTATTGAACTGAGCTGATTTCTTCCCATTGGCAGGGCGGCGGAACGTATGGGATCGTGTGGTCCGTGACAATTAAAGCCCACAAAGACGTCCCCATCACGGTAGCCGCTGTGGAATTCACCTCAGAGAATATACCGGCCGACACGTTTTGGAACGGCATAAATGCCTTCCATGCCAGCACCCCGCCCTACACCGCCGCAGGAGGATTCGCGCTTGCTTCCTACACAACGGACTTTTTCCGCATGAAGCCCCTCGCTTTCCCCAACTTAACGGCGGGAGCCGTCGCATACCTCGTCCAGCCCCTCCTCTCGAGTCTTGCGTCGCTAGGTATCAATTACACCCATTCGCTTGTAACGCATCCTGGATTTCTGAACGCCACACGGAGCATCGCGCAGTTGGAAGACTACACCGTCGGAACGTGGCACTTCGGGGGCCGCCTGCTCCCTGGCTCGTTGTGGGAGGACCCAGAATCGTTCTCTCAGATGACGCGCGTCATCCGCGACATCATCGAGGACGACGGGATCGCCTTTGACGTCGCCGTGCGGCCCTCGCTCAAGGTGGCCGGCAATCCGGACAATGCCGTCCTCCCCGCTTGGCGCAACGCAGAACGTCTGTTCATCCCCATGCTGTGTGTCGTCGTCTCTGTCTTGCGCCCACGCCGACTGATATATGTATTCTGACATCAGAAATTGGGACGACTACGCCAGCTGGGAGCAAATCCTGCAGGAGCGCGACAAGGTGACGTGGACCTTTGGAGAGCCTCTCCGACGGCTCGCTCCAGACAGCGGTGCATATCTTAACGAAGTAAAAGCTGCGCTTCCGCGAGAAGAATAATTATTGATGACCTCCACAGGCGGACACGTCTGAGCCCGACTGGAAAACCGCATTCTATGGAAAGAATTATGCACGCCTTCTATCAATCAAGGATCGCTACGACCCCGCCCAACTTCTATACGGCTCGACTGCCGTTGGAGGTGATCGCTGGATCGAGAGCGACGACGGCCGACTATGCCCTGCTTGAAAACTCCGAAAAACATTCATATTTCGTGGTCGGCGAGCGGTAGCAAGATGAAAGCACCAATGTATGTAGGATACAGGAATAACTAGGCATACAGTAAATCCAAAAAGCAAGCAGGCGAATCGCCAATAAATACGGTAGTTAGGAACCCTCTATCTCATGGGGCGATACGAATGCGCTGGGGAGGGCGGAATGACCGGGCCCCCGCCGTACGCGTTCGCGTAGGTGTTGTGCGCCGTCATCTGGTCGAGGTCGAGCGACGACTGAGTGCTCCCGCTACTACCGCTTGCGCCTTCTTCGACGATGCTGTTGTACGGGTTCGTGTTGTACGGGTTCGTGATCCCCGCATTCGGGTGCGGCGTCTGGTTATTGCTGTACCGCATGAATCCGCTCGCGCTGGAGGACGTGCGTGACGTGGGGCGGAAATCCCCGGCGCCGCTCAGCGCACGCATGTTGTGGGCGTTGGGCGTCGTTCCAGTGTAGATGCTCTGGCGCGGGGTATTGTTGTTGTTGGTGGCGGGGCTGCTCGCAGATACCGACGCGGGGAGGGGATACCCCGCCGCCATACCGGGAGTTGGCGCGAAGTATCCCGTCCCAAACGCGGGGCCGCCGGGGGTAGGAGCAGCGTATATCGAGGGCAGACCCATACGGTCGACGCGGGGAGTACCGATAAACGACTGAGGGCGTGTGGGCTGCGGTGCGTGGGTTCCTCCGACTCCGGGCTCGATGGGCACGTTATTCACAGTAGCAACAGGGAATCCAATGGGGGGCTGGGACGGCCCGAGTCCAGGGCGGCCAACGGGCTCGATGGGAGTATTGTTCACGGTAGCAACGGGGAATCTGGGTGGGGGCTGCGACACGCCTCCAGGAGGCTCAATAGGCACGTTGTTTACGGTGGCGACGGGAAACCCAACCGGGGGCTGTGGCGTGACTCCAGGCTCTATGGGAGTGTTATTCACGGTGGCGACGGGGAACCCCAGCGGGGGCTGGGATGACGGCCTTCCACCGAGCCCGGGATGCGCAGGAGGTTCTATGGGCCTGTTGTTCACGGTGGGAACGGGAAAGCCGATCGGGGGTTGCGCTCCTACGACCCCTGGGCGGCTAAAAGGCTCGATGGGGGCATTGTTTACCGTGGCCACAGGGAATCCGAGCGGAGGCTGCGACGAACCTCCGTGATGTGCAGGAGGCTCGATGGGAGTGTTGTTGATGGTGGCAACGGGGAAACCAAACGGAGGCTGAGACGGCTGCATTCCCCCAAACGCTTGCCTTCCATGAGGCTCAACGGGGGCGTTGTTTACGGTAGCAACGGGGAATCCGAGCGGGGGCTGTGGGGCGTGCGTCGCCCCAGGACGTTCGACGGGGACGTTGTTCACGGTGGCAACGGGGAACCCAAGCGGGGGCTGCGGCGCGCCGCCATGATGACCGAGAGGAGTATTGTTCACAGTGGGGACAGGGAAGCCAAGCGGAGGCTGGGCAGGAGGCTCGATGGGCCTGCTGTTCACGGTCGCAACAGGAAAGCCGAGTGGGGGCTGCGGCGCGCCTCCCTGATTGATAGGAGCATTGTTTACAGTAGGAACGGGAAAGCCAAGCGGGGGCTGCGGCGCGCCGCCATGATGACCGAGAGGAGTATTGTTCACAGTGGGGACAGGGAAGCCAAGCGGAGGCTGGGCAGGAGGCTCGATGGGCCTGCTGTTCACGGTCGCAACAGGAAAGCCGAGCGGGGGCTGCGGCGCGCCTCCCTGATTGATAGGAGCATTGTTTACAGTAGGAACGGGAAAGCCAAGCGGAGGCTGCGGCGCGCCTCCATGACCGAGCGGAGTATTGTTTACGGTGGGAACGGGGAAGCCGAGCGGAGGCTGCGACGCGTACGCCCCCGCAGCAGGACGCTCGACGGGAAAGTTGTTGACGATGGGGACGGGGAAGCCCAACGGCGGCGGCGTCGGCGTCGCATTCTGCCCAAACGTGTACTCCCCGCCGAACGTCCAGCCCGGCCCCTGCCCCTGCCCCTGCCCCTGCCCCGCTCCCGGTGCCTGCCGACTCGGGGGCCGCGTCGACTGCTGCGGGGGACCGACATAGTTCGCGCCGATGGTCGGCGGCGCCGTCCACGTCGCGTACACGGGGGAGGCGCCCATCTGGCGATTCAGCGGCCGCGGGGGCGCATCGTTTGCGCCAATGAGCGGCGCCGCCGCCCACGTGGCGTTCGCATACGCGGTTTGACGGCTGGGGGAACGCGCGGGGTGCTGCTGCGGCGAGCCGCCCATAACAGCAGGCGCGCCCCAGCCCGCGCCCGCGCCATCCATCTGACGGCTCGGGGGTCGCTGCTGCTGCTGCGGTGGTGCGGCCCACGTCGGCGTCGCGCGGCTGGGCGGCCGCACGGAGGGGAGCGGCTGGGGCGGCACGGGACCGACGCTCATGGGGACGAAGCCCGGCGGGTACGTCACACCCTGCGCGAATGCGGGAAGGGGACCCAGCACGACGCCGGGCGGCATCCCCGCGTCGCTCGACTCGTCGCTGTCGTCGTCGTCTTCGTCGTCCTCCTCGGGTACGACGGGCGTGTCGTGCGCGTGGTTCGGCGAAAGGAACCCGCCGCTGCCGGGCCCGCTCGTGGGCAGACTGCCGGACTGCCCCACCGACGTCGGGCGCGACTGTAGGAAGAGGTTAACAACGATAGATAGTTAGAAGAGTAGAAGGAGGACGCACGGGCGGCACGATAGTGATATTGACGGTGCGCGAACTGCTCCCGCTCGAGGAGCGGCGCAGGTCCGTGCGGAAGCTCTCCTGACTCGGCTGCGCATGGACGTTTGCCCTCGGGCGCGCGTCGTCCGGGCTCAGCATCCCCGGTGACGCCCGCGGGCTCGGTGGCGGCAGCCCATTGCGCGGGGCCTACATACACCAAAGCAAAATCAGTCAAAATAAGCCTCGAAAAAAGGGACCCGAAAACGACGCACCTCCTCGTCTGTTTCGCGGCGCCATTCCTCCATCCCGCGCGGGTCCGTGTACGGCGTGCCGTGCGAGCCCCACGCGGCACGCACGCCGAGCTGGCTCCCCCCGGGCGAGCCGTCCGTGTCCTCGAGGATGACGCTCAGCTCACGGTCGCGCCCCATCCCCATCTCGCGCCCGTCCTCGCCGCCGCGGAGGCTCGAAGGCCCCCCGCTGGCGGGGAAGGACGTGAGGTGCAGCGTGCGCAGACTGGTGGTGGCCGACGACGGCGAGCGGCGCTCGGGGCGCTCGACCTCGAACTGCGGCGGCGGCGCGGGGGCAGGCATGGGCACGGGCATGGGCATAGCGCCGGGCGGCGGCGGCGGCATCGGGATGTGCTGAGGCATAACGACGACGGGCGGCGGCGCGGGAACCATCTGCGGCATCAGCGCCTCCATGGGCATTTGGCGCGGCGCGCTCCCCAGCCCGAGCTCCCGTTCGAACGTCGAGATCGACGTGGAGCGCCGGCGCGGCTGCTGCGCCGCGTTGGCGGAGGCGGGGAGGTTGATGGAAGCGTTGGAGGCGGCGTTGGAGTTGGAGTGGCGGCTGGCGATGCTGGCACGGCGATTATGCTGCGGCGTCGCGGTGGAGCTGCGCGGGGGGACGGGGTCGAGGATGACTGACGAGCGGCCGGCCCTGGACGCGGCGCGCGAGCCTGCGTCGCTGGCAGTACGTGCACGAGGGGCCTGCTGCTGCGCAACCACGGGCGGAGCACTTACGCGGCGCGCGGTCGAGCTGGACATCGCGGACGCCGGGCGGCGCGGCGGGGCATGGTTGGTGTTCATCAGCATCCTGGGCTCAGGCTGAGGAGCCACAACGGGGGGCTGCCGAATAGATTCTAACGAATCTCGCGGTCGGCGCGTCTGAGTCTGTCCCTGCGTCTGCATCTGCGGCAGCCCCCGTGAAAGGTCCTCTTCCACGGACGAATCCTCCTCGATAAATGCGCCGCCCTGCTCCCTCACGGGTGGCGCGACTTCAATCCGCCTCCTCTGCGCCTCCTCGACACGCCTCTGCTCAATCCTCCGCTGCTCCCTCGCCGCCGCTATCACCCTTCCGTGCCCAAACCCCGTCTCGTACCCCTCCTTCCGTCCCTCCTCCCTCGCCAGAATCGCCATCTTCTCGACATGCAGCTTCCTCGCGGCCGCCCGCGCGCGCGCGGCGGCGCGCTCTGCGTCGTCGCGCTGTGTCTCAAGCGTGCGCACGACCGCCTGCGCGCGCAGGATCTCCTGCTGTGCGTGCTCCATCTGGAGCTTGTAGAGGCTCAACTCCGCCTGCGCGGCCGCCGCGTGCTGCTGCACCGTCGACGCGGCATGCAGGGTCTGCGCCGTCTGCGCGAGCTGCGACGACTCGAGTTGACGCCGTTCGGCGTCGGAGTGAGCGAGGCGCCGCGAGGACGCGTCGAGCTGCGCGAGCGCGGAGTGCAGCAGGCGCCGCGTGTCCTTGGTCTCGCGGTCATCGCTCGCGAGGAGCTGGAGCAGCTGGGCGGCGGATGTGGGATTTTGGTGCTGGTGCTGGTGCTGGGTGGAACGCGCGCGCGAGGCGGCGGTCTGGTCGACAGCGTTAGGGCGTGGCTTCTTGGGCACGGAATGGCGGATTGGGTCCCCCTTCAAGCCCTCCACCTGCGCCTCTTTGAATTTCGACAGATTCGGCGGCCCACTGAGCTTGCGAAATTGCTCCGCTTGCGCGGCTTTGATGGCCTGGACGCCAGTGCTGCGAAGGCACATCAGTCACTGGCGTGCACTGATAAGAATCTCCAACACAACGTACTCGTCCACACTGCTATCTGAAGACGACACCGGTGGGGGCATAGCGCGAGAGCGAAAACAGGTAGCGCTGTCGTGTCTTCGGGATTAGGCCCGGAAAGCGGAGATAGAGTGCGTGGGGCTTCGGGTCTACACAGCCAAGATTAGGATGGGCCAAATGGACGCAGAAACGTAGCAGTGCCAGTACGCGCTAGAAATGTAGGTGGCACCGTTGGTTGATGTGAAAGAAGTGCCAACATGGGCTGACATGGCTTAAATCATGTGGTATCTCCGTTTGGACGCCGGTCCGGGTTTCCCCATCTTCGCCTCGCTTTCAGCCTGCTGCAGCCCAAGGCTGGAAAAAGGCTGCTGAGAGAAAGGAATCAACAATGGGAGGTGCCCTGAATTGGACATTTGCGCACCTGGATCAGCAGCCAGTCTAAGCGTCCCTAAATCGAACAAATCCTTGATGCATTTGAGAGTCTTCCGAACCCACCAGAATCCAGCAAGCCTGCAGCGCGAAAGTCCACAACAATATGTGAGGACCCCAAAACTTTGTTGTACAGCTCCTGGAAAGGCGGACCTGAGAAAAGAAGTCCAGAGTGCACGGAAACCGATCTTACTCCTGCGGGCGCCTCGGCGGCGAAGGCACACACATGTGTGATGCAGATTCAATGACGTGGTGGGGAACACGTTCACCAACAGGTAAAGTTGGCCTTCAGATCTCCAGAGCTTCAGTTTGGCGAACGAAATATCCTGCATCGTGCGTACCCTAAACAAATCGTGCGCGGGTCAGCAGAGACATACACATGGGCGCTACTCGAGAAACTCACGGGACAAATTCCACTCAACTTGCTCCAGGCTCCAATGTATCTTCCGGCTCGACAGGATCACGCTCCGCCTTGCATTCGCCTGCCCCGCAAGAATCGCCGTATTCATCCAATCCTTATGAGAGAATCCGTACGGGAGAGGGGTGATGTCCCTGGTCGTTAGGCGGGATGCACGATGGAGATGGAGGGCGTAGGAAAAAGGGACGAGGAGGGAGAGAGGAGGAGCTACGCGATTGATGGCGCCGCCGACAATTAGCGCCCTCGACCGCACGTGCCGAGGCGCGACGCGCTCACGTGCGTAAAAAATGCATTATATCGCGGCCAAATAGAAGCGCACATCTGGCGCAGGTTGCTGTGTTTCCCGTCCTTAACATTCACTTGCACCCGCGGCCGTGTGCGAAGTACAGTTACCAGTAACTGCAAGTAACAGTCTTAGTAACTGCAGTTAGTTTTTCGTAGTAGATAGACGCTCGTCCCTCACTTGCTGAACGAGTCGAAATTACCCCATCTTGGAGTCTTCATTTTGGATTCTAATTGTCCCATCCAATGACACTGCGTGTGGCGCACAAGATGTGTCCCCACCGCCAGGGAGCTTGAGAGTATTGCCCTCGGCCCCCTTTTAAGTCCCTATCTCTATGCTCCTCTTGGAAATCTGGGATAACCAGCCACTTACTCCGTCAGCCAAGTGCATCCATATAAGGCCGTTCAATTCCCAGTCAATGTACATAGTAGCGGATGCGGAAGTGCCTAAGCAGTCAGTCATCATCTTCCGACGGATACAGTACCTCTTCCAAGGAGGTGAGCACAATCACGCAGGGCATAGGCTACCATCATCCCCCTCGATCCAGCGGTCGCCCCCAACGGCCGTCGAGCCGTATAGAAGTTGCGCTGGATCGTAGCGGTCCTTAATTGCTAGAAGGCGGGCAGTAATTCACGCCATAAAATGCGGTTTTCCAGTCAGGTTCAGAGGTATCCGCCTGCGGACCATCAATATTAATTTCCTGAGAAGCGGAAGTGTTTCATACCTCGTTGAGGTATGCGCCGCTATCCGGAGCCAACTGACGGAGCGCGTCCCCAAAGGTCCACGTCATCTTGTCCCGCGCCTGCAGAGTTTCCTCCCAGCTCGCGTAGTCGTCCCATGGTCTGATACGGAGATATTAATTAACCTTGAGCGCAGAGGCGCCGAAAGCCGAGACGCACAGCATGGGTACGAACAGCCGCTCTGCGTCGCGCCAAGCAGGGAGGACCGCGTTGTCCGGATTGCCCGCGACCTCGAGTGAGGGCCGCATAGCCACGTCGAAGGCGATCCCGCCGGCCTCGATGAGCTCGCGGATAACGCGCGTCATCCCGGAGAACGATTCTGGGTCCGCCCACAACGAGGCGGGCAGCAGGCGCCCCCCGAAGTGGTGTATACCAACCCGGTAGTCCTCCACCCGCGCAATACTTCGCGTGGCATTCAGAAATCCGGGGTACGTCGATAGCGAGTGGGTGTAGTTGATGCCTAGCGCCGCAAGACTCGAGAGGAGGGGATGGACGAGCTGCGCAGCGGCTTTTGACGTGAGATTGGGGAGGAAGAGGGGCTTCATGAGGAAGAGGTCCGTCGTGTAGGCAGTCCGCGCAAACCCGCCTGCAGCGGTATACGACGGGGTGCTGGCATGGAACGCGTTTATACCCTCCCAAAACGTGTCGGCCGGTATATTTTCTGACGTGAATCCGACGGTCGCCACCGTGATAGGGACGTCTTTGTGGGCTTTTATCGTCACGGACCACACGATTCCGTACGTCCCGCCGCCCTTCCGATAGGAAAAATTGAGGTGAGCTGAATAATATGGCATGCTATGCTCACCCCTCCACTAAGAGCCCAGTACAGGTCGTGGTTCTGCGTTGGCGAGGCTATCAGAAATTCGCCCTCAGTAGTTATCACCTCGAACGAAAGCGTCTGGTCTGCCGCCATGCCGTAGAAGGAGCCGAGCATGGAGTGCCCCCCGCCTTGCGTATATCCTCCCGCCATTCCAACAGTCTGTCCAGATGTGAGTGAAGTGATATATGATTGTTTTTGCACCTACCGGACATTCCCCACCTACAATCATATAGCCGCGCGCATCTGCTTGCTCGTAGAGAATAGCGGATGTGACTCCCGCCTGGGCCTTTACCGCAACTCCACGATAGGAAGGCGACACGAAATCGTCGATCCAGACCGTCTCCCGCAAGAAGTGCGTCCAGATGGACAGCGCGTTGGCACCCGTGGATTTTCCCATGTAACTGCGCTGATGAGATGAAGGATTTTATGTATGCTGAATTCCGCTCACTCGTGGCCGGTATTCCGCAACACGAACCGAATATTATGCTTCTTGACAAAATCGAGGGTCTTGTATATTTGCTCTGGAGCCGACACATTCACGGCGTACTGGACATACGTCCCAAAGACACACGGGGCATCCGGGGGCGTGAAGGGGTCGCAGCTGAGGTTCGCGAAGAATGGGGCCATCACGGACGAAGAGCTTTGGTCACTGGTGCTGGGGTCAGCCAAGCCTTCCGCCGATTCCTGATCACGCACTGAAGTGTCGATGAATGCCACTGCGCTCGAATCTCTGCGCACCGGGATTCGTCGTATGTGGGTTTATGACAAGCCTGAGCTATGGGGACCGTCCTAATCAGCCGACCGCCAACAGAAGCGTTGAAGCGATTCCACTCGGCATTCGAGGGCCAAGTCGCGTCGGCAGGGATAGTCTTGCAAGCCCTAGTGTCGTTCAGGTTGGGGGTAAAGAAGGGCGATATCCAGGTCGCTAGCGAAAGCGTGAGCATATCACGAAAATCGAAGAACATGCTGGGAACGTGGAGGTTCGGAGTCAACCCGTGTCAAGATCACTTGATCAGAGTCTCGGCAAACTCGATGTTGGTTCCATGGTTCGAGAAGTAAATTTAAACAGCTCACGGCACCTGTCAGAATCACGACAGATATACCGTCGTGATCGAAAATTTTCATACTCGCGGACTCATGGGGGGAAGGCAAGAATTGTGGGCCTCATCCCAGATACCCATGCATCGGATGCTTTCTCATTTGTATTCTGTGCGCCCGTGTTATGATGCAGGGCCCGCCCGAGGGGGAAATGCAACCGCAGAAGATATTGAAAGGAGACCAAAATAGACGCCAAAGTCGGATGTCCACCTAAAGAGCATGTCAGGAGAAAAGTCAGCATTTCACGACGAGTATCTGGTGCAATGTTACAAGTTGCTCGAGCAGCCTGGTATTTCGGGCAATTTAGAATTCTACCGTTGGACAGAGTCGAGGATACGGGATACAGAGCTGCTGATTAGGACATCAAACCGTGCGTATTACGCCCGCAGGCGTAAGAAATACGCCGTATTTTTGCTACGCTACAGGTTAAGCCGTCCGTTAGGGTCTCAATCATTCGGCCAAACGGGACGGGTCCGTCCGTTCACGCCGTATTTACGGTTATAGTAAGTGGAAATCTAATCGAGCGCAAATCCACCTCATGTTGACTTTGACTCAAGGTCGGAAAAACAATGAAGGAATTTCCATGCTCTTCGGATGAGGAAAAATTGGCGAGAGACGCAAAATCACTTAAACTTGGTCAGAGTAGGTGTGAGAATTTGGTTCGCGGACCGGTCCGAAATCATTGATAAAAACGCGTCGGTAATGAGTATACTATACCATGGATAGGCACTGGTGTTTGGGTGGTAATAGCGTGCCGACACTGTCCCAGCATCGTTGGCAGGTTGATTTCCCTGCTGATTTGGTGTACCCATATTTTACGCGTAAACGGCCGGTTACGGGGACCCGTTGACGGCTTAACACGTACCATCACCGTACCGTTGGAGGTTGAACCAATTTCGCGGACGGTACGGGGACGTAACCGTTTTTACGCACCGTATTTCCGTAAAAATACGGGACGGTTTGATGCCCTACTGCTGATATAACAACATTATTTGATAGGGTATCGGGCAATACAAGAATATCAGGAGAGGCCCTTGAAGCTTGAAGCCATGATTAACTCTTGACCGAGTTCACCCTCATCGAGAATAATAATCAATTATCTCGGGCATTCATGGAAATTAACAAAGTCAACCCGACAGGGAAACAGTATGTACTTTCCGAAGTTGCTCATATGGATGGCGTTTCGGATCGGGGGCCGAATCCGAAATTCCAATCCAAATGGGAGGTGGGAGGTCGCCATTTTTCTCCGTACCGCAGAACGTGCCACGATCAATGCTACCGGTCCAGCCGGACGGAGTTTGAAACTGTTCAGTCTTGTAGACTTCCTGTTGTATTGCTTCGTATTGGTCCTCAACACATCCATTAGGTCGATGTATCTTCAGATATAGTCTTTTGATGCTAAAAAAACCCACCCTAGCCCACTGAGATGCCTGAAACGATGGATTTCAGCATCACCCATGATCCCTTTGGTGTTCCTCAGGCTGGCAAGTAAAGTTACGGCGAATAAACCCTGGCTTACTTTGTTTGACTATTCGTGTTGTATTCACTCGACGGATGGGCCAGGCAAGCAGTAAGTGTGAGATCGGGGTTTGTTTTTTCCATGCAGTTAGGGTGAGGTATGGTGCAATAAATTTGGTTATCATCCTTCATACATCTAGAGAGCCTATATGTCTGCTTTAATACTACCCTGTGAGGCCACATAGTGCCATTTCGCGCGATATTGATGGCTGTTTGGAACGAAGGCGCATGGGATGCTGGGATTCGGATCAAGCCTGCCGTCCATTGCTTGTTGATGCGGTCATAGTTTGGGGTTTTCTCCGAGATTGGCCGGCTTGCCGGCCCGGAGACAGGCTTGCTCCGAACCTAGGTTGCCGGATCAAGTCTCCACTGTTCGGGTGCGATGACAAATAACATCGATCATAACATGAAACTAGTCTCGTTACCAAACGTTCTGGAGGGATCACCGCTTGTAGCTACGGCTTTTTAATAATAAACCGTTCGGATCATTTCCGGGCGGAGATTGAAAAATGAAGCGCGGTGATCCCTCCAGAACGTCTGGGGCAATTCGTAACCAAACCCTCCCATCGGGTCACAGCTGTGACCATCGTGTGATCAATCCGCATTTGGCTCGCGCCCCTATCTTCACTGTCCCGCCTATTGGACCATGGACTCGACGTTCATCGAAGCTTCTGACAATAAATACTACCTACTGGAACTTGAACCTGCCGAGTTTGAGGAAGACCCTCCTCCACCTGGGCCAATTCAGCTACAGTAGACAGAACTCTGGGAAGGCAAGAGAAACTGGAATTATTAGCCAAAATCAAAGCTGTCCTGTGTGCATAAAAACCACTGCCATCTTTGTGCGTAGCTGTAGCCAGAGGCCTTTTTGAAAGGCGCCATCACAAAAGCGGGAGGCGCATAGAAAAACGGGAGGTGCGCAGAAAAGCGGGAGGCGCATCGGTTGACACGGTTGATGGAACATCACATATGTGACCTGATGTGACTCGATGGGGGTTATTGGGTGGTATCTCTGCGCTTCATTTTTCAAACTCCGCCGGGCCGGTGATCCGATCCACCCAAACGTCTGGATCCGAGACTAACATGAAACATCTCACCACCTCCTGAAAAACCGTGCTATTTCCAACTCCCAAACACACTTTTTCTCGTACAGCCTCAATCAAAAAAAAATCGGAGAGGAACTAACCGGTTCGGAATCTGCCAATATACTTTAGCAGTTAGAACTTATAATGTGCGAGGTGTTGGAGATTATCAATCCAGCACATGCCCGAGGCGCAGCCCGAGGATGCTGACCGATATGGAATGGAATGGAACTTGCCGGAACATGCAGGAATAATTTCATTTTAGTATAAATGCAGTACCTACAGTAGAGCTCCTCATGAGCTTGTAACTTAAGGCCTCACGGCCAAGAGTGATATCTCAATAGGTTCACAAGACAAAAACAACATGAAGTGAACGTTAACCTATCTATCCCCGAGAGCGGAAATCTAACCTGGTTTGGAAAGATATGTCGGCCTGCCAACGGTCAGAGGTGATATATAAAGCTGTCGCATCCACACCCTTTGATGCCCACCTCCGTGCTATGCCTACCCAGAATTACATCACTCTGATACGCCTGAACAACATTGTGACCTGTCTGACTCCGGTCGTCGCACTCCTGAATGACCTCCACGATGGATTCGGCACTCCTTTCGTACAGGCTATTGCAAGTACGACAATGTCCTTGGTTAATTCAGTACAGGCACGTAAAGTCACAAAGATTAATCGAGCATCGAAACTGAGGAGGGTGTTCAGAATGTAAAGCGAAATCAAGATGAATGTCTCCGGCTCATGGAGAGCATCCATACATTGCTCTATGCCATTGTTAATCTCCACATACAATCCGAAACCACCGGGACACTCTCACCAGAACTTGGATAATATTGGGACCTTCACAGGGTACTCTTTCGTCCCCGTAAATACAAGGGGCCTAAAACATGCATCCATCTAGAACACATTCACCAAAATCCCACCTTTGTTGAAGCACACACAGGGGAACTAGATCAGGCAGTTTTTCAAGCAGAACGAGATAAACACACTCCTCAAAGACTGCCACAGTGGATTGATGAGCTTGAGCATTCAGTCATTAGTTTTTTCTAGTGTGGGGAATTGACATGAAATAATCATAGATGTTCACACCTACAGGTGTACCATAGGAGAGTGAATCGATTTCAACCAACTGAAAATGTCATTATTTTCGTTTTTCACTGAAAAGAGGTTGAAACATTTAAATGTTCAGACTGCGTGAAAATTCGAATACATCAAAGTGCTGAAACCTTTAATTTTCATCATCCTCTTTTGCGTGAAATGTCTGAAAATAACGCAAGTGAGAATTTGGTGAAAAGCAGACACCTGGAACCTTCACACGGAGTTGGTGGAATGATCTCAGGCTTTTGTCAGATGGGGGGAGTCAGACAGCTCATCACTGGTATGTCATTCAGCTTCTGCAATTAAAGCAAACTTATGAATCGAGGATCAGACCTACCAGAGTTTACGGGGGTCAGCTAACAGTATGCCCCCCGCTAATGACATGCTAAAGACTAATATTTGTCACTACAGTTCAAAATCAATCTCCATGTTACCGGGAAAGCCCAAGATATTCCATGGACGCGACTCAGAACTCTACGCCATTGTAGAAAGCCTTTCCCAGCAGTCCTCGAGAATAGCAATTCTCGGTGCAGGTGGAATGGGAAAAACAAGTCTTGCCAAAGCGGTCCTGCACCACCCTGAAATCGCCACCAGATACCAGAACCACTTCTTTGTGGCCACTGATTCAGCTATGAGTGTTGTTGAGCTTGCAGCCCATATCGGGACCCACATAGGTTTGAATCCAGCCAAAGACCTCAGAAAAGCAGTTCTGCAGCATTTCCACCAAACCCAAGGATGTCTCCTGATATTGGATAATCTGGAAACCTCATGGGAGCCAATGCAGTCACGAGGAAGCATTGAGGAATATCTGTCCCAGCTCACAGATATCCAACATCTTGGACTCATTGTGAGCATGCATTATCATGATGTTGCTAACTCGCTGATGTCCATATAGATTACAATGCGAGGAGCAGAAAGACCAGCCAAAGTCCGTTGGACTCGGCCATTCCTGCTTCCATTGAAGCCGCTGACAAATGAAGCTGCCCGCCAGACCTTCATCGAGATTGCAGATGATTGTCACGAGAAAGATGACATCAATAAAGTTCTCCTCTTAACCGGGAACATGCCATTAGCTGTCAATCTGATTGCACATTCAGTCGACAATGATGGCTGCCCCAATGTCTTGGCCCGGTGGGAAATGGAAAAGACCTCCATGTTGTCTGAGGGATATGACAAGCGATCAAATTTGGAGATGTCTATTGCACTTTCTCTTTCAAGTCCTCGGATTGTAGCTTTGCCTGGTTCTAAAGAGCTGCTCAGCCTCCTCTCAGTTTTGCCAGACGGCCTCTCAAATGTTGATCTTCTGCAGAGCAAGCTACCTATCAAAGATGTCTTGGAGTGCAAAACTGCTCTTCTTCGTACTGCCTTAGCATATACCGACACAAATGATCAGCTGAAGGTGCTGATTCCAATCCGAGAATATACGAGGAAGACCTCCCCACCTCCACCGTTCCTGGTTCACCCTGTCCGGCATCACTTTAGCCAGCTTCTGGATTTCTATATCAAGTACTGTGGGATGATAACTGGTGCACAGACAGTTGATAGAATCACTTTGAACCTCGGAAACATCAGCAGTATCCTCTTTCTGGGCCTACAGAAAGAAAGTCCGCAGTTGGAAGACAGCATCCGCTCTACCATGTCATTCAACAAATTCAGTCGAATCATCGGCCATCATCGTACCCACTTGATGGATCTTATTCCGGAAATTCTGCCTCAGCCTACCAACCATTATATAGAGCTCCTATTCATCTATGAGATGTTTGGATCCCAGCACGAGAAAGAGGTACACAGCCCAGAAAACTTACTTGCTCAAGGTCAGAAGCACTTGGATTACTTGAAGAACACAAGACTTGAAGGTCAGCTCCTTGCGGGCTTAAATATTCTCCTCATCGACCAACTTCAAGCTATATTTTATAACATGGTCGGAAATTGTCACACCACAATGATGTGCCCAAAGCTATGGAATGTCTTGAGATGGCACTCTCTGTTGCTCGATCAGGTGGAGACCTGAAGGAACAGTCTCTCGCCTTGTCATCAATGGCGAGAATAAATCTACGGATTGGAAAACAGCAGGTAGCTCAGTTGCAAACCTCTGAGGCATGGAGACTCAGCAAGCTCTCCGGAAATGTCCTTTTGGAGGCCCAAGCACTCCAACACAATGCTGTATCTTGTCACTCACTGGGAAACTATAATGAGAGTCTCTCTCTCTCTGTGTTAAGGCAAGAGAACTCCTCGGTCTCTGTGGCCTGTCCAAGGGCATTACAAGTCTTGAAATCATGTTCATTGAAGCAGAGACACATCTGTTGAAGTCGGAATATGATCTTGCCTATGCTATCAATGCTCAGTTCATTGCTGAAAGACAGGAGAAGCAGACCTATGTTCATGCTCATGCCCTTGTAAATATTGCCAAGATTGATGTTATCTGTGGTGCAACTACAGATGTTATACATGAGAGCCTGGACAAGGCTAAAAGTATGTTTCGTGCGGCCCTCCCTGCAGCATCTATATATTGTGGTATTGTCCTCGCTGACCTGGAGTTGAGAGAAGGGAATCCTGCTGTGGCCAAGAGCTTGTTCCAGCGATGTTTGAGCTCAACTTGGGGTGCAAATAGTGCAGAGATCACGAGTCACTGCCTCGAGAAGCTGAGTGATGTACACAATTGGGGTCTCCCAGTCACAGATACAAGTACATCGACCTGGCCGGGGATTTTCCTCGCACAAGGAATGAAGACACAAGACAAACTAGTGATTCACAAGGCTCTTCTCTACATCGGTGATTGCAGTATGGCTCAGGGAGATGAGAAAACTGCAGGAAACCTGTTTAAGACAGCATTGATGGGATTTTCCGAAATGGATGTGCACCGTAGCCGGGCAGAATGCATGCTCCGCCTTGGAGATCTTGCACAGAGGAACGGTGATCTGAAGAGAGCAGCAGAACTTTGGACCGAAGCTCGTCCATTATTCCAACGGTCATCCCAGCACAAAAATGTTGCCTGTGTTGATGAAAAGCTTGCTGCCATTTAGGAAGAGATTCATGGAGCGCACGAGAGGCAACTGGCTCATCTATCACCATGGAGATGAATCAATCATCTGCAAATCAAGCACCGGACCCCAAGGCCAATGCTGATACCAAACCAGATTCACCATCCCTTGCCGTTGCAGTATGATCAATTCATGAATGAATTAGGTGTCTAATGACATTTATGAATGTTGAAGAATCCTAGGTACTTCCTATTATGATTCATGTAGTCCCCTTGAATAGTCTTCGTTGTCCGAGTCCCAGACTCCCACTAAAGAATCCATAATATCGATCCCGTAGTTAATCAATCAGTTCAGTCAATCCCTCCTAATAGGGGCAGAGCTCAATGTTGAGACTGCTCCCACGGTATTCCTCGATTTTTTCTTCTCGAGCGGTTCGAAACATTTCAAAAGACAGGCTGAATCTCAGAGCAGGTTGCCGCTGATCCGAGCCTCCTGGCATGTTATCACCGTTGTCTTGTCCATCCAAGAGGTGCGCAGGAATGTTGGAACATACACTAACCTCTTTTATGTAAATTCATGCCATTCTGAGGCATTTTCCCAGTCTCCGAGGCCCCCTCATTGCCTAGTTGTGAAGTTAAGGGTGAGGTACATTATTTCCCGCCCGTTTCGGCATCTCTTTAGCACCTCCAGATGTTGGATTTTTTTGGGACTTTGTCACAGATCAGACCCATATTGGGTGATTTGGCTACCGGAGATGCACACTTTTTTTGCGTATCGGTCGAGTAAAAGCGAGAAAAAGGTTGCTGATTATTTCCAAATCCAGCCGTCAATTGATGGCAACTTGATTCTCGCGATCGGCGACTTTCTGGTGGACGCAAATCTCACCTTTATCTCTCGACTTATGTCTGTTATTTGAGGATAAACCATACAGCCTGAGCCTGGTGGTCTCAGTTTTTTATGAAGTGGGGAAATGGGCGAGTAATCAAATGGCCGGTCAAAAACAGAGCTTGATGTCAAATATTTGAATCCCGCCGGCCTCTTGTATCCATCTCTCGATCTCCGCAGTGTGCATTGCGCACCAAACTCTCAAGGCCCCTACACCCATTCAAGTTCGAGCTAATTATACCTCAACATGAGCTTTTATTATTTGATATTTCCCCAAGTGCACATGGCCGCCAAGTTCAAGTTTACAGGCGCCTGGAAGGCTAGAAGCAGTCGCAAACAGTTTCCCGGGATTCTGACGCTCTCGGAGCGGAAAACCCTTAGGCTTTACAGTATACACATTATGCTCGTCATTTCCGCATTACCGAAATACCCCTCGCGAAATTGAACATGATTGCGATTTGGGTCCATGGATAATCTGGATCATAGCGGATGATAAACCCCATATCGGATAATAAACCCAATTTGAATTGGATCCTCAACGACGCTGATCAAGCGACTGTCAATGGTGGTCCCTCGGTCTTCAGCCCGCTGCGCTCCTTCGTCGGCAATCTTTACGGAGCGAATGCGCCTTGGTGGGCGTAGCAGAGTGATAAGCTCGAGCAGCAGGGTTCCAGGTCTGATTAGAGTGACCCACGCCAGAGCGATACCACTGCGCGCCCAAAACAGCCCGCGGCACGGACTCGTGGCTCTCCCGACGAAGGACCAGGATCAGGAAGGAGTCGACACGTCGATATTTTCTGGGAGGAGCCTAATATTTCGAGAGTATGCCTCCCTCAAGAGAGGCAAAGCCGCACACAACATTCCACAGTTATGCGTTCACTCGGATGCCCCTCTGCTTTCGGGTTTCAACCAGCGATTTCATGCCAGGTTGGCTTTCAACCAGCGTTGTTATTACAGTATACATACATAGTGCGACCCCCGAGCCTCGAAATCCAAACTGGCGCGAGCGAGACACCAAGTTTGGGTTCGTGGTTGGCTTTTATTTTGTTGTCGCAGATCCAATGAACACGGCAGGTTCGAACCGCAACGCAGACACTGACAGGCGCCTGACGTCCGTCGTCAAGTCCCAAAGCGGCCTATATTTGGGCCTATTCACCCCGCTTTTCTCCTTACCACCATGAGTCACTCGACGGCAAAGTACACGGCGCTACCACTGCGCCGAGGACGAGGGCCTCTTCGCCGCCGCCTCCCCTCTCGGCTCCGACGACGACGAGTCCGACGCCGAGACCGCCGGCGAGGCGTCGCCAGGGGAACGCCCGCCATCCACGTCTTTTCCGTCGCCCGTCGACCCGCGGTTTATCCAGCCGACGCCCTCGCCGTGGAAGCGCGCGGGCCTCCTCCTCGCCATCGCCTTCCTCTTCTGGCTCACATTCCAGCTCAAGGGCCGCCCCGGCGCCGCAAAGGCAAAATTTCACGACGAACAAGAACAACGACACGGATACAGAAGCATCCAAATGATAAACCCGAACAGCGAAATCGAACATCGTCAAATCCGAACGGCCCGAACATGGAATACTCGCCACCCGGCACTGTGCGCACTCTCCGCAGGCTGGGACTTCGAGCCAGCGATTTTATATAGCCCGAGGCGTGCAGGTGACGAAACACAAGTCAAACACAGAAGCACCTCAGTACATATCGGCACCGTCGGAACCCAATCCAATATACAGAACCCAGGAAATACAACGCGGCGCCGATACACCTACACCCTACACCTGCAGCTCCCCGTTCACGTACCCATTGACGCTCGCCCCCGGCTCCCTGTTCAGATTCAGATTCGCATTTTCCTTCCCCGCCGCGCGCGCCTTCGGCTGCGGCACCGTCGTGTTCGAGTTAAGGTTCGGTTTCTTCGCCGAGGAGGTGGTGGTGTGGGCGAAGTACGGCGCGTTCGAATTCGTTCGCGGGGGGGAGAGGGCGATTTTGCGTAGCGGGATGGCGCCGGTAGAGTTTCTGGACCGTAGTGGCGTGATGTTCTTACCGCGTAGCGGCGCCAGGGTGCTATTCCCCCGCAGCGGCGCGCCAATATTGGCCCGGACCGCGCGCATCGGGGGCATGCTACCACCCTGCACCAGTCCAAAGCGGAACCCAACGGGCGCATTTGTGTGAACCCAGGGGAATACCTTGCGCGTGTGCGGGTGCGGGGGGTGCAGCGCGATGCGGGCGGCGAGGGGCTGTGCGGCGGGGTGCACGCCAACGACGGTGTCCGCGACCCGGTGTAGGTGCGCTATGGAAGGCGGGAAAGCGGGGTGGTCATTCGGGGCGCCAATGTGGGAATGCGGGACGTCGAGGTGG
The DNA here is from genome assembly GCA_029204335.1 of Mycena vulgaris. Taxonomy (NCBI): domain Eukaryota; kingdom Fungi; phylum Basidiomycota; class Agaricomycetes; order Agaricales; family Mycenaceae; genus Mycena; species Mycena vulgaris. The sequence goes on along the minus strand of JARGYA010000123.1, from coordinate 224,708 downwards.
GGGTGGGGTTTGCGGTGGGCAATGGGCGTGTTGGGTGCACGGGGGGCGGGGGCGCTAGCTCTACCTCTCGGACGCGGTGCAAACGGGCGCTCGGGGGCGGACATGGAAGTCTGGGTGCCAGTCTGAAATCAAATCAAATAATGTCAGCCGCAGAATTGAGAATATCTCTGAGGGACCGGGGTGCGCGTACCGTGGGGACCGATCTGAGGTAGTGGTGCCCGCGTGCGGCGAGCTTCGGGACGGTCACCAGCGCGAGGTAGGAGAAGACGAGGAACGCGACCAGGATACCTGCGGCGCGCAGGAAGTGGGAGACCTGGGCGGGGGAGTAGACTTGTCCACCGATGGAGATGCCCGTGGTCGAGTTCGAGGAGTCGACGGTGGACATGGCGTGGGTTTAAGGAACGTGCTGTTGTACTCTCAAGGAGCGTGGGGTAAGGAGCGTCGTGTCGCGTAGAGTGGGGCGGCGGCGGTGGTGGTGGTGGTGGTGGTGGTGGTGGTGCGGAAGAGAGAAGTGGAATGTTCCTGTTGGGCGGCTGACATTTTATTTCGGCGACGCGGATAATGGATTCCCAACTGGGAGGTGGCTGACAATGGGCGATACTAAGTTTAAATCGGGAAAGACTTTATAACACTTATTCAATTAAGAACGCACTGTATCCGAGGCGTCTCTCAACGTTATTCCGTCACCCAGTGACGGTTCTGCATCCGCAGTGCAGAGCTCTTTGAGTTGGGAACTACTAGTGGGGGGAGATCATAGATGTAAAAAGGACCAATAAGATGAACTTTACTGAGCCCTTACTTATTCTAATTTCTTATCCGATGTTCTCCCGCCACGCGAATTTCTCGATGACTTTTACAGCGATAGGTCAGACGAAAATCCGGTGCGATGGTCGATCTTCATCAGTTCAACGATCCGGGATGACACGGAAATTTGGCAAGAAAAATAGACGGGATGGCTTCGCGGTGAGATTGAAGTGGTTTGAGATGGTCGTGGTTTGACCAAGTTGTGCCCTCGGATCAATTCGGGTCGGGTGCGAATGCACTGCCCTCACAACGTCACGTGCCAAATACTCTCTGCCATCGCACATTTCTCGAGCCTCTTTTCTCCCGGTGGCAGCAAACAGCGAGGGTCTTTCGAGGCAGGGTCTCTGATTCGAATGCATTGAAGACCCAGTCGGAGGAGGTCCAAAACTTGGGAAAATGTTCCTTTCTCCCGCGACTTCCATCCGACTGAAGGCACTGGAACTGCGACGTACTTTCCGAGGTGCACATACTGCGTTGTCCGAGCATGCTGTCTCCGGCTTCCGGAACCCATCTTCCATGATCTTCCGGGACCCGTGCCTGTTTTCAGGAAGATCTGCCACACTCGGAACGTCGAGACTCTTTGCACAAGAATCTGGTGCCTCAGACAGCAAACGGCGCGTTAGTTCTCGCCGGTGGAGATGTTTCCCTCTCCAGAATCAAGAAAGATCATCAGTTCTTCTCGTGCGCACCAAAATTACAACGGCCGATCTACACTGACTACGAAATATTTCTCAGGAATGGATGATGGATCATAGGTTCCATTAATATTATGAATCGGTGGATCAAAGGCGGGAAGAAGGCACAGCAGATCAGCGCCGAAGATGCGACAGACCCTTTATACCATCAACCTATTCCTTATAAGCTATGTGCGCCTTGGCATTCCGTCAGACTCTGTACTCGGATTCAGAAGATCTCATCATTCGTGTGAGTGTTATCGTTGGCCCCTTCGATCCTGATGTATGAATTGGGTATTTCTAGCTTCATGAATCGTAGCGATCATGAGCAGCAGCCCCGAATTATCAAAGCGATGCTCCAATCGGTTCAAGTTCCCTCCCTCCTTCATCAATCATGTCCTGTCCTCCTTGATCCACATGCACCCGCTGCGGCTGTGTCCAGAATCCAGCATCTGGATCACGAAGTCCCTGGGACGGGTCTTTAAATACAGTGATGATGTAGTGATACACTGCCGCACAAAGTACACAACTGACATGCCCCAACAGCAGCTCCAGGTATCAACGGGAGGATCGCCTCTTGTTGCTAGTCCCCACGCAAGGACGGTGCTTTTACTGGTTATCCCTGCTCCCGCCTTGCGCCTCTTCCTTTCTGTCTGTCCGAAGTGCCCACTCAGGTGCATTATTTGTCCGGCATGAGTTCTTCAAGTTTCGGCGGCTAACCACGGTTCAGCGCTGGGAACGGTGATTAGCAATACTCGGTGTTGACGCAAGACGCACACCAGACTCGGACAGCTAGAGGGAGAGGAGAGAGTAGGGAGTGGGAAATACTCCATAGACTGTTTCTACGGGACACTCCTTGGCTCTCCTGCGGAGGGCGCACGTGAGGCGGCTGATATCCTTCTGCCTGGTCCCACTTCAATTTTCACTGGTGCGTCAGTTGTAAGCGCCGTCATACCCGTTCTCATGTTCTACCTACCACCGGTCAGCTTCGTTATTCAAGGGACCAATGTTCCTGGAAGGAATCCCGCCTACTATCTTCACGTCGGCAGCTCGAGCCAAGGCAGGATCTAAAACTCAATCACGCATGTTCTCTGCCGCTCCGTCGAGCGTCAGAAGCCGAGGCAATCGAGTGAGCTCCTCGGGTAATATCATTGGCAATTCTGGAAGCTCTGTTCGTTATCTCGTTTCACTTACATGAGTATCCTCCAACCCTACTCCCTGTAGTTCTCGACATCTGGCTCTGAATTGGACGCTCGAGCTTCGGTCTTCGATCTGCAAAGCTCCCTGAGCGAGTGCCACTTTTATGTTTTTCGAGAATGGAGAGGACTCACATCATATTGCCCAGCCCTCGATCCGTCTGTCATTTCCAACTTCACCGACGACGGACAGAACCCTCCGGTTGTCGGTATGTCTGTCGTGTCTGCTGAGAATAATGATACTCAAGCCTTCCAGGGCAGTCGCCTTCGTTCACCTCGAGGAATAATTACATCAACTTCTGCGCCTTGAACCTCCCTCTGACGCCTCTTACGAACGGCCTGCCGATCACCACTGGATCGTGTAACCCAGTCCCAATGGGTTTAATACCCTCGACCGCCAACATGCCCTCCGCCAAGTTCACCTCCCCCGAGAACTTTGGGACCATCGTAGCTAACACGGCATTCACCATGAGCCTAGAACTCCGGGGAATGCATAGCGGTGTCATCACAAGCGCCGCGAAGACCTTCCTCGCTGCACCCCAGATGCTCGACGCCAATGGCCTCATCATGGGCCACACAAAGGTCGTCATTGACAGCCTCGACTCGCTAGACCAGACCGCGGCCACCGACCCCACGGCATTCGTCGTGTTCAAGAGCATTACTGACGCGGCCGTCAACGGCATACTCTCCACCGCAATCAGCCTCGGTGTCCCCCCTGGGTTTTATCGTGCCTGCTCGATGAACTCGGCGGCCAATCACCAGCCGGTTGTCGTCCCAATCGAGCTGCGTGGATCCCTCAACGACTGCATCTACGTGAGTGGTCCTCTATCCAAACAGAGTGGTGATAGTGAGACGACGCCCAGTTCACCGCCATCGCCGGCAGTACCACCTCTACCATTGTCAGTGGTGGCATCACCTCCACCGTCGTCCGTGGCCCCGCCTCCAGCATCGTCCGTGGGGGCGTCACATCCACCGATGACCGTGGTGTCACCAGCGTCGTCGGTTTTCCCACTGCAAAACCAACGCAATCAACCCAGCCCGTTCCATCCATCCACAGGTAAAGTAAACGTCATAGCGGCGAACGCTCTCGGAGGCTGAATACTAGTTCCTAGAAATACGCTTCGTACGGGTGCTATTATCGGAATCGTTATAGGCGTCTGTGCAATCCTCTCACTCGCCGCATTCTTGGTCTGGTTCAAACGCCGGCGGCGCCGCTCGGAACACAGGATGCCCGTGGGTGGTCCGACTTCCACTCCATTCTCTCTACTCGCGACCGCGCCCTCCATCGACGCTTCCACAGCCTCCCCCGGGCACGGCGGTGTGGATAACTCCGGCGCACATACAACACATGGGAGCAACATGGACCGGCGCCAATACCTGAAGAACGAGCTGCGCCCCACCCAAGATAAAGTGGTGAACATTAGGGCGTTGGAGACGCAGGCGGCGTCCGGCCCCAGCCCATCACCTCTGCCCGCCGCCGCCGCCGGGGCACCCACACCCTCCCCCGGACCCGGAAATGTCGATAATTCCGACACACATACAACAGGTAGCATCAGCACGAACCGCCGACAGTACTTGCAGAGCGAACTGCGCGCCACGCAGGAGAAAATGGTGAACATCGAGGCGCTGGAGACGCAGACGGTGACCCCGCCTGCCCCAGGGGGAATCCTGCGTTTGTTGTCCCTAAACGTGTCGGACTCACGAGCGCCTGATCCGGACCCGGACACGGCCCGCCTGAGAGAACGGAATGAGATGTTGATGGCGCGTATACGCGAGCTGGAGGAACAGGCGGAGTCGCCTTGGGCGTTGGGACTCTCGGATGAACCCCCACCAGGATACGTAGAGTAGCGGGGCGAATTTGGCTACGCGGAGAATTCCTTGCCTTCGAATCGATGGAACGTCACACTAGCCTTCTTCGTCGTGATTCTTTCCTACTATGATACTTCCCAACGATACCCACCATTATGATACCGTTCCCTGTGTGTGTCTGCCTACGACAATGTTCTCGCCACATTGTAGGCAGACTGGTTACGAGTCTAGGCATCCAAGTTCAATCGTCTTCTGACCACACAACAGTGGGCTGCAGCTCCAGTAGTCTTATATCACATGGCCAAATTAATATCTTCCTATTTCCCTGAGGTTGAGGTTCCTTTGTGCAAAAAAGAAAACCCCGCGCGAGAGAGAGGTTTGGCGCGCGAAAGAGTTTTTCTCCGGGCGCGAAAGAGCCCAAATTTGGAAGGCAGACTGAAAGTCCCATTTCCCAGTTATGCTTGATCGGTGACCCGCTGCATGGAAGCTGTGAGCCCTCTCTACCTGTTCTTGTCCTCCCTCTTGGCTGAAAATTGCACCAGCGTGCGGTGACATGTCAGGCTGGGTAACCAATGGTAATCATATATCCTATGTAGATTTCAACCGTTGACTCACGGCCCCATCGGACAGAGGGCAGCAGTACGTCCCATTCACATACTGCTCCTAACTGCTAGTAAATAGTTGAAAGGGACTCGCGTCGTTCAGGGGACGAGATAGCCTTTAAATTAAAGAGAAACCTCAATAGCCGTACCGGTCTCTGCGGCGACGGCTACAGCAACGGTGCCTTCACGGTATGCGACGGCAACAGTAACGTCATCAAATTCTTCCCGCCCGGATACTCTGTTCAACTAGGCGGGTTAAACTGCCACGGCATGTCCATCATCACCCCGGTTCGTCGCTACTCCGCGCAGACACGCATAAATACAATCTAACCACAATACTCAGGGATCGAGCTCCCTTGGAGCTAGGGCCATTAACTATTGCTGCGTCTAAGTCTGATAGCAGTGGGTAGAATACCGCTTTGTGGGATACTGCCCCCCTTGTAGCTGTTGAACAACAATTTTATGCCGGTTGCTAGCCGTGTAATCTATGCCCGCAATCGAGAACTGTGACATAACACTTGAAGAAATTTCGGTAAACAGGCGTGCAACCGGGCGAATGAGGCTCGGAATTGCCCTTCGCGTTGTTCGAACCCAACATACCATACAGAGAGAACGGCGACACTGGACGAGATCCCCGCCCTTACCATTATCATAGAAAGTGCGAGCTGTAGCCTTTGGAGGGTGGAAGTGCAAGAATATTCACTGGAGATTCACGTAATCGAAGCGAGAAAAGCAAGAAAACGATGTATACATTACGACGTCAGGTTCAATTCTGCTTCACACTCGCACAGTATTAGCATTGAACTGTGAGAAGGGTACGGGAACTTCCCGTGCGGATCTATCTTGCCTGCGCTGTTCATGCTTTCCACCCTCGGGGAGCGAGCATTTTTGCCATCCGACGTGTGAGTTCTACATGACTCTTTCTGTCCAGTCTCGGGGACTGCGGTGTCCATATTATTAGCTGGCATCGATACACGAATTCCGTATAGCCTGTACTCCACAACAGGAAGTGCACATCCTAATAGATTCATGGACTTCAAGTGATGTTGGAATGAAAACAACTCAGGCAGTGTAAAAAGGGACAAATATGGATTTTGTGGATCACCCAACCTAGAATTGAATGGGGGAGCATTGGGCTGGGATATCTGGAACATAGTGCAGAGGGGCACGCCGTGTGCTATCGGACGTCTTCCCACCCTGAGCGCTGACTTGATGCGAAGCTTTTGTCCAGTACTAGTTTGACTGAGCGGAGATCGACGCGATGAGGTAAAGTTGAACACAAGTGGAATTGAGTACGAGAATCACAACGGAGAGCTCGGAGGCCGTCATGCAGTTCAGTTTATTTTCTCGGAGGGCGAAATTTATAAAGTGGCGCACGCAGTGATGTCTAAAGCGGTGTTGCCCTTCATTGCAGTACAGGTTTATGTAGGAAACACAAACACCGAAAAGCAGCTCCATATATCCACGATGCAAAACTACATACATAACTTAGCCCTGATACACAAGGAAACTCCGCCCAAGCCTCCCGCCCACCCAAATGTCCCTGCTCATTAGCAAATAACAGTCCCATTCAATCACTCCCTCCAAAACGAATGATGGTCATCGACGTGCGTCGTATTCTGTTCCATCACTTGCACCGCATGGGCGCTAACCTCGCTCGGCGGCCTACCACTTGTACTCGCACCCTCCGTCGTAGTCCCCGCCTGCTGCTCCGTCTCGCCATCCGGTAGCTCCTCCGCCTGCGTCTTGAAGAAGGCCACGACCTTGCTCGGGCTCTTGATCGCCTCCTTGTAGACGGCAAAGCTGGTCGCAAACTCGCTGTGCTTGCCGACTTGAATCGCATCGAGGAGCTGCAGCGCGAACATCTGGCAATTGTTGGAGATTAGGTTATAACCGGGTTGTTTTTGGCGCATGGAGAAGATTGCCATTTCGCCTGCGTCCGACAGTAAACGGGACAGGTACGAAGGGGACTGTACGGGCCACGTACCAGCCTGCCTCAGCGCCTCGTCGTTAAAGCGCGTCTTTCCGACCTCAAACGTATGCCACTCTTCCAGCTTGACTTTCTCGTTGATGTAAATCACGTCGAGATGCTCATCCTAGGCAACGCTTGTCACCCACGACGATATCTCTCTCCCCATGCCCAAATGGCTACTCACCATCCACAACTCGTGCGCATACTCACCAACCAGCACAGCCCAATGTTGTGTCGGGTCGGGGCACCGGTGCGTCCTTTCGGTGATGAGCTTGCCTAGCCCCGTCTTCTCGGCGAACCATTTGCCAGCGAAGCCGGCGACTGGATGCCAACCAAGGTGGACGGTACGTTGGGGGCCCTTGATGTCCGGGTCGGCGGGCGGGATGGTGTTGGGCTTGTTTCCGAGACCGAGAGAGTGCTCGAGCTTTAGCTTGCCTTTGAGGAATTCATCGTTTCTGGGGGCACAGGAAATGAGAAAGGCGATTAGAGTCAGGTACTGTGGGACGTACATGAACCCTTTGACCTTCTGTCGTCGCGATTGGGATTCCTGCTCATCGTCTGCGGGCTTCTCTGGGTCGGTCATTGTGGGCGGAAGGGAAGCGATCAGATAAAGCCCGCAGTGACGGGCCGGATCATCCGATCCGTGATTGACGTCGGAGTTTAACGGAGCAACTGGAGCCGCTTTCGTTTGGACGTCTTTGGCTTATCCCCATCTTCTTCTCTCTTTGTGCCCTCAAAGGTGTATACAGGCTCAAAAGTTGTCCGAAGTTCGCTCCCATATGTACGACTCTTCTCACTGGGGGGCCATCGGGTGTAATTTCATCCACAGAACTGTCGAAAGCGGCCGAATCGACACGGTCGAAGATTTGGGCCCAACTTGAGCCCCAACTTGAGTCCCAACTTCACATCAAGTTGGGGCACAAGTTGGGGCACCAAATCGAAGTTGGATGTCAAGTCGTGCATAAGACCACGAGCTGACATCCAACTTGTACATACCCCAACTTGATCCCCAAGTCGATGCCCCAACTTCGCCTAATTCATCTCTTGGGCCTGGATCTCATCTTTACGTGATCCGCCAGGCCTAAACTCTAGATTTTTGTCAGAAAGGGCGTTCACAGCTGATGCCCCAACTCGAGCCCAAACTTGTGCCTCAACTTCGCAAGTTGGGGTGAAGTTGAGGCACAAGTTGGAGCTCAAGTTGGGCCGAAATCTTCAACTGTGAAACACCCTAATGGAGGCTCGCTCGATTTCAACCAGTATACGTCTGGCGAACAGCCTTTAGAAAATCTCGAGTAGGACCCGATATTCAACGCCGGATGAGAAGTTTCTTATGCTGCTCAACTGCTTCTCAAGTTCAACTGCGAGAACTCGGACGCTGAAGGTGCAGATTCCAGAAGCCAGACTCTTGCTACAGTAATTTTCAAGACCATCCCATATTTTTCCTCACCCATCCATCTGCATCTCGGATTGTTGTTCTCGTTGACTTGGCCTGGTCTACTCAATTTTCCACTTGGTGTTCAGCTAATTACTGGGTCTTTCTCAGAATCTCTGCGAGCTCTCAGCCATCTTGAAGCCGTCGTCGGATTCCTTCGTATGGGCCACAAGCGTTGAACGCCGCCGTCCTTGGAGATCCAAGCTATTCCGAATGGGTCTTTCCCCAGTCACGCTACCTCACTACTTATCTATGAATCCTGCTGTGGCTTACTACTGGGGTAAGAGCTAGCAGACCAGAAAGACCCGTATCATAGCGTATCATACACAGCCGCCGGAACCAGATAACCGACTTGAAGTTGCACCTCTCCTCGTCCATCATCTGCCGCAAAGAATCCCAGACGCCTTTCCACTGAGCCATGAGGGATCGTTGGGAGACGTTCTACAGCCCAACATGGGAGCTCGTGTCTATCGTTGACACTTACATGATGGTGTACGCAGCGTACCTTGTATCGGGCACGGACAGCCCATTTCTGACTGCTATGGCGGGTGAATTACCTTGAAACACCCTAAAATTTGTGTTTACATGTCGCCCGCAGGTGTCGTTGGTCTCATCCGAGTTTTCTAATTTTTACATCGTCCGCTTTGGTTAACAGATCCTTTCATTTCGTCGTGTATTGCGCTCTGCTCTTCATCATCTCGGTCAGCTCCAGTCGCGCGCTATGATCCCTCTGAGCTTACAATATTTCTGTGAAGGCGGGCGGATTAGTAGCTGCAATTGCCTGGTACGCTTCTACATATTCACCCGTCACAGTCTCCTAAATTGTGTTCTCGTAGCGCCGTTGCATGGAATGATCTTGGAAAGACTCCTCAAATCCGCACAAAGTTTGTCGTGAGTCAGATGGGTCCAGTATTCTTTAAAAACTTAGATTTGGCGGTCAGATTTGCCTCGTTATCCACAACGCCGTCTGCGTGGTAGAGTGGGAATGCCTAAATATCTTCCGATGCAATCGAGGGGATACCATGAGTTTGGTGTTTTTCCTGCCAACATCTATATATCTATATAAGAAATGAAGACCCCATGTGTGGGCCAGACAAGACAATTAGACAAACATACATTCGTATTGGCTGTCGGCAATGCAAATGCCGTGATCTGCTCCACTGACACAATGAAAACTGTCGAGATCCCGATATTTCTGCAGGAGCTCCACTGAACTGCTGTATTGCTATTTATAACTGTTCAGTTCGTGTCCAAACACCTTAGCCGGCAGGCCGAGTAAATCATGGAGGATTTTGGCTGCCGTTAATATAAGCCCGTTTCCCTAATGTTGAAACTTGACTTGCGAACACCAAGTGGAATTTCTATTTATAGCGGTCTTGATCAATGTTAGCAGGCTGCCGCGGGACGGAAACATGAGGCGACAGTCGCCGTTCGTCGGCGTTGACGTCAAATTGTGTATTGGTCAGCAGCTGCATTTTAGCGTTTATCGCCCGCAGCAAGCCGAGAGGGTACGGTCACCTCCGTCCTAACCCGTACACCTGGTAACTTTTAACCCATAGAGTTTGCTGGAAACGGGGTCGTTTACACAAGAATCCAGCAAACTGTCCAATAACTCTCCCATTCCAGAGTGCATATCCCTCGAAAACCACCCTCCATCCCAGCTGATCGCCGGAGGTAGCCTGCCGCAACCTTGGGAGCCGAGGATAAGTCTCACATTGAGCAAGCCAATGCCTGTTCACCAATATTTCGACCAAAATCCCACGAAAGAAGAAGGCTCTATCCTTCCTTCCAAGCGCTGAACCAGTTTGAAGAGAGGACTTCGCAAGATTGATTGGGTCCCAGCAATGTACATGTGTGTTCAAAGTTCGGCCAGCTCCCAGCAGCGATCGGCATTTGCCGACCACTTTCCTCTGCTCTGTGGAAACCCGCGCTCTGCCATACTTTTGTGGTACCATGGACTAGGCAGGATCCCAATGCGGCGAGGGAGTTTTTGAAGTGAAAATATATGTCTTCTGAACCTTTGGCATTCAAAGAAACTTGCAGCTGAACTCTATCCAGCTAACTTGCCCTGATTTTTGAGTGTCAATGCAGCATTCGATGTGTTTGCCTCTTGATTTGCCGTTCAACAGCCAGATGCATGCATGGGATCGGATTATCTGCCCATTTTTAAGTCATTTTGCACCAATTCTCACCGCCTTCACTCGATGTCGATTGATGTCGGGAGGCAACAGGGAGCCATTGAAACAGCCCTCCAACTATCGGTTGGAGGCTGATGGAAAGAGAATGTTTTCAAATCATCGATTTCAGTTTCAAATAAGTTCCTAAAGATGCCGGAGATGTCGGTGAGCAATCATTTATGTGCTGATTTGTGGCCGTCGTAGGCTACCACAAAGAGTAACTGGGCCTTGAGGAACACCCCAACTGTCGTATATAGGTTATTATCATCGAGACAACCATAGACGAAATCAATGCTTTGTACAACTCAACCAATAAATTTAAAACTACATTATCCATTCTGCCGTTGGCTGGAAGTTTCAAGCTATCGGGAACGTATGATGAGGGCTGTGGAGTACCTCCGATTGGCAGTTATTGCAAAGGAGAATGCCTAGATCACGAGGAAAGCACTTACCGAGTAAGTAAGTAGTTTCAATTGCAAATGAAATTCAGCATCAAAACTGCAAACTGGGGGTCGACCGACTGCACTCTGTGAAAATTCAACAATGACATGATTTAACCTGATAACTACCCGTAGCGTAGCACGGGCAAACTGCTAGTCTATATTACAATTGAGGACCCCATGTCAGTGCGAGACAAGACCATTTGACTTTGGGATAACCATATTGGCTCCCAGAGCTCCGGGTCCTTGCCGAATCCCGTCCGTTCCACAGTACAGCTGAAAGTTGTCGAGATGTTGCGTTCTCGGCCAATTCTCCACTGAACTGTTGGGTTTCTATTTATAAAATGATGAGATGTTCAACCCCTGCTTCGTGACTTCCGACGGGTCGTATGATAGGGTATTTGGACAGTAGGTACTTAACCCGACGAAAATGGGTTCAAGATAGATACCCACATTATCGAGCGCGAACTAAATATAAACAATTGGTTCACCCGAACACAAAACATGATCGGGATCAGCTTGGTGAGGATGAAGGCGGCATTTTGACCGCCGCTAGCAACAAACACCTCAAATGAATCGGTTTGACTTTGGGGAGAAGAGGTTCATTCAGGGAACCTTGACCGCGCCATTTAATGGCTGAAGGACAAAAGGGTCCTGTCAGACACTGGACATAACGAACTTGAATGAGATTTGCGAGCAGTTGATATTTAGGGCGGTAGAATGAAGTTCGGATGAAGGGGCACATGAAAATGAGCTAAATTCGTCCTATCGCCAGCCACTGAATTGTGGGGGGTGGGAACGGAGAGGGAAGGGGAGAAACGAGTCAGAATTGAGGCTATAGAATTGAACTGTTCACCAGGCCGCGAGGAGTCGACTGAAGGTCGGCGACGAGCGGCGCCTTCGAATCCAGGACGGATTGCCAATCTGTTTTGCCGAGGTGTAGCACGGCTAACTGCTAGTCATGTCTGAATTGACGATTCCACATTCCACAAATGGCTGAACCAAGCTCTATCGAGCGATCTCATTCCATCAAGCGGGACGTCCGGAGCTTGGTCTGTATTTTTCTCCCGAATGCGTCAGAAGCTTTGATTGGATTGTCGTCCAGCGTCGCGTTGGTGGACGAGTTGTGCGTCGAGATGGGGGTGTGCGTGAGTCGCGCCACGAGTTCTTGCACATACCCGATGCCCTGCGACCGCGCAAGCGGGAAGTCGAAGCCCGAATTGTACCTGGCAAAACTGTTAGCGCAGCTTCGTATACTTGACAAAGGTCGACGTACCAGAAATAAAGGTCAAATCTATTGAAGGGTCAGTCCAAGTTCCGATCAAGCACTGAAAACTGACGAATATTCGAATCCATCCCACTCCTCTTCCGTGAAAAGCTCACAGAACTTCGAATACCCAAGTGCGACAGTCTTCCGGTGACGCTTTAAGTTTCAATCCTCCAAACGTCGAGAGAACCTACCTCGTATGCGCACAGCTGTTGGAAGACGTACACGTCCTCGATCGTCAAAGTATAGCCGGTTAACTGAGGCTGCAGGCGACGGAGTGCCTTCTCAAGATAGACCGAAGCCCATTTGGCAAGGTACCCGCGGCCCCGATCGGCTTTGGATGAATCTTGCGCATTGGGGCAGCTGCAGCGTTGTTAACAATATATCGGAGTCTTTTACGGACGTACGTCATGTAGGGTGCGAGGGTGTTGTTAAACTGCGCACGAGATTAGTTCAGGAAACCGCGTAGACAGAAGGACGCACGCCGTGCCCCTCGGTGGTGATACTTTGCTGGTATGGCTTCGAATGGATAGCCGAAGAAACCGATTGCGAAATTCTGAGCCGATGCGAGCATGCGGGCTCTGTAGGCCGTGTTTGGTTAGTGCATAGAACCGAGATGGGGTTTCACGCACTGGGACTCGGTACGGAATACGGGAAGAGTATTGGATTCGGTGAAGTTCTGGGCAGTGGTCGGTTAACATCCAGACATACTAGTAATCTGGGTACCTTGAGAAGGAATCCATATTTTAGCGCATCGATATTCCTAAGTCAACTAGCAGACATTCAGGATGACGTCGACTTGAAGAATTCGCAGATAAACTACCCACAGAGTTGTTGACGTCCAAATGGCGTCAAAACTTCCAGTCGCGTTAGTATAATCACCTGCATGCGGCTTGTTATTCACCTTCTTCGCCGAGCTTATAAGTCCTAGAGCCCGATAAGCTAAATGCAGTATTGAAATGGCGGATACAAACTATTCATTCAAAAAATTAAGTTTGCCCGAGGCCGTCCACTTGGAAGTCGCGGCGTTAAGACGGCTAGATAGACCTGCAGGGACGCCGTACGACGATGTGCCTCCGGTTAAGAGTTTGCGCAAGCAGACTAGAAAGAGAATACACTCACCCAGGCAGAGGGATACCTCGCATCGTGCTTATGCAGCAAGTGCAAGCCTGTCACCCGGCAGGTGTTCGGCGTCTCAGGCCCAGAATGGACCCCAAACGCGCCTCGCTCCATGCTGTACCACGGCGAAAGGTTCCCCCACTTCGTGAAGAGGTCGGACTTCTTGCCTTTCTTTCTCGAGAACGTGTCGGGCGTGACAAGTACGGGGGCGCCGGTGTGTACAGGGTACGAAGGGGCCGTGGCGATGACCGCTGGCTCTGCGCCCGTAGGCGTATTTCCCGCGTAGCCCACGTCCGTGGGGAACATGGACGGAAATGCATGGTTGGGGTCGGAGGTGGGTAGTTGTGCCGCTCGGTCAACCCAGCCCATGGCGAGGCGAGGGTGAACACGTCAGGCGCCGCTATCGAGGGCGCGTTGTCGTTTTTGGGACGGAAGAACAGCTTGAGCCACATATCGCGTATTGAGTGAGGAAGCAAGCGAGCGCCCCAGCCGCAAAGGCATTGAGGAGAGACCCAAGGCCGAATTTCGGTTTGGAACGGGCTGTTGCCGTTAGTTTCCTGTGGGCCAGGAGAAAGGATTCGAGCTCGGGGTTGGGGAGCTTGCATTCGCGAGAGGCGTGCTCGACGGTCATGGCTGCACCGCGATAACGAGTTGCTTAACGAGAGCCGAGCGGGAACCGAATTGATGAGGGGATCATGTCACTTTGATGGCCACAATGTGGCATACTCGTTCAAATCTCCACCGAACCGAACAAACGGTTGGTCATTGGATTGCCATTGGATGAGAAGAAACATTTGCGATCCCCTTATCTAAACCCAGAGAATGCGCGAGGTATAAATGAATGCTATTACATTTCACATGAATGTAAACATAGTTTCGCCCTCGTGCCCACGGTGTCCTATGCTTCTGATCCCCTCCTTTCCCTTCCATGTTGCTCCCTAACACACGAATTTAATGGCGCGAATAAGAATACGTGTCGCTTTCGTACGGACTAGTAACTGTGTTGCGTAACGGGCAACAAACTGACTCAGGGCGGCGTTAGTGCCAGACGAGCGGTGATGTAGCACAGGGGCGCGAAAGAGACGGACGAAGAGTGGGATGAAATGACCTGGCGAGTTTCGCCACTGTAATGCCAACGTATGGGTGCTAACGCATGTTACTCCCTCGGCTTGTGCCATTAGAGATTTGAGTGGACATGCAAAGTTCGACGGACCTTTTATGCTGCCTTGGCGTACTTAAAGCAATCTAATCTAAGAACTTCACGTGGGTATCGGACTTTCTTTTCCTCGCCCTACTAAGATTTTCAGTTAAATACTCCACCACCCAGCTAGCGCCTTCAATTCCACTTCTGCTGCGCATAATACCCAGTACCTCGGTCGCCAGCACGTTCGAATACTTCGACACATCCGCAGTTGTATACAGCTTATCCTTCTGCAGCCCATTAAAAATCCCAATCAGCTGCTTCTCAAGAAACTCTATAAAGACGAGGTCGATCGGCGCGTCGGCCGCAAGCCCGATGGGGGCGGCGGACGCGATAAAGTTCGGGAGAGTGTGGAACTCGAGCGGCGTGTGCGGTGTGGTCGTCGCCGACGCCGGGGCACGCGTCGGTCGTGACATATCCCAGCGTCAGGTTCGCCACAGCGAGCGTGCCTCCCCGTCGAGCTCCGTATTCCGCCCCGCCATATCCTCTATCCACTCGCGGTACCGCGTCCCGACGTACCCCCTCTCCCACAGCTCCGCCTCAACCGCCTCATCGCGCTTCCTGTTCTTCACACCCGCGCCAGGCGCGCCGTTCAGCACGGGAAGGACGCCGTTAGCGACGGAGAACGGCACGTTGGAAATGTAGAGGAAGGGGTCCGCGTATGACAACACGGTGAGCTGGTCGTTCTTCGTGAAAGGCCCCGCGAAGATGTCGAATCGCAGCGATCCTGAGTTGGTGATCATGATGTGGGGGATGGATGCGCGCATGTTGTTGACGGTGAGCGCAACGGGCATCACCTCCGACATGAGCGAAAGCAAGGATTTGTTCGACGGAAAAGGCGCCCTGTGGTTGCAATATATTTAGGAGACCCCTCCTACCCAAGGAAAACGAGAAACGCACTGGTAAATATTAAAATCGTGCGGCGCCGTCCCATACATGAAGCTCAGATCAAACTTCTTCGCGACCTGCTCAAGGCCCTTGGTGATGCTGCGCCCCCGCGTCGTGTCGAACGAGAAGTTGCCGCGCCCAGTATGGTACTCGAACGTAACGCGGTTGGGATCGAGGTACCGGCGGCTGAAAGTGATGTTCTTGGTCGACTGAAAGTGACGTTGGTCCTCGCCATTGTGACGGTAGTAGCCGCCGTGGTAGCCTTTCGGCTCCGGGAGGTCCGCACTCATCCACCCAATAGTTTCCATGTACCTGCCACTCTCAAGCGACATGCTCCGCCCATCGAGCTGCAGGCAATCGCGGATGTGGTGTGCCCTCCGAGGATCAAAATGGGCGTCAGGGGGGTGCACGGCGCGAATGGCGTTGAAGACAAGTGGCCCAGTCGCGTCGCACCAACGTCAGCAAAAAATAATACTGGTGAAAAATATGAACACAATTCACAGTTATCCCGCGCGACGGGCATTTACCCCGCAAGGAGGAAAAGATCCGGTTCGTCCCTGATGGCGTCCGCAAACTAGCACAACAGATTAGATCTTATTACCCCAGGGATGGAAAAGGACGCACCCAAGCCTCCTTGACCATATCTTCGACCTTCTGCACCGTTGTATTTGCGGCGTTGCCCTTGAAGTTGAAAAGAACACCAGGGGCCGTCACTGCACGGCCCCTAGAAAAAGCACACGCCCATTAGAACTAGTGCGCTAGAAATAAAGTGAACAAGGCGCACTTGCGCGTCTTGAATTTGGCGAAGCGGCTACCAACGGGCTTGCTCACGCCGTTGACAGTGATGTTGACGTTTGAGGAGAGGTAACGGCCCTTGAAGCGCGGGCAAAGGTGTTGTGCATATCGAGTGTGTTCTGCTCGAGTGAATTAGTTGGTAAGGCAGGTGAAGGCAGCGAAGGAGCTTGCATTGTAAACGTACAGCTCATGTTGCCTGGTGAAAATTTGAGTTTTTGAAGGAAAGGGAAGAGAGAATGCCTACCAATTGCTAGAACATCGTACGGGAGCTGCTTGAAGAACTCGTTCGACTGTTGAGCATCCACACCGCCAATAGGATATCCATCCGAAAGCCCCGTGCCATCGTGAAGGTCGCCCGAGTCGACCAGAAGAAGATCAACGTCCGTCTTGATCGCAAGCTCCTTCATATGCGAAACAAACGACGCAAAGTCGCCAAAGTCCCCGCTGTAGTTTGGCTCGGGGAAGCTCATCTTTTGGTGGCCGAGCAGCCAGCCATGGCTATCGGTCGTATGGAGGATGTTGAAGCTGCCCCTGGTCAATAGACGCGAGAGGCGGGCGTGAGCTTCGCGCTGGGGATCTCGCGCTTTGCGTGGTCGTGTACGTGCCCGCCAGGCGCAGCATGGCCGTGGTCGTCGCCGCAGGCGAGGGCGGCGCCGGCAAAAGCGAGGGCAAGCAGGATAGACTGCATTGGGCGACGCGGCTACGTTTAGCTAGATCATTTCGCAAACAGCTTTATATGTATCCAATACCGGGATTTTTGCAGGGGCTTTGGATCCTCTCGTTATCGAGTAAGTGCCTCGAGTGGACACTAGATTCCTATTATTCGGTTCCCAGCATTCGAGAAAGCTGTCGGTTGCACCTTTTGGCAGCTTCGCCTGCTTCCCAATGACTGACCGGCCGCACCCGAGCTGGCGTGGCAGCAGTGTACTTTGGCCAATGGGTTGATCGAAGGCAGTGGAGCGCACCGTTGCTAGTCTGTCTTCGTTCTGGATCTTTCTGAATGCTCAGGAGTGCAAGGTCCGCCGTTTGGGTCAGCAACAGGCGCAGACAATGGGCTCCCGAGTCTGTAAAGACTGCTTCGATTGCGACAGTCAACCTGCAATTATTACGAGTCTGCGATGTACATCATCACCCTTTTGACATAAAGGGGTAGGGCCGGCGAGCGGCACAGCCCGCTACCTTGTAGACCGTCTTTTTAAAAGATATTAGGTGGGGAAGCACATGATTCAATGAAACGAAGGCTGGCCCAATGTGAGCTGGTCGACGCAGCGGCCGCGGTAAGCTTACTTAGTTACACCGACATTCCGAGTCTGTACCGTGCAACACATCTAATCTGCGGAGGGGAAGTAGTCCGACTAATCGGTGTTTGAAAAATAAAAAGTACTAGATGTTGAAAATCGGGCCTTCCTCAGTTTTGATCCGTCAGGAGCGGCGGAAAAAAAGGTATGGATGTCGGGGAGTCGGAAAAGGAGAAATGTTGACACAAGTTGGATGGGAACTGAATGGGATCCTGATTTCTCAGCACTCAATCTCATTCAGTTGCCATCTAAGTTTCGGCAAATCGTCTTTGAGCATATACATCCAATATATGTTGCGCGCAGTGCGCTTCAGTCCAATTTTCGGCCCGCCGTCAGGTGGGCCGATATGAGCATTGCAGCCAACTTACCGGCCATTTTGGCAGCCATTTTGACGGCCATTTTGACAGCCACTGCCTCGTCCACTTCCCCCAGAACCCAATCACTGCAGTATAATTATTTTCATTCTTCCTCCAGTTCTTGAGTTATGAAGCCAATTTTCGGGCAGTGTATAGAGGGTATACATGGGCGTAGTACTGCCAACAGTCTACAGTATATACAGAGCAGATGATGCACAGCGAAGGGAATAATATCCTCCTACTCCAGGTGTGCGCAGCGCAGCGGCAGCTGTAGGTTGAGGGCACTTGACCAGCACGGTGCAATCAATCCATCCAGGTGCCACCAACGGGAAGGATGCATGCCGTGGTTTGGAGTGAGTAACGAGCTGTCGGCAAATGGCGCGGAAGGATGGCCTACATACGCACCTGCCTCCGCGCGGGCACAGATGCGCCTCGTGAACTGTGCACGTAGCGGTTTATGCCTAACAAGACTTCCCGCAGCTTGCGCAAAGGTCCGTGTATCAGTGGCAGTCGGATGGCGAGATAACGGTGACACACCCATACACCGACGTTACCGCCCTCCTCAGCACAGCTTGCATCATCGTCTTGAGCATGAAACGCAAGACCTCGGAAATTTTGGCAATGGTAACAGCGCGATACGGTACGGTATACCGACACACACACTGACTCTGTCACTGGTGAATTTGTTACTGAGAGCGGAAAGGCTTCCTGTTAGATGGCAGGGACACCAAGGAATAGCCCATATTTATATAGGGTAGGATAGACAGAGAGGGGTAGAAAGTGAGACACTCATCTAAGTGCTGGCAAGGAGGATGGAGTCAGATCACATACCAGTATCACAATTTCGACGTGTATTTAGCTAGTTCGACATCTCACATGTTTTTGAGGCTCAAGGACACCAGATGGGCCGCCCTCTAGTCCTTCGTGAGACGGGAAATCGATGAAGAAAGATATAAGGGTGTTCCCAACTAGGCCGCGTAGCCGGACTTGGAGCGAGGCAAACAAGCTGAAACAGGGGCGAGGGAGTGGGCAGACACACGGGAAGGGTTTGAGATACTTCCGAGGCCATGAGGCGAGTGAAGGAAGAGGTAGAGGAGAGGGAAGAGGCGGGGACGTGAGTGTACGGAAGGAAGAGTGATTTCAAACTCCGACCCGACTTGTGCCGAAAACCTCAGCTGCGCTGGGCTGAACTAGATTTTTATTTCTCAACAGCGGACGGCCAGCCGACAAATGGATGAAGAGATGGACGAAACATTTTAACGGCCAAAATTCAAGAATGGCCGTCAAAGTGGCCGAAAAACAAAATTATCGGCCACTTGCCGGCGGCCGGACTTCAAGCTTCAGGCAGTGTTGTACGTAGTGTTGCCGCGAGCTGAGGTCGAGGGAGGTCGAGGTGATGGGCCATCAAACTCGGTGCGGCTCGAGGCGCCACAAGCTCACCTCGAGTTGGCTCGAGGTGACTTCCCAAAATGGAAACCTGGTATCCCACGCATGCGCACCATCGTCGACGACGAGGGTCGTCAGACTGTATGAGCGGAATATTAAGCCCATATCATCCGGAATGCCTTGTAATGCCTCCTGATTTTTTTTTCTGGGTCCAACATGTAAATTTACGTCCGTAGCAGGCCGAATTGATATTGAAGTCGAAATAATATGTAGATGTCCAAGTTGACAGGTTTTTATTACACAGGATCCCTCTGTGGGATGTGAACGAAGGTAGAAATATAATGCGAGACCTATTTCACAATGTTTAGCTTTTCTCTTCCATAGTCTTCATGTTATATATGCACTTTGCACAAGGACCAAACGACGGCGCTGATGTCATTTTACGCACTGTTTTTTTTTGATTCACTCCAGCTGTGAGCTATTCTGACTGGCAATAGATACAAAATATTATTATTATGTTGCTCTTGCAGCCACAAGGAATTTTGAAGTGAGGAGAGCGGCGCGGACCTGCCTGCTTGCTATTAAAGGAAATGGATTTTGATGGACCTCGAGCCAGCTCGAGCCGAGGTGAGTTCCCATCAGCTCGAGGTGCCGGATATGGAAACCGTCCGAGGCGAGCTGAGTTTCAGCTCGAGCTACCTCCACCTCGCGGCAACACTAGTTGTACGTACGTGGTTCAAACGAAAGATCGAGAATGTTCTACCAAGGGTGATGACAAGGTCTAATTGACAAAAAATCATTGTCTTTTCGGGAAGGTGGCGCTGCTTACGCAAAAAAAGCTGAGTAAAAATGGAGTTTACTGCGAGTTGTCACTCACAGCGCTGGCTCCTCAATTAAATAGGCATTTTAGTTAGTTACGCTTTTTTAAGTATTGAGAAACACATAATACGGCCCAAAACTCAATTTAATACATCTGATTTAGGAGTTAAAAAAATCTAATGCCATATGTGTTACTATACTTAGAAAAGCTTAGCTAACTAAAATGCCCACTTAACTCATTAGCAGCCAATCAGAGTGCCGGGTTGTGAGCTTAGTGGGCATTTTAGTTAGCTACGCTTTTCTAAGTATAGTAATACATATGGTATTAGATTTTTTTAACTCCTAAATCAGATGTATTAAATTGAGTTTTGGGCCGTATTATGTGTTTCTCAATACTTAAAAAAGTGTAGCTAACTAAAATGCCTATTTAATTGAGGAGCCAGCGCTGTGACTGATAGGGCGCCCTATAGAAACCCTTACCTAACGGCAAGAGCTGCTGGATCAGCCAAAAAATCCCACGACCCACCCCCCCCAAAAAAGGCAATGATCATCAAACCATCAACGCGCCACTCGACGCGTCTCGTCTGCCACTCATCTCTCTCCTCTGCGCCCGCCAAAGCCACTCGCACTCCAGCATCTCTATAGCTCACTCTGCAAACAGTATGGAACCATAACTCTGTATATGTTGCACATAAGTACACCTCTGTCAATAATGCTATTCCTTCGGCAGACTACAATTCTTTCTCGGCTGTACCTAGTATCGACAATGAGCTTCTCGAAGAGACAGGAGACTAGCGTGAGGGGACTCGCCAAGTTCTCTGTCCCCCATGTCTTCAATATGCAACCACGCGTTCGATCCGGGGCCACGGCCTATGGATACCCATTGGACTAGTAGGCGATACCAAGGCCTCGCTAGTGCATGATTCTTTGTACTGACGCGTCATGTCCGACTGATATGCAGTTATAGTTGCCCTTAAATTGTGAAATTCGCGTCCTTCGGCGGAGCGGTTGGTAGTAAGCGATTCGACTGACAGCTCATCGCCTTCAAAGCGGGCGTGGCGAGGCGTTCCGTAGGCGATCCGTGATCTCGCTTATTTCAACATCAAATTGAAAGATCTAGAGATCAAGCACCCCTTGCCTAACGGTAGCGGGAATACAGTGATACACTGCCGTAAAGTTCACAGACTGACATACCCCAACAGCAGCTCCACGAGGGGATCGGCGCTTGTTGCTGGTCCCCACCCAACGACGGTGCTTCTTGCTTGTTCTCCTTACTTCCGCCTTGCACCTCTTCCTTGCTGTCTGTCCGAAGTGCTCACTCAGGTGCATTCTTTGTCCGGCATGAGTTCTTCAAGCTTCGGCGGCTAACCACGGTTCAGCGCTGGGAACGGTGATTAGCAATACTCGGTGTTAACGCAAGACGTACACCAGACTCGGATCAGCTAGAGAGAGTGGAGGGAGTAGAGAGTGGTGAATACTCCATAGACTGTTTCTAGTACGGGGCGCTGATTGGCTCTCCTGCAGAGGGCGCACCTGAGGCGGCTGATATCCTTCTGCCTGGTCCCACTTCAATTTTCACTGGTGCGTCAGTTGTAAGCGCCGTCATACCCGTTCTCATGTTCTACCTACCACCGGTCAGCCTCGTTATTCAAGGGACCAATGTTCCTGGAAGGAATCCCGCCTACTATCTTCACGTCGGCAGCTCGAGCCAAGGCAGGATCTAAAACTCAATCACGCATGTTCTCTGCCGCTCCGTCGAGCGTCAGAAGCCGAGGCAATCGAGTGAGCTCCTCGGGTAACATCATCGGCAATTCTGGAAGCTCTGTTCGTTATCTCGTTTCATTTACTTTAATATCCTCCAACCCTACTCCCTGCAGTCCTCGACATCTGGCTCCGGATTCGACACTCGCGCTTCAGCCTCTGATCTGCAGAGCTCACTGAGTGAGTGCCACTTTGTGCTTTTCGAAAATGGAGAGGACTCACACCATGTTGCCCAGCCCTCGATCCGTCTGTCATTTCCAACTTCACCGACGAAGGACAGAGCCCTCCGGTTGTCGGTATGTCTGTCGTGTCTCCTGGGAATGATGATACTCAAGCCTTCCAGGGCAATCGCCTTCGTTCACCTCGAGGAATAATTACATCAACTTCTGCGCTTTGAACCTCCCTGGGACGCCTCTTGCGAACGGTCTCCCGATCACCACTGGATCGTGTAGCCCAGTCCCGATGGGTTTAATACCCTCGACCGCCAACATGCCCTCCGCCAAGTTCACCTTCCCCAAGAACTTTGGGACCATCGTAGCTGACACGCCATTCACCATGAGCGTAGAACTCCGGGGAATGCACAGCGGTGTCATCACAAGCGCCACGCAGACCTACCTCACTGCGCCCCAGATGCTCGACGCCAATGGCCTCATCATGGGCCACACAAAGGTCGTCATTGACAGCCTCGACTCGCTAGACCAGACCGCGGCCACCGACCCCACGGCATTCGTCGTGTTCAAGAGCATCGCTGATGCGGCCGTCAACGGCATACTCTCCACCCAAATCAGCGTCGGTGTCCCCCCTGGATTTTACCGCGCCTGCTCGATCAATTCGGCGGCTAACCACCAGCCGGTTGTCGTCCCGATCGAACGGCGTGGATCCCTCAACGACTGCGTCTACGTGAGTGTTCCTCTCTCCAAAAGGAATGGTGACAGTGAGACAAAGCCCAGTTCACCGCCATCGCCGGCAATAACACCTCCACCATTGTCACTCCCACTGCCACACCAACGCAATTAACCCAAGCCGACCCATCAACACCCAGGTAAAGTAACACCCCATACCGTGGCGGCGAACGCTCTCGGAGGCTGAACACTACTTCCTAGAAATACGCTGCGTACGGGTGCCATTATCGGAATCGTTATAAGCGTCTGTGCAATCCTCTCACTCGCCGCATTTTTGGTCTGGCTCAAACGGCGCCGCCGCCGCTCGGAACACGGGATGCCCGTGGGTGGGACTTCCACTCCATTCTCTCTGCTCGCGACCGCGCCCTCCATCGACGCTTCCACAGCCTCCCCCGGGCACGGCGGTGCGGATAACTCCGGCGCACATACAACACATGGGGGCAAAATGGACCTGCGCCAATACCTGAAGAAGGCGCTGCGCGCCACCCAGGATAGAGTGGTGAACATTCAGGCGTTGGAGACGCAGGCGGCGTCCAGCCCCCTGCCCGCCCCCACTGCCAAGGCGTCAACATCCGGACCCGGCAATTTCGATAATTCCGACGCACACGTAAAACGTAGCATCAGCACGAACCGCCGACAGTACTTGCAGAGCGAGCTGCGTGCCACGCAGGAGAAAATGGTGAACATTGAAGCGCTGGAGACGCAGACGGCGGCCCCGCGTGCGCCGGGGGGAATCCTGCGTTTGTTGTCCCTAAACATGTCGGGCTCACGAGCGCCTGATCCGGACCCGGACATAGCCCGCCTGAGAGAACGGAACGAGATGTTGATGGCACGTATACGCGAGTTGGAGGAACAGGCGGAGTCACCTTGGGCGTTGGGACTCTCGGATGAGCCCCCGCCCGGATACGTAGAGTAGCGGGCCGCATTCGGCTACGCGGAGAATTCCTTGCCTTCGAATCGAGGCCGTCGCACTAACCTTCTTCGCCATGATTCTTTCCTGCTATGATACTTCCCAACGATACCCACCATTGTGATACCGCCATTTCGCCCCACACTTGGCCTAAAAAACGGTTTCTCTGTGGCTGTCTTCCTATGGCAACGTTCTCGCCACATTGTTGCATATCATAGGCAGATTGGTTGCGAGTCTAGGCATCCAACTTCAATTGTCTTTCGACCACGCAAATAGTGGGCTACGGCTCCAGTACCTCAATGTGATTGGCCTCATATCCATGGTTGCACTGAGATCGTTTCAATCTGCTCGAGATCTCGGGGAATAGAGGTGGCATAGTCAGTCGAGAACGCAGACATTCAAGACTTCTTCAACTTCAAGACAGGGGCTAAGACATAAACATCGCCAAGCTTGATGGCGCTACTGTGACACGTGACAGTGACCAACTCACCGCAAGCTCCTTAGCCACATCCCTGTACTTACTGTTTACGCCGGGTTGCGCGCAACAAACGTATCTCAGCCAATTATTGGACTGCCTGCGAAGTTGGGGGGCTTCTAGCGCGGCTGAAGGCAGAGCATACCAAAGGCATACCGAAATCTCTTGGAAATCTCCAGAAACTCTCTCTCTTGCGGATTGTGTCACGGTATAGACTGGCTGGCACATTTTCTTGCCATCGGATTCTCTTTGATTCAATAAAGGTCCCTCGCAGCTTTTTTATACACAGCACAGCTGACTCCCACCAGCAACTCGCAACTCGCTCCTGGCATGAATCCGACATCGCTCCTTTCCCGTTTCCCGCAGGAGCTCATCGACAAAGTCATAGAGGAGAACGGGGGTGATACTCCCACTCTTCGCTCCTGCGCACTCGTCTGTCGCTCCTTCCTTCCATCTTCCCAAGCCCGCATCTTCTCGCATATCGACCTCATCGCACAATCCACGCCTTTCCGCTACACTCGACAACTCCATCTCATTTTGCAGGACTCGCCGCATCTTTCTACCCATGTCCGCAGTCTCAGAATCGTCGGATTCGACGGGGCCTTCCGCTCGCTCATTGTGGATCCCAGACTGGTTGCGGTCTTGTTGATGCTCAACGCACTGACGTCCTTTGACTTTGAGATGCGAGATATCGCATTCCAGTGGAGCACGTTGCCGAATGCGTTGCGTGTGGCGATATGCGAGCTCTGCCAGCGCTCGCACCTGGTCAAGTTGCGGCTCTTCAATCTGGGGACGCTGGCGCTGCACGAATTTACATCCATCATTGCATCGCCCGCGTTGAAAGATTTGACCCTCATGAATATTGAGTTCCCGGCCTTGACCGCGGCCCACGGCGCACCCACGCTGGCCCGCTGCAACTTGAAGTTGCAGCATTCGTCACTCGACGCTGTGAACGGCTGGCTTGCCGAGAGAGGTGGCTTCGCCCGCCTGCAGCAGCTCGATGTCCTCTGGAATCCCAAAACCACTTCCGGGGTTCAGCTCATCCTGGACGCATCCTCGTCGAGTCTCGAAGAACTACACTTAAGAATAACAGCCGCTAGTACGTCTCATCTCAACTGGATTCCAACTCTGCTGGTTATCGCTAACGTCTGTCCCACAGACTACTCTTCCATGGCGCACATCCCCTTCACCTCCAACTCGCCGGTGCTGCGCGTCCTCCTGCTCACGTTCCTCCTCCGGATCGTGGACAACGCCACGATAGTGCCGTGGCTCGTAGCGCTCCTACAGACACACCAGTGCCCCAGCCCGCTCTCAAAAATCAGCATCCATATCTACCTCATGACAGCACTGGACCCCGACCCCGTCGCCCACCCCGCGCCCCTCAACCCCCCCATCCCCACGCCGTTCGCCATCGACTGGACGCCCCTTGCGGATGTTCTTGCTGCGCGTCAGTTCCCCGCCCTGCGCCGCGTCGCGCTGGACGTCGTCTCGCTGAGCGCCGGCTCCGACGACCGCCTGCGGGAGATTGTGGACGGGGCAAAACGGGGCCTGCCTGATCTCGACACGCGGGGAGTTTTGCAGTGCACGACCCAGTCTAGTGCCGACGAGCGGGGTTTCTGATGCAAGGAATGTGCGCTGGGCAGCCCATCGTTCGGAGTGTAATGAGGATCCAAGTTGATTGATATCTCCACCTGTTCTCTTTTTCGTGGTGCTCTTGGTCGAGCTCCGACTTTCACCTTGTGTGCCACCATCCCGTCTGAGGTGGTGTCTCAGACTAAATCAGTGCATACCTTCGATGAATTCCTAGTATAATCCTCAGTCTCATCCCGAACCTCGACTCTATCTTCCCCATGGCATATTCGCCGCCATGACCCCTTCCTCGCCTCCGAACCCCGAACCCAAATTAAACCAATCGACCCCGAGCAGAAGTAGATATCTACCCTACCCCGAACCGTACCCGCTGTCAGGAACCCTGCGTCGCATTCGCTGTAAAGTAATAATCATCTGGGTTCTGGGCGTCAAGACTCGATACATCTGCATCTCGGCGTCAATATCCATACAAATATCCATACCAATATATACGTGGGTGGCCATGGGGCGGTGATATTAATTGATGTGCTGGCATGAACTTAGAGCGGGGTTCCCACACCCGCGAAATCGTGTGTGGGTGTAGTCCAGGGTCTCCGCGGAGGCGGAAGAATCCCAGGCAAAAAAAAGGCGCGGAATAGAAATTTGAGCGCCGGGGGGAGGGTGCGTGATAGGACAAGGATCGAGTGCCGGGTACTAGCGGGAAACAAGCGCCAGGCACTAGAGGGAAGCAGCGCCAGATAAGTAAGGTACGGACCAGAATCAATTATCGAACGCTGAGTCCGAGAGTACGTAGCGCGTAGCGCGGACCTAGGGATTCTAGATCTTGGTGGGGTGGTGGTACTGCGTCGGAGTGGGATGCATGTGGACGCAGAGAGCCGCTACGGAGGGCTGGGGTCGAGGCGCCATGCAATTTGCGCAGAGAATGCGAGACTGTAAATTCGCTCCATATACGCGGAAACCCGCGAATAAAAAAGGATCGTATTGCGCAGCGCAGCGGCGGGCGGGTATCTACATGTTCCAGAGGATTAGATAAGGTAAAATGTCCATCCGTAGCTTAGAGGGCGGTGTCTCTTCCTCGTCTCCTCCCCAAACTCCACAAACGGCGTCTAACACACCAAACGGTGTCTAACACACAGCGCCGAACGCCTCATGCCTTGCGCGCCTTCTTCCCCTTCCCGCTGCGCTTCTTCCCGGAGCGCTTTTTGGTGCCCTTGGGCTTGGTGGTGGGCACGGGCACAGGCGTGGCGCTGCTCGTGGGCCCCGCGCCGCGCACGCGCAGCCGGCCGTCCTTGAGCGTCTCGGTGATGATCGGGCTCGCGGCAGGCCGGTACTTGAACTCTTTCGAGTACCTGCGTCCCATCTCAGTCAGCGCAGTTCCACAGATGTACGAGGGAGACTCCGCACCTGGTGGCATGAACGACCTTTGCCTTTGCGGCGCCGGGGCGGCCCTTGAGTTGGAATGTGAGCCAGAAGAGGAAGGCGATGGCGAGGAGGAGGCCCGCGCGCTTCCACGGCGAGGGCGTCGGCTGGATGAATCGCGCGTCGACCGGCGGCGGGAAGGATGTCGATGTGGATGGCGGACGTTCCCCTGGCGACGCCTCGACGGCGGTGTCGGTGTCGGACTCGTCGTCGTCGGAGCCGAGGGGGGAGGCGGCGGCGAGCAGGCCCTCCTCCTCGGGCGCGGTGGGTAGCGCCGTGTACTTTGCCGTCGAGCGACTCATGGTGGTAAGGAGAAAAGTGGGGTAAATAGGCCCAAATATAGGCCGCTTTGGGACTTGACGTCAGGCGCTTGTCAGTGGCTGTGTTACTGTCCGAACCTGCCGTGTTCGAATCGAATCTGCAACAACGAAATAATCAAGTAGCCCGCTGCGCGGCAATCCCCACTATCTGTATTTCCTTGCCAAGAAAAAATCACTTCTCATACCTCCTGAAACGCGGTCTACTTAGGATCCAATTCTAGCTGGCAGTCATCCCACGATAAATACACTTGTTTAGTCCATCACTGATTTTACGGTCGATGTACCCCCCGTTGGCAGCTTATCCGGGAACATCTCCCAGAATATAGATCTGTTTAACATGTATCTCTTTCATCCCACGTGTTAGCAATTTTGCCCGAAGCTTGGACGCAACTCACGGACTGCAGAACACCGTCCCTTCATCTGTGGATTATCCTCATTGAGCCGAAGATAATATCGCAGGTGATTGTAGGTGGTAAAATGCGGCCCGGCAAGGGAATGTCTAGTAAGCACTGCGCCTTCACAATGCTGAACAATTAAATCGGCCGGAGTAGCGCTTTCGACCTCTGAGGTCCCCACGGGATCCCACGTCGGGTAATCTTGGCCGCCGTCGTCAATAGACAGTCCAAGAGAAAAACGACCATCGTACCTCGTCCGCAAGATCCGCGTCGGCAATTTGGGCCAAGTACTTCATCTGGTTCTGGCAGAGTCTTTGCTACATCGGTGGAATTGAGAGGGAGTGAAAGCCTGATATGGATCGTCCATTTCAGACGCGTTGCATCCGGCTGAATAATTCCAGTCAGAGAAAAACTACGCTGTAGATGGTCAATAGCCAGTAGAAGTCGAGGCGCAGAATCACCACTCGCCTCCACAACTGCCGCCGTGATGCACCCGGACGCCGTGTATCTACTTCCGGTCCAAAATACACCCATATGCATATATGGAACCCGTGCCAGTAGATTTATCGCAAGGCCGATTTCACGGCGGAGGTACTTCCCGCTGATACCCAAAGTTCCACCGGAGAATGGCCGCCCCCGAATATATTATATACAGCTCTAGACAATCAAAGTCAACAAAAAAATCAACCAATTATTTTGACCCCGGAGAGTGTTCCAAACCGAAGATCTCGATTGGGGGAGGCGAAATCCTAACAATCTCGAGCCGTGTGTCTGTAAATGGCCATTTAATATTTAAACATTTGGCCGTAACCCTATATCTGCCCCCAAAAATCACGAAAGAATAAAGAGTTGGCTCTAAATTCGCAACAAGACTGAGAATCCAACGAGTCATTCTCTCATAAATATTCCCCAAGTTTGGCTTTTGAAGCGGGTGATCTGGCCTAAAACGGTCTAGTGATTTGCGCCTCAGTATCTGGTGATCAGAAATTGAGTGCCATGTTGGTTTTTCTGGTGCGTGCAAGGCTAAGCTGTTAGGCTTAGAAGGACGAGGTAAGAGCAAGAAAATTCCGGTTGATAAAGGCTAGGGCAGTGCCAAACAAACGGATGCCCTTTGCCGCTACATTGCGGAGTATTTATACTACTACAGAAGTGATCTAGAATATTCTACAAAGATGAGTAAGTAATGAATAAGCAGCCTCTGGAATATTCTCCAGCAGACCAGTTGGAACACCAAGAATCTCAACATGCCAGTTGCTGGAAATAGTTCAGATAGCTCCCGGATATTGTTATAAAGGTGTGTTCACATATTCCCTGGCCAAGATCCCGCCAGCACCCACATGAGATTCATTGAAATGGCCCAAAAGTTTGGCCAAACCCTGTTTCTGGTGGGGAAAACTTCGGAGGGGGTGATTTTGACATGTTTGTGGGCTGAGAATCTCTTTTCGAGGTTCTCCATCCCCCAAAAATTGCTGTTCTTTTGCTATGGATATTTTGAGGATTTGTTGACTTTGATTGTCCGGAGCTGTAGGTACTAGGTACAAGGGCCAGGGGATCGACAATGACGAAAACAAAATGGCTCCTCTTGAAGTACATACCTGAGTTAATTAGATGAGAGGATGTGGTTTAAGGTTTGATAATGAACACGAGAAACATAACACCGCTCGCATAGATCCCAAAAATTCAAATCCGTGCCGTTGCTGCGCGGTGCGACGGTGGCACTTGGAGGGACGATTGAAACCAGGAATGAAACATACCTGGATCCCGACCGCTCGCGGATGCGGAAAATCACATCGAATTTTGTAGGTGGTTCCGGTGCATATGAGAATCCGTCCTGAGTTAGTCCGTTGGGGTTAAAGTCTCAGGGTCCAGAGACTCTTCAAGTGCATGGGAAGTTCAGTTTCTTCAGGCCTTGTTTTATTTTATTGCTGGTACTACAGCTCTGTTGTGTCCATGTTGAGGATCCCTCTCCACTGCTCATCACTGACCTAGCCTTCAGTGTTTACCCTGCCGGTGTCTGTGGTTGAGGACCTCCATTCCGTACCACTCGTCGCTGACCTTCGGTCACTCGTTGTGGCACGAGGGAAATGGGAGGACAGAGAAATTACCAACACTAAGGTTGAAACAGAGGTGGACTGTTCGGTCGGCGGTAGGTGCTAAGTGTGGACTCGTGTGGAGAGACCCGGACCAAACAGAACGTACAGAATAAGCTGAGAGAAGAACCATTGACACCTAAGTCGACTGGCGACGAGAGAATCACGGAGATAAGCGGTCCACCCGAGAAACCTCAGAGTACAGGGTTGGTTGGGTCAGCAAGGAAAGATATGGAGGGCCGAAATCTAAGGCTTTCATGACGTGTTCCTTGTGTACGATCAAGGGACTGGCTTTGGTTTTTAACCATTCAGGAGTGGGAGGGCTTGAACCAACGAAATTACAGCCGATGTCAGTACCGAGGGCGCGGATCGAAAATTTTCTGTTTTGGGATGTTTCCAAAGAATTCCCAATATCTCAGTCAGTTTCTCACCGATTCACATAAAAACTAAATAGGTCTACTCAGCTAATTCATGCGCAATTAGTGATAGAGAGGAATATATGAAAATATTATGCATTAGGTAATTTCTGTTTTGGGGCTGTTTTTGCACTGAATACTGTCTAGCATGGCCAGAACATGTCCCAGTGACCTAGAATTTTGGGAGAGGCAACATGCATACCTGATAAAACATGTGATAGAGCCAGAAGTGAGGATAATGTAGTGTAAAGTCCTTCTAGCTCCAGTGAAAACATTTCGCAGTTTTTGGCATTCAGAGATATTGCCAAGATCACATTCATCTGGACATTTCATATAGTTCTGGCTCTATCACATGGTTCATAACATATACACGTTGTCCCTACCAAAATTCTAGGTCACTGGGAAATGTTCTCACCATGCTAGACGGTATTCGGTGCAAAAACAGCCCCAAAACAGAAATTACCTAATACGTAATATTTTTGCAAGTTCCTCTCTATCACTAATTGTGCATGAATTAGCTGAGTAGATATATTTAGTTTTTATGTGAATCGGTGAAGAACTGACTGAGATATTGGGAATTCTTTAGAAACATCCCAAAACAGAAAATTTTCGATCCGCGCCCTCGGTACTGACATCGGCTGTAAACAATACGTGTGACAATATCCTCGATGGAAGGTGGTAGACTTTTCGAAATGGCAGACGGCCGTTGCGGATATATGATGATATGCCCGCTCCGCGACACCACTCTGCGGAATATTAAGAGAGGTATCACTCTGGTCATCGCGGAGTTGGATCCGACATTTCACACGGCATAAGGCAATCATGACCTCTTCAACAACTGTCAATCCCTTGAGTTCAGGCGGGACAGGACCAAGATAATAATTGTGGTTTGTGATGGACCATGCAGGGAGTCGCTTCACAGAGATACCTAGTTGGTAGGGTCGACATACATACCACGATAACAGGTGTTCCGGTTCCTGGGTCGTGTTCAATACATTCAGGATCCATGAGAACACTACCGTATTGTGTATGTGCACAGGGATGTACAGGAAGGGTATCGGCGGCCACGTCGAGCGGAATGGACGTCACTAATATGGCATCAGCGCCAGAAAGAGGGGAGAGGGGTGTGGGCCATACAAAGGAGCAAGCCGGCGGCATCTTCGCGGGCCGGAAAGAATCAGCTTGAGGAAGGGGAGAGAGAGAGAAGGGAGGAACCAACAAGACAACAGATGAGAGGGATGTGAAAAGAAGGTCCAGGCATCAAGGGAGCTGTCGAGGCGAAGGTCGAGGCCGGCGATGAGAGAGTCACGGAGGTAGGCGGCCCAGTTCAGACCGAGAGAAACATCAGGGCATAATTCAGAAGCAGAAATATTGCAGTCGACGAGGAAGGACAGAGGGCCATAGGGGTCAACGACGGTGGTAAATAAAAGCTTTGTCTTGTTTAGAGCTGCCACCCGTTGTCGTGACGGCAACGGCCGTCGATTCGACGGCCGTTTTTCTTCTTCCCGAAACCTTGACGGGACGGGACGGGCGACGGAACGGCCGTCGCGGCCGTCTCGACGGGTAGGGTCGGAATTTAAACTTTAACTTGCCTTTTGACCCTAATAAAATGTGGATTAGTACTGAAATGTCATGAGTTTAGCTCCCACATGCCCACCGTGATATTTTCGTGCTTCCAGCTAGAGAAATCGACCCAAACCTTGAGGTTGCACGTCGGCAATCATGATCAGGAGTTGCCGAGAACCCAACACAAGCAATATACCGTCTGTTTGGAGCCAGCAAAAATGTAAAGCAAGCAGGAAAGTGTATCCCGTCCAAGATGGAAATCTCTGTGGACTAATCAATCACGGAAAGCGTCAATTTACAGGTAGATTTATATGACCCGTTGAAACGGCCGTCGCGGCCGTCGTTTGACGGGCCGTTGCTTGAGGAAAAAAATGGTCGACGGGAGGGGCACGGCACCCGTTCGACGGGTGCCGTCGAACCGTCGCGACGGCAACGGGCGGCAGCCCTAGTCTTGTTGCGCGAATTGGAAAAGGCCCGGGAGAGGACAGTGCGTGGGCGAGCATCGAAAGTCACGGAGGGCACAAGTAGACCCTCAACATAAAGAGACATGGGGGAGAGAGAGGGAGAAACGGGAACGAACAAGACACATAGGGGTTCAAACACGAATTAAGACACGAATGAAGAGTCACAGGTAACACCGCACGAAGAGAGCTACGAAGAGTCACAGAGGAAGGGTGACAAGAGGCAGAAAAGGAATGACGTCAGAAGGGGAGGAAATGATGTCATAAATTCTGAAACGAGCTCTCGATCACTTTTTGAAAGCCCTACTAAAACCCACTACTAAAGATAGCGGGAATAAAAGCCAACCGCGAACTCAAACTTGGCGTCTCGCTCGCGCCAGCTTGGATTTCGAGGCTCGCGCGCACTATGTATACTGCGCTGGTTGCCAACCTGGTATGAACTCGCTGGTTGAAATCTGACTCAAAAGCAGAGCGACATCCGAGGGAACGCTGTAGCGGAATCCATCGCATTAAACCACAAGGCCTTCCGGGGGTGGACTGAATCTTCAAGAGGCCGGCGGGAATCAAGTCCCTGACATCAGCCTCATTTTTCGACCGGTAATTTAATTGTGATGCAAATCTGAAAACAACAAACCTAAGCTTGACTCAATACTGTTGAATGCTGGACATGATATGAGAAAACTGGAACATTTGCGCTTGCAAAAAAGTCACCGATCTGGAGACTCGAGATGCCATCAATTGCTGACCGGATCTGGAAACAATCAAAATCTGTTTTCTGCTGGTACGCAGAAGATATCCATCTCAATTGACAGCCTGCACCCAGAAATACGAGTGTCAGTCTCCAAGAAATTCCGAAATTCCAACAACTGAGGGAGCTAGAGTGATGCCGGAATTCGTGCACGTGGAAAGTTGACGAGTCCTAACGCCACAACCAGAGCATCTAGGAAACCGGGTTGAAACTTAGTTTCCCAGTGCGCTCATTTCGGTACTAGCTGATCGGGCCAAAGGTCTCATCGAGAAGGTATTCTCAATTTATGTCAACCGACCAGCGATGCTGCTATCCCAAATCCAGTAGTTACTTCAAATTGGCGGCCGTTGCTGAAGTTTTGAAAGTAGTGTCACACGCCGGACGCCGCGCAGATCGAACAAGGTATGTCTGATTCGTCTTCTTAGTATACCCGGCTAATTTCTATCTTGCCAGACTCGTAGTTCGCAGTGCTCTCGTGCGACAAGTTTCACGGTAAGCTCTTCCTGACCTGATTCCATCTCGTCCTCAGCTTATACTCAGGTCCAGATCTCCGCGCGCCCATCCGACTGTCGGGCCTTGCGTCGCCTTCCTAGCGCGCTGCCGGTGGCTTGGCGGTGTCGGTCTTAGTACGATTCATGTATATTATGTAGTGTAAAATGCAATTTATTTCAGTTGAATAGCAACGGAAGTAAAAGGAGCATACCTGAGCATACCTGAACATAGCTGCGTATATTTATGAAACCACAACTGAACACATTTTGAGTCCGGATTTTATGTTGGGAGGTGCGCAGATTGTTCGGGTATGGGTTGATTGACGGAATGGACCACATTTGCCCACATTGGAGCATACCAGCCCACACGGCATTCTCACTGGGATGTATGCATGACCGGTCCGGCCGTTCCGACGGTTCTGTAACCGCACACTGCCACTTTCTTCCTTCGCACGCACCACCACCATCTGTCGGTCATCCTAGTCCCTCCGCCTACGTGGAACCAGCATGGATGCACAACCGCAATGTCTGAACCGCAGGCCGCCGAAGGACGATTCCCTTCACCCCGACAGATCACCGTAGGATGACCACCAGACTCACGCAAGCCAGCGCATCAACTACGGTCTTATACCTCGGCCGCCGTTTCCAAGTCCTCAATTGACTGTGTCCAGAATTCTCTGTCGACTCGGGGCCACCAGACCTGTGCCGGACCGGCAGTGCACGGTTTGCCCTCTCTGCGGACCGTTCGATCACATGACTTTGTCTCATGCTTCGAGTCTGCTGGCGGTTGCTTTCGGAAGTACGTACTTAAGGAACGCTTACAGTCTGTGGAGCATCCTCAAACTCATTGCTGCTATGATTCAGCTTTGGACGTCGCTTTTGTCACTTTTGTCCGTTGTCGCCGCGGTGCATCTGCCCGTCGAGCGCCAAACGAACGACGGTGTCCACTTGGCTATCACACCAGTGTGCGGAAAGCTCGGCGGCACGTTTTCCAATGCCAACGCCGGGGTTGTGACGACCGGGATCAAAACGGTGGTCGCTTTCGGGGCGCGTTCCACTCTTCTTATTCATAGGCACCGTCCGCTAATGGACATTATATCAGGACTCGTACACCTCTGGCGGACGCAGTGATGGCGGAACCCTCTCGGCAGCGGTACTGAATGGCACCAGCCCGCGCGCAGGCGGTCGTGTTACGGACGGCCCTGTCTGGGCCGAAGGCATTGCAAGCGATTTGGGCGCAACCATCAAGGATTACGCTGTGCGTCTTTTGCCGACTGTGCGCTCCGTACAGGAGGGATAATACTCATGAAGGTCTCTGGCGCAGTCATAAATGTGACCCTGTGGCCGAGCAAAGCCGGCCAATCAGATTTCCTGCATCAAGGTATGTCGTCCCTATCATCGAGACCAAGATAGTCTTGTGAACGGAGACTGCCATAGCATCTCTTTTCCTGAGCCAAAATAACGCCTTGAATCCGGCAACAACTCTGTACACTGTGTTCTTCGGAATCAAGTATGCGATGGCCGGCATTTTTACATCGTGGATGTCTGATACATTTGATTTGTAGTGACTTCTCCGCTTCGTCCAGTGCGTCTCGGTTTGCACGAATTTCGTTTCTAGTCTGATCATAACGCGTATCTACAGCCGACGGAAACCACCTCCCCCAAGCCGCCGCAGAGCTTCTCACACAGATCAAGCAACTCGCCGCAGCGCCTACAAACGCCAAAAACATCGTCGTACTCGACGACTACGGGCGCGGATCGCATTCCACCACCGGCGACGCTTTCAAGCAGGCCGTCTTCGCCGGCCTCACTCCCTTGCGCACCCAGGGTCTGAACGTCGCCTTTGTCGACTTTGCGCCGCTTTGGGATGCCGTACTGGGGACGACGCCGGGCTTTGCGGCGTTCGGATACAAGACTTCTGGCGCCTGCATACCGAATTTGTCGCAGACGGATTTGTCCGGGGAGTGCTCGACGCCGTTGAACTCGTTCTATTGGCTTCCTGGGTGAGTGTCGTTCTACCATCCATCAGAGGGTACCAGCTGATTAATCGTTGTATCGTGGAACAGACACCCGTCCAAGGAAACACATCGGATCATGGCCGTCAGTTTCTGTGTTCGGCTTTGCCGCAGGTCTCTACTAACTCTATTGGCCCCAGGACTACGTCAAGCTCGTGCTCGCTAATTGCAAGGCATAATGCGGTTCTTGTCGAGTTCACGCACAGTTCAGCTCGATATATGTTTTCCTGTAACCATATTCTCGAGTCGTCATTGGAAGAAGAGGGCTTGACTAAGAAGCTGTGAGTGATGAGTTTAGAGATTTTTCTGAAGTGGGAAAGGAATTCTACAAACATGCAGTCAAGTCCGCACGATATCCATATGTCAACCCGAGGTCACAACCTGCGGGATCTAGGGCCACATTGAATCATGCAACACTTTGCTGCGACAATTTTTTGTCGGGGTAAGGTCGCTGCTTCTGGGTTAGGCATAAGCACACAGGTCGACTTGTACTTCCTTTCGCCGACTTATCTCAGCATTCTTCTAGCCATCTCCTCCCTTACAAATATTATCCATTTTCACCGCCTTCCTTGGACGCGCCGAAACTTGTTGTTTACGTCAATCTTATGCACCGGCCATAAGAAGCAGCACGAATTTCGGACCACGTTTTTCTTCTTCTTCTTGCTTCTCCGTCCTCGACGGCCCTCGCTGTAACGCCCAGAATGCACGAATCTTTGTCCCTCGACAATATCTCCCAACTTCCTTCATATCTGCGCGTGAGTGGACCAGACGAATTCCATAGTTCCGAACAGTCTGATAATGCCCTTCCGCACAATAGTCACGCGCAAAGCTAGCTGGGACCGGGTCGTCTTCAGACCTAATCTTTTTGCTGCGTTTGATACACAGGGCCACCGACCACAAACGCGTCCTCCTTCTTCCCCTGCTATTCGTTCATCTCGATCCCTCCGGAATTCCGACGCCAAAAGACCT
Organism: Mycena vulgaris; assembly: GCA_029204335.1. Lineage (NCBI taxonomy): Eukaryota > Fungi > Basidiomycota > Agaricomycetes > Agaricales > Mycenaceae > Mycena > Mycena vulgaris. Next base: position 187,945 of record JARGYA010000123.1, on the reverse strand, counting down.
CGATTCAATGTTATGCGATGCGTCCCGCCATGTGGAACTTTCTCGGGTGACTGGTGCCTTGGCGGCATTGCGCGCAGTCTCGGAAATGTTAGCGGCGCGTGTCGTGCCTCCCCCGGCGTATGCTGACCTATGGCATCGTCTGTACCGGTGGATCATCTTTTTCCACTTGTACTGCGAAGTTATTCCCGACATGGACCTGCCAGCGACATATCACGCTATCGCCACCACCATTCTGGACCTCCACCGGCATGACAGCATGAGTGCCGCAGTCAACAAGGCCGCGGATGTACGCTGCATAGTGGCGGACTATTGGGCGAAATCCGTGCGAGGAGTTCTGTCGATTGAAACTGAACTTGTCGCTGCCATCCTTGGGTTTTTGTTTGACCTGGACTACTCGGAGGAAACCGAGGATGAGACCAAATTGCCAGAGATTCTGGTCGGGATAGGCGGGAGCGAAAGCGATCTGGCGTATCTCCTTGTGAAGCAAAGCAACGATATCATTGGGCGTCCAGTGAACTACCACACCGGCTCCTTTAATATTGTGAATTCGGTGATACAAGCACAGAGCTCATACGGCGATTCTCTCAGGGCAGGACTGCTGGCCCATGGCGGCGCCAAGGCGCTCATCGACGCCATTTTTTATGCCGAAGAAGCGCGACCCCACTTCCCGCTCGCCGCAGAGAGGGTCTATGTTGGACTTATCTGTCTTCTTGGACACTTCGAATCTGACGCAGGCGCTGTGTGGATCTCCCGAGCACTTTCCGCCGGCCTGCTCAGACTTATCGTCGTACTGGGGAGATCCAGAAAATCGGAACGTGAGGAGCCGTGGCGCACGTATTCCATTCTGCAGCGATTCCTCATACAGGCTCTGCCGGAATCTGTCGTTCACTATAAAATCGCTCGAAAAATCAAGGACGAACTTCCCGTGGCGCTTGCCATCGCTTCCTCTGCGCCTTTCGCAAAATGCGTCATCGCTACACTTTGGACCGAATTTGCGGAATTGGTTCAGGAGCGTCTCCGCGCGCTCGAATTCTTCATGGAAAAACGGTTGATGTCCGTGAGTGCCTGCGCAAACATCCAGGTGGGTACCCCGACCGTGTCCTTAGAAACGTGATTTTAATCTGACTTTAGTGCGGCAAAACTGGGGAGAGGCGTGCTTTCAGAAAATGCGCTGGATGTGGTCTCGCTTGTTATTGTTCACCCGAGTGTCAGATGACCGACTGGGAGGCCGCGCACCGCGGCTCGTGCCGAGCGCTCAAGTCAACTGGTAAGCATTGAAGGCATTCGATTCTGCACCGCGTTTCAAGCATGTCCACATCCCAGGTCCCGCGAACGCCCGAGAAAGGGACTACCTGCGTGCAATTCTGCAGTCCAACTTCGAGTCCCCTGAAATTCGCACTGCGGTTTTGAAGCAGCAGGCGCGATTCATGTACACGAACCCCGGGGTGGACTTTGTTACGGTGTACGACTTCACGCGGAATGCCAAGGGCATAAACGTGCGCTACATCCCGCATTTCTCTCGCGGGTGGTGCGAGATCAAGCTCATTTCAGACTATGCCGCGCCGTCGGGGCGACTCGGGCAGTTGTTGCGCGCTGCAGGAACCATCTGCGTGCATCTCTTCGTGCTCAGCTTCAATATTCAAACGGAAACTCCGGAGCGGATCCTTCCCATGTGGTCGACACCGCAGTTGCATGACGAGATGGTCCGCATCGTGCAGACTCTCCCGCGCGGTTTGCAACCCGCGGCTCTTGACACGGCGCTAGTTCAGCCGCTGCGTGGGCTCACCAGTGCCGCCAAAATGATGCGGGAGGTTTACTATTAGATCTGTATTCTTGGGTTCATCTTTGGTTCCTCTCGATCTATTAAACAGAGTCGCTTTTCTTGCTTACAATACGGAGTCCGGCCAAGCTATTTCATGGTAGATGTCTTGAGCGGTGAGAAATTCGGTCGTAGAAAAACACTAGTGTTGGTCGTGCACGCAATTGAATGGAAGACGAGGTAAGCACGAGTCGCGTCGAATCGTCGCAGTGAGCCCCCATAACTACAAGCCCCTAACATTCGGGTGATGGTTCGACCATCAAATGCGCCGGGAAGACGCCGAATCGGTCCAACACAGAGTCAGGCAGACACTGAGTGGGGATTTTGAATGATCTCCTTCGACGAAGGTGTTGTATCCCTGTAATAATTTACCAAGTCCTTTAGTCCGGAATTCACACACAGAAAAAGAGGTAAGAGATATTGTCGAGGGACAGAGGATTCGAAGAAAATTGAAAGATTGGCGTTGGGCGGCGCGAGTCATTACGGGTGGAGAAGCTGCTTGTCACGGTAGCCAGGGGGCCAACAATTGACGTAGACGAGAAGTACCAGGGAATGCTGAGCTCGAATGGTACCGGGGACGAATGGCGCGTTTTTCTTGACCATCCACGGCAACAGAATCTAAATATGTGATTGTGCAACGGAGAGGCACAGAGGGTATTCCACAGACGGGATTTTACGGAAGGGCGTTGCAGGACTCAGATGGGGCCAGAGAGAAAAAGCAAGGAGACAGAAGTGATGCGGTTAATAGTCGGCTCGACAAAATTTTAAGGCTGCTGATTCCACAGGATGGAGGAGCGCTGCGGGCATGGAAGCGCCAAGTAATTTGACGGCCCAAACACACAGGAAAACTTGAGCAAAATTCGCGAAACGCAAGACATATACGTGCAGCGGGGTCTGCAACACCCTATTGGAGCACCGGGTTAAGGAATTCGTTACGTACCTTCACCAAGATTTGAGTTGAATTGCAGTCGTCCCACAATCGTGTGGCGTAAGCATCTCGGTGGTGATCGGGCTCGCGGCGGGGCGGTATTTGAACTCCTTCTAGTGAGGGCACACGACGGACCTGGAGGTATGGACGACGGCGGCCTTTGAGCTGGAATGCGAGCCAGAAGAGGAAGGCGATGGCGAGGAGGAGGAGGCCTGCGCGCTTCGAAGTTCCACGGCGAGGGCGTCGGCTGGATAAACCGCGCGCCGACGGGCGGGCGTTTCCCTGGCGACGGCTCGACGGTGGTCTCGGCGTCGTCGGAGCCGAGAGGGGAGGCGGCGGCGAGAGGAGGCCCTCGTGGTAAGGAGAATGGGATTTGACGTCAGCCATCACGGTCCGAACTTCCCGTGTTCGACCAACCGTCAACGAAATAAATCCAGCCTCTCAGGATGGGCGCTGGGGCTTTCATTTCCGGGGCATCTTTTTCTTGAGGGCGTTTCGGGAGCAGAATCGGCGCTTCATTTCCCAGGGAGTCTGAATCACACTTACAGAGTGGGAGTCGAGATTGAGGTGTCCCAACAGCCAAGTTCTTCCACAGATGGACGATTTTGTGGTTGCAGCTCGAAAATTCCTCAAAGCCCCATAATTTTTGCACCGTGGCGCAGCTCAATCTATTGCTCGAACTGCGGCCACGGACGAAGACAAACATGACTCCGAGTAGCCATTCAACGCGTTTTTCCACCAATTCTTTGCCAATCAACGATTTCCAGGGCTCGTTCTTCTTCCCTAATCTCGGGCTTTTCCTCAGTCATGCAACAGCTTCCAATATTTACTCCTGCTGTCATGCAACCCCATAAATGAATGCACGGCGATTTGGATGACCACCACACAACAGGCCGTCTAGCAAGCGACCCTTTGCAGCTACAGGTCTAGGACTTGGCATGGACCTTGGTGATCCATGGAGCATTATTGTAGATGTGTTTTGTCATTTAAGTTTTTCAATGTCTCTCTGATCGGCATTCAATATACCCAATCATGGAATCGTGCTCACCAAGGCGCGATACCAGAGAGGGAAGATAAAAAGAAAAGGGGAATCACTCCAGAAGAATTAAGACCCGTTTCCGGGAGTCGGCGTTGAGTATCTCTAGCTAGCAGTACAAGGAGAAGATTATGGTACGAGAGGAAGAATATCTAAGTTGTCCGTGTTTGTATCTGAGTCCGTAAGCAAATAGCATAACAGTTGTAAGCAGCATGATTACAAATCACCCGATTTTCAGTGGCAACAATGTCTAAATGTTGAACACCGCGACCCAAGAGTGGAACCACCCATCCAGGTACGTTAATCTACTTCCTATGGACCATCCTGCAACTTACTTGGGCCAGCCCCGTTCTCTACCTCGCGCGCGACCCTTGTCTAATCAGCGATATGGTCTTGCCCCTCGTGCATCTCATCGGAAACGCCAACTTCTTCTACTTATTTGTATATTTCCGATGTAATGTTTGGACGTCTAAAATAGAGCATTCAGGTCCCCAGAACATATCCTGCCACGCAGAGGCATCATTTGACTCAGCACTACTGAGTTGTTACGGGTGGCCAGGTACTCCATCAATTGCCCCCCCGGGAGTTCTGACGGAAAAGAATTCACCAAGCGCTCAAAACCTCACCGAAATTGGCCCAAGTGGCCGCGTTTGTTTACAATATGTATGCCGTCCATTTTAACCTTCCAGGCCCTAGGAAAAGCGCAGGATGAAGCTGCTAATCGGCCAAAAACCCTAAGGTGGCCAGGTTTCTTTCCGCCCTCTTTATCTAGTTCCGCTGTATCCGTGATTTACTCTCTCCTCGACGATTCTCGCTGGGTTAAGTATTAATCTAGATCTGTGGGGAACACCCTCAAAAATCCCTGGGCGCCTAGCTAGGCGCCTACCCAAATCGCAGCCCCTGGACCGATCCGTGCCGCAGTCCCTGTGAAAATTCGTGGGCCGCGCATGCGGTGCGTGGCAGATGCCTGGCACTGGCAGCTCCGCAACAGCTTCCCTTCCGGAAGCTAAAATTCAGTTGCCACGGGGTCTGGCTGCAGTGTTTGCTAGCGCAGAACATCAAGGCACATCGGAGAGAAGCACCGCACATGAAAATTTAAGCTGAGACCATAACTTTAAAATTGAAATCAAAGTTGAGCTTTTCCTGGCTGATTGATCTCACCCGGGCCTCCACCCAATTCAATGATGGTACAAGGCTTCCAGTCACTCCACTATTGAACAAGAAACTTAGAGCGGGGTTTTCGTAGCAGATAGAACTGAGTATAAGTTAGCAAACTACTGCAGTTTAAATACAAACGAGATGCGTAGCTCGGAAGAAATACTAGGTGACTGTAAGTAAGGGCATAGGTAAGTAACTGAGCAGCCAACATGCATCTAAGGGAGCGCGCTGTGTTCATAGATATATGTGGAGGCAATAGAGAAATTCGAGTACTTCGGTTTGCCATTCCAACACCCACCAACAGTTCCTAGCCTATAAATTGGCCGGATGGCTTAGCGAGCGGGGCCCATGCTGGAAAACCCGTTGTATCCGCTTGCGCTCCAGAACTGTTCCTCCCAGGATTTGGCGGGGGCGGGGCGCTTGCTGGATCCACTCACACCATCGTAAATATTCTTCCAGTATGTGAATTTTTTGTTGGGGAACCCGCTGGAGAGGTCTCTGCGCTGAGTTTAGTATCCCATACGTCGCTCAATCCAAATCAGCAGCACTTACTCCTTGAATACCTCGCCAGGGTCACCCGAGGAGAGGCCGTCAGAAACATTCTTCCAGAACCTGCTGAGGTCAGTATCCCATACGTCTCTCAATCCAAATCAGCAGCACTCACTCGAATGCCTTGCCACGGTCGGTCGACGTGAAGCCGCCAGAGTCACTACGCGTGGAGGACGTGAAGCCAGACGTACTGCCTCCACCGCCCAAGAATTGTCTGCGCTGAGGTCAGTACCCCATGCGTCGCTCGAATCAGAAACACTCACTCGAATATCTTGTTAGGGTTGACCGGCGAGAACTTCAAGCTGCCGGAGGCGGCACTGGACCGGGACGTAAACGTGCTGCCGCCGTCAAACCCGAACTTGAAGCCCGTTCCGGCGCTCTGCCGCGGCGTAGGCTCATCGTCCTCCAGCCTGTCCATGCCCAACTCGTCGTACAACGCGCGCTTGTGTCGGTCGCCCAGCACCTCATACGCCTCCACAATCTACATACTTCGTCAGTGCGGTCCCGCCATGACTTGAAATAGTGTTGGCACCCACCTCCTTGAACTTCCTCGACGACTCCTTAGACCCGCCGTTCCGGTCTGGATGCCATTTCAGCGCCTATCGCAGCCGTCAGCTCTGCCTTGATATTTGATGCGTCCGGACGCACCAACTTCTTATACGCGGCCTTGATTTCCGCGTCCCCCGCAGACCTCTCGACGCCAAGGACTTTATAGTAGTCTGTGTCCATGGGCTGCGTGCCGGAGGGACGAAAGTCGTAGTGTGGGGTCAAGCATGTGACTCGGAGTTTGGGCGAATATATGCCGTGTGCAGACTGCTAAAATAGAACGTCACAGCCACCGGGTGTTCGGGCGTTCCGTTTTCAACCTTGTTCCTATTGCTTCCGCTTTCAATTCAACCTTGCTCTCTCTTTCAATTTTACTGCCGTTTTCAACGTTACTTGAACCAAGTGTCGCTGAAATGGTTCAAGTGTCTTATATTATCATACAGGACCCTCCCCCGTGCTTTTCTGTCCTGGTATCCAGAATCTCTGGCCCCGTGGCTGCGGTCCCCAGCGAACAGTTGCGCCATCCCGGATCTCTCCGCCGTGGTGATGGACCTGGTCCACCAAGGCTAAATCCCTATCCTCCGCCGCCGATTTCAGATTGAGTCTCGTGTTTGATGTAGGACTCCGTCCGCGGAACCGTACGGACAGATCTGCGCCTTTGCGTTGACACATTGATAGCGTCGTCCGAGTCAATGTCAATGCGAATTTCCTGCAGTTCAAATCAATATTGAACCCGCGCCCATCCAGCCCCAACGCACGCGGAACCATCCCAATTTTACCAAACTCTGCTGCATCCGCGAGGCCGTCGACAACTGGGAGCGCTCTGAGAATTGGCGAATCTCATAAGTACCTCGCTTGTTGGCAATGAGCTGCCATGGTTCAAAACCCATGATTCGCCGTGACCGGCTTGAAGCTCGGAAATTCCCTGCATCACACGAGTTCCTCATACAGTGATTAACTGGGATGCGAAATAAACGGGGATGCGAAATATTCGCTGTCCCCCGCCTACAGGGCGCTCTATGTAGCCGAGCTTTCACTACATGATACGAATAGATAAGAAACCCTTGGGTGCAAAAGGATTCATCCACAGAACTTTCTGGGAGCCCACGAGATCCATTTCTACGTTTACACGTTTATTTGCCGGATTTGGTCAAAGTTGGGCATTGGGCTCGGTCCTGGACTCATGAATACTCACAATTTTGTATCCTTGGGGGTTTCAGGGGGTGGGGATTATGAATATCGACATCCCAGAGGCCATAGATGCATCACTGCGCAATAATCGCGCCGATTTCGCATCCCCGTGATCCGCCCAAAATGACTGATGGGAAAGATTGCCCTCGTTCTCTGCGAAGAAAACAGATGACCACATGAAATTTTGTCTCAGAGGGAAGCTGGGAAGGTTTACTGTAGGCTTATGAAAAGGAACAAGGTGGTTTGATCGAAAACTGCCACATAAACCTCCAAATTCCTTAACCATTTCGCTTCCCAGTTAATCACTGTAATTGAAACCTGGAAATGTCAAAGACTCGGTGTCTATCCGCGGACTCAACTTCATTTTGCGGGTGGACTCACTTTGTTTTACGCGGAACTCAGGTGTATTTTGTATTTTACGCGGATCAATTGTTTGCGCGCAAACCGAAGAGCCTCATGGAGAAAAGCGGGGTAAATAGGTCCAAATATAGGCCGCTTTGGGACTTAACGTCAGGCGCCTGGGATCACGGTCCGATTTGCCATGTTCTGAACAAAGTAAATCGAGTTTACAGCTGTTTCCGAATATGTTGACACTCCGTGGTTTCGTTCGCGCTCATCAGATTTTGATCGGCGGCTAAGCATTTCCTTTTTGAGAAAGGCTTGGCAACACCTCTTCCCGCGACGCCGCCATATGCATGGTCTATCGCCAGATCAACAACGACTTGAAGGAGCGCGCTCTGTGGCTACTCGAGGCTGGCTACATCACAGAGGAAGTGTGTGAGCTCCTTGGTGTCTCCCTGGTGTGCTCAAGTCTAATTTGGGAGGCAACTCCAACCGCGTGGATCGTCCGCACTCAACCCCACCCCGTGTCTAGGTCGGAAATGAGACACAGGACAGAGGACAATACCCACCTCCGGGTCGTAAACTGCACAGTTCAGGAGGGATGGTAGTCTCACGTAGTCAGACTCCACAGTATTTTATAACAGCCGATAAAATCTTTATATGGATGGGATAACAGAGGCTATTCAAAAGGGAATACATCAATGGTTAAGTACCTAGGATTCTTTCACAATCTTACTATCATTAGCCACTGACTTTATTTATTGTGTGTGAAGCATTATACTGCAACTGCAAGGTGTGGTGTATCTGGTTCGGCATTGGGGCCCGTTGATGCTTGGATTGCAGATGGATGGTCCATCTCCGTGGTTGCTGGAGGATGCAGTTGTGATAGGTGGGCAAGTTGCCTCTCATGTACTTCCTGAATCTCTTCCTGAATGGCAGCAAGCTTTTCATCAACACAGGCAACATTTTTGTGCTGGGATGACTGTTGGAATAATGGACGAGCTTGAGTCCAAAGTTCTGCTGCTCTCTTCAGATCACCGTTCCTCTGTGCAAGATCTCCAAGGCGGAGCATGCATTCTGCCCGGCTACGGTGCACATCCATTTCGGAAAATCCCATCAATGCTGTCTTAAACAGGTTTCCTGCAGTTTTCTCATCTCCCTGAGCCATAAAGCAATCACCAATGTAGAAAAGAGCCTTGTGAATTACTAGTTTGTCTTGTGTCTTCATTCCTTGTGCGAGGAGGGTCCCCGGCCAGGTCAATGCACTTGCATCTGTGACTGTGAGACCCCAATTATGCACATCACTGAGCTTCTCGAGGCACTGGCTCATGATCTCTGCATTGTTTGCACCCCAATTTGAGCTCAAAAGTTGTTGGAACAATCTCTTGGCCACAGCAGGATTCCCTTCTCTCAACTCCAGGTCAGCGAGGACAAGATCACAATATCTAGATGCTGCAGGGAGGGTCGCATGAAACATACTTTTAGCCTTGTCCAGGCTCTCATGCACAACATCTGTAGTTGCACCACAGATAACATCAATCTGGGCAATATTTAGAAGGGCACGAGCATAAAAATAGGTCTGCTTCTCCTGTCTGTCAGCAATGAACTGAGCATTGAGAGCATAGGCAAGATCGTATTCCGACTTCAACAGATGTGTCTCTGCTTCGATGAACATGATTTCAAGACTTGTAAAGCCCTTGGACAAGCCACGGAGGCCGAGGAGCTCTCTTGCCTTGACACAGAGGGCCAGACTCTCTTTATAGTTCCCCAATAAGTGACAAGATAGAGCGTTGTGTTGGAGTGCTTGGGCCTGTAAAAGGACATTTCCGGAGAGCTTGCTGAGTCTCCATGCCTCAGAGGTTTGCAACTGAGCTACCTGCTGTTTTCCAATCCGTAGATTTACTCTCGCCACTGATGCCAAGGCGTGAGACTGTTCCTTCAGGTATCCACCTGATCGAGCCACAGAGAGTGCCATCCCAAGAAATTCCATAGCTTTGGGTACATCGTTGTGGTGTGATATATAGTAATACCCAACCTCGTTGTAAAATTTAGCTGGAAATTGGTCAATATGGGAGAGGTTCAAAGGCGACAAGGAACTAACCTTCAAGGACTGGGTCTTTCAAGTTACCCAAGTGTTTCCGACCTTGCTCAAGCAAGGCTTCTGGGTTTTGCACCTGTTTATGGTGTTGTGTAGCAAACACCTCACAGATGAACGATATTTCTAATTGGTGGTTGGTGGGATGAGGTAAAATGTCTGGAACAATATCCATTAAAGAAGTACGATGAAGGCCAGTGATCCGAGTGAATCGGTTAAGAGAGATGATGGCCTGGATTCTGTCTTCCACCTGTGGACAGCCTTTTGTTAGACCTAGCAGGAGGATACTTTGAATTTTTCCTAGGTTGAAAGTGATTCGTTCCACTGTTTGTGCACCGGATATCATCCCTCGGTGCTTGTGATAAAGCTCCAGCAGTCGACCAAAGTGGTCCCGGACGGGCTGAACGAGGGAGAGTGGAGGTGGAAAAGTCCTCATCATATATTCTCGGATTGGAGCCAGGACTTTTAAATGGCCTGGGGTCTCGTTGTATGCCAGAGCAGTACGAAGTAGGGCAGTTTTGCACTCCAAGATATCATGAATAGGAGGTTTGCTATGGAGAAGATCAACATTCGAAAGCCCATCTGGCAGAACTGAGAGGAGGCTGAGCAGCTCTCTAGACCCAGGCAAAGCTGCAATGCGAGGACTTGAAAGAGACAGTGCAATAGACATCTCCAAATTTGACCTCTTGTCATATCCCCCAGAAAGCATCGAGGTCTTGTCCATCTCCCACCGGGCCAAGACACTGGGACAGCCATCGTCGTCGACTGAATGTGCAATCAGATTGACAGCTAATGGCATGTTCCCAGTCAAGAGCAGGATTTTGACAATGTCCTCCTTATCATGACAGTCATCTGCAATGTCGATGAAGGTCTGGCGGGCAGCTTCATCTGTCAATGGCTTCAATGGAAGCAGGAATGGCCGAGTCCAGCGGACTTGGGCTGGCCTTTCTGCCCCTCGCATTGTAATCTATCAGAACATCAGCAAGTTAGCAACATCATGATAATGTATGCCTACAATGAGTCCGAGATGTTGGATATCTGTGAGCTGAGACAAAAACTCCTCAATGTCCCCTCGTGACCGCATTGACTCCCATGAGGTTTCCAGATTATCCAAAATCAGGAGACATCCTGGTGTCTTGTGGAAATACTGCAGAACTGCTTCTCTGAGGTCTTTCCCTTGATTCAACCCTACATGGGCCCCAATTTGGGCTGCAAGCTCGACAGCGGTCGTAGTTGAATCAGTCGCCACAAAGAAGTGGTTCTCGTATCTGGCAGCAATATCGGGATGGTGCAGGACCGCTTTGGCAAGGCTTGTTTTCCCCATCCCACCCGCACCGAGAATTGCTATCCTCGATGACTGTTGGGAAAGGCTTTCTACAATGGCGTTGAGTTCTGAGTTGCGTCCATGGAATATCTTGGGCTTTCCCGGTAACATAGAGATTGAATTTGAACTGCAGTGACAAATATCAGTCTTTGGCATGTCATTAGCGGGGGGCACACCTGTTAGCCGACCCAAGTAGACTCTGGTAGGTCTGATCCTCATTTCATAAGTTGCTTTAATTGCAGAAGCTGAATGACATACAAAAGATGAGCTGTCTGAATCTCCCCCATCTGACAAAACTGAGATCATTTCCAACAACTCCTTGTGAAGATTCTGTGTTTGCTTTTGAATATTGGCAACATCTGCGAGGATGGTGAGACCATCCTGAATCTAGGGGGTGTTTTAATCTCACTCCCTCCACACTAGAATAAACTGTATTACCTTGAATGCCTCGAGGGCTTCATTCAATCCACTGCGGCAGGCTTTAAGGAGTGTGTTTATCTCGTTCTGTTTGAAAAAATGTCTGATCTTATTCCCCTGTTGTGCTTCAACAAAGGTGTGGATTTTGTGAAGTGTTCTAGATGGATGGATGTTTAGGCCTCTTGTATTCATGGGGACGAAAGAATACCCTGTGAAGGTCCCAATATTCTCCAAGGTTTCTGGTGAGAGTGTCCCAGTGGTCTCAGATTGTATGTGGAGATTGACAATAGCATAGAGCAATGTATGGATGTTCTCCATGAGCTCGATACATTCATCTCGATTTCGCTTCACATTCTGAAAGCACTCCTCAGTTTTGTTCATCAATTAGTAAACTTTATGGCTTTACGTGCCTGTACTGAATTAACCAAAGACATTGTCGTGCTTGCAATCGCCTGTACGAATGGAGTGCCGAATCCATCGTGGAGGTCATTCAGGAGTGCAACGACAGGAGTCAAACAGGTCACAATATTGTTCAGGCGTATCAGAGTGATGGAATCCTGGGTAGGCATAGCTATTAGCGCGGAGGTGGGTATGAAAAGGCGTGGATACGACAGCTTTATATATCATCTGGGCCAACACATTTGTCCAAACCAGGTTAGATTTCCTGTCCCGGGGATAGGTTCTTGCACACGGTAAGTGCTAAAGCATACATATGCATATGTGCAAATTCTGAATCTGTTCGTTACTCTCAGATTTTTATCAGTGGAGGCTGTACGAGTATGGGAGACCTGAGCCATTTTGATTGGAATTTTCCGGATTCAGAAATGGCATCAGTGTTGAGACTGTTTCATTGTTTCCCTGTCGGGTTGACTTTGTTAATTTTCATGACGAATTAATTGTTGACGATGAGTTCCGGCGTATCCGGCTGTTGCGATTAAGACGAGCCCTCGTTCAGCTGGGATCTTCCGAGTGGAGGTTGGCTTGCCACCGGGTCACGTGCCATCATTTACAGTGTGACTTTTGTGACTCGCCTCTCTTCCTCGAACTATCACCAAGGATTGGGATCCAACATCATGGACAACAAGGGTCCTGAATTTTTGCGGACACCAGCGACTCCGCTTCAAGCCCGGCGCATACGGATCATCGCCATCTCGCTCCCCATCTTGATCGTCTCTGGCTGTGCGTCCCCAAATCCATTCAATATCTTCCGAGAGTCTGCATTAACCGTCGATGCAGACGCACTATTTGATCGGCTTATGAACCAGGGAATTGTCCTTCCAGTTACGACGCAAAATTTGAATGAGGTGGGCAGCATCCGATGTGTCTGTAGAGGCGCGTACTCACAGCTCATCAGGGCTCCAAGACTGGTGGTCATCAAGCCTCCGAGACTGGTGCCACATCTGAGGGCAGTAAATGGTCGTAGTGGCTCCTTATGTGGACTCCTTTCTCTTCCTGCACTCGATACTTTATCCCGGAGCCAGGACAAATTTTCTGCAAGCTGATCCCGTCGTATTTGTTGTAAAGCTCTTTCGTATGTTCAGGCAGTGAGAGACCGTGACCTCCTGGTCCGTTTTCACTGATCACCCGAATCCGTGTAGCATACTCTTAGGACGCGTCGTAGAGTTGAGACCAGAAAATCGAATTCATTGCCCGACTTTTTTCTTTTTAAAAGCTTCCTTTCTTTCTTCTTTCTTCGTCCTCCTGATGTACCTGCCATGCGTTTTCAATCCCACGCCCTAGCGAGGCCTATGCTCTTGCGCGCAAGTCAAATCTTCCGACGTGACGCGGCGACGATCATTTGCAAATGTCATGGTGGGGTTTCCATATGCGGCAAGTCTCTCCTTTTTCCCGACCACTGCCACAGTTTTCCTTGGTCCTTCCTACAGGGCCCAAGGGAGAGCTCGACGCGTGTTTGATCTGGGTCGTAATTTGCCATCAGCCACGCGTACAATTAGGTGCAATCCGACCTCCTCGGCACCCCTTTCCCTTTCCCTTTGTACCTAACGAACGGACATCTCGCTTCAAGAGGCAACTCGGACTACCAACGCGGGAAGAACGCGCTAGAAAGCTGCTTAAATGGCTTCCCAATGCCCCGGTAATCTGCCTTCTTACCCCCCAGACGAGATGGGCTCAGATGGTGCGGGCGAGCCCTGGATTGCCATCGAGCCCGTTACGCGCCACACAGATGGTGGTGGGCAATTCAGCTTCCCCTCTCCAAAACAAGCGACTCATGCGTGCTTTCCAGTCCTGGAACCGTCCACGGAGCCCCCCACCTTCAGGGAATCGCAATTCGACATCATCCTGCGCCGCCAACGGACGCGCCCGCGCGACGGCGGCGGGCTGAAGTACACGCTCGCCACCGCGTCGCGCTTCCTCAACCTCTCGAGTGACTTCGAGTTTGCGGGCTGGGGCTCGTTTTCGAAGCTCAAGCTCACCAGCGAGGACCACGCGGTGGGAGAGGACCGCCTGCAGCGCATCCGACGCGCCAGGCTGCTTGGGCAGTTCACCGGGACGGCTTTACCTGGCAACGCTGTGCTGGGGAGCGTGTTCTACGCGTTGCCGGCGGTGGTCGCGGTGTCCGGCGTCTAGTACGTCGTTTTCATCGCCCCCCGACTCTTTTAACGCCGGGCAGTTCCCCGATTTCTCTATTCGTTGCCACACTCACGCCCTTCCTATGGCGGCCCATCATGGAGGAGCTGGCATCTGCGCTCCCCATCAACGGCGCCCCGTACTCTTATATGTATGCATTTCATTCGCACCCTGATTGTGCCGGCACTAATTTCAAGCCCACAGACTCAACGTATCCCGCAAATCACTCGCCCTGCTAGGCGCAGCGCTTCTGCTCCTGGACTTCACTTCCACATCCGTGGTTTCCGCCGCCACCGCCGCCTCGTACCTCGCGGGTGAAGTCGTCCTCCCCTTCCCCGCCTTCGTCGGCGCCGCGCTCGTCCTCGTGATATTCGCACTCGTGAGTCTGACCGGCCTCAAAGAGAGCGCGCGCATCGCGTTCGCCGTCCTGGCGTTCCACCTCGCCACGATGGCGGCCCTGGGCGTCGCGTCCTCTGTGCACTGGGGGCGCACCGGTAACGCGCAGTTAACGCGCAACTGGGTGGACGGCCAGGCGCCGACGAGCGCGGCCATCGCACGCCAGCTATTCAATGGCTTTTGTCTCGGGATGCTCGGGCTCACCGGGATCGAGTGTGCGTCTCTCTGCCATCTATTCTCCACGAAGTGAACGGAATTTGTGAGCGCAGGCACCCCGTCGTACATCGGGCGCATGAAGTCGGGGCGCTTCCCGGGTGTACTGCGCAACCTGCACCTCCCCGCGATCGTGCTGAATACGCTGATGATCACGCTCGTGCTGGCGATTGTTCCGCTCGAGACGGTGCTTCAAGGCGCGAACGTGCTCAGCGTGCTCGCGGAAATGGTATCTACCCCCGCATTCACCTCCCCAGACCTTGCATTGATGCTGATGTGCGGCCACGTAGTCTGCGGGGCCGTGGCTGCGGAAGTGGATTGTCGTGGACGCGGCGGTCGTCCTGTGCGGCGGGGTCCTCACAGGTGACCACCTTCCGCTCTCCAATCCTGCGGGCTGATCGGTTCATCCCATTGCAGGAATCCTGAGCGCGTGCGAGCTCTTCGAGCAGCTCGCCAACGACCGCATCGTCCCGCAGGCCTTCCTAAACGTCCTGCCCCTCACCGGCGCGCCCTACGTCTCTGTCATCGCCTTCACCGCCATCAACGCCGGGCTGTACGCCAGCGCCGGCGCCAGCCTGGCTATCGTCTCCAAGATGTGAGTCCGCTCAATGAATGAACGATTATGGACATTGGACGCGGCATTTGTAGGTTCTCGCTGGTGTGGCTGACGGTGATGAGCCTTTTCCCGCTCGCCCTGCTGTTGCTACGGTTCAACCGCGGACGCATGCCGCGCGAGCGCAACACCCCGCTCTCGATTATTGCGCTCACGCTAGCGCTCACGCCCGTCGTCTTTGCTGGGAACGTCGTCATCGATCCCTCCACTGGCGGGTCCGTCTCTCCTCCCTTCTTAGAAACTCCTCATTAATTTTATTTTCGTTGTGTGATGGTGAAGATATTTTGCAGCTTACCTCATCGGCGTACTGTCCGTATTTGCGGCGACGCAGAACAAGGTGCACGTGCTGCGCGCGGTGTACTGGGCGTACGACCAGTACCCCCCGCTGCACCGCTGGGCCGTGAGCAAAACGTGGGGGGTAGCGCTGGTGCGCGTCATGGCGCGCCTTCGGCGCCAGCCCGTGTGCGTGCTCGTCAAGACGGATGAGGTGCGGCCCCATTCTTGCATTGGTGGCTTACATTATAATGCCCGTATGCAGATCAACCACCTGCTGCACATGCTGTTGTACGTGCGCGAGAACGAGGAGACGTCGTGCGTGAAGATCGTGCACTTTGTTGACGAGGAGACCGGCGTGCCGTCGGAGCTCGAGGCGAATGCAAAAAGTGGGTTTCTTGACTTCTTTCCTTCCCTCCTCACCGAACCAACTGACTCACACCCGACCAATCAGTCCTGGATGAGGCGTTCCCGGAGATCACCATCGACCTCGTACGCCTTCCCATTCACGAGTCGGCATGATTGATTGACGCTGTAGCTCCAGATCATCGTGCAGGGCACCTTCTCGCCGGCGAACGTTGTGTCGCTGGCGCACCGCCTACAGATCCCGCCGTCGCTGATGTTCATGAGCTGCCCGGGGCTGCAATTTCCGCACCCCATCGCAGAATTTGGGACCCGTATTATATCGCTCTGATCATTTTTGAACGCTCGACTGAAAGCCACGAACTGCACATTTATAATGGATGGACGGCCTGTTCGGTCCGGTTGATTTCACGGAGAACGGCGTTATTGCCGCATGGCTCGCATGGCTTTGCGCAGTCGACCTCGCTGCTTATCGCCCCGAGACGGGATCTGTGCGACAGTACGGGGTGGCGGGGACCAGGATTTGCGGGCGGAAGCATTCCGATTGGAAGAATCATGGTTCCTGGCGCGCAAGAATCAAGATGCGAGCCCCCGCATTCCGTATCCAGGCATGTCATCTTCGCCGGTCGTTCGCTCAACTGCGCAGCAAAAGAGGCTTCTCGGAATCCTTCCGAGCAGTTCCGAACGTTCCGAAGCGCTCTCCGAAGTGATGTCATCACTCAACAATCCTTCCACAACGACTTCAAGACGAAACGCCGCCATAGTGCAGCGCTATCTGCTCGAATTTCTGGGGATTTTTTGTATGAGACTCCGGCTCGCGCTCGGCCTCCGGTAGTCATCCAGGGTGTGGCTGCGTTGCCCGATGCGCTTGCGCCAATCTGATAATCACTTCGGACCGAAATTCGACGGTTACGTTATGGACTGGTTACGAACACAGAAGCGTCACTGTACGCTCATTTTTCTGGGTCGTTGCCCTCGCAATATCGGGGCCGAGAGGAAAACTGTCGGTGGTCACCACTCAGTCCAAGCAACTCCCCCTTCTGACAACTACCACGGCGGCCGCAGTCTCTTCTCGAGCTGCAAGCACTCTGCAAGCTGCTGTAAGGTTTCCTGGTTCTTGGTTCACTTCTTCTTGTGCCGTGTGGACTCATCATGGATTTCCGACGTTGCGGGGGACTAGACTGGACGGCGATATCTTAAAACTTGTCTCAGCCACTGAAACAGAAATTTGCTTCAAACGAACGATCGGCGGACTGACAGCCGTCCGAATATCACAGACAAGGAAGAGCACAGCTACTGACGCCGATCCAATGGCGAGCGCACGACCCATCTCTGATCTGCTTTCGGCTCCGTCTTTACATCCCCGTGCGTGCTTTGGCTAGCCGCCGCTTGTGAGAACACTACAGGGCCGTACAGGGCCTCAAGCTGCGCATGAGGCTCAGAATAAGTTTAAAATGGGGCGGGAACTGTCTTTACCCTCATCGACCTTCTCCACCTCTCATTTCCTGCCATGGTTTTCACGTCTTTATTCGCTCTTTCTTTGATCTCCAGCGCCATGGGCGTCATGGTCGGCCCTACCGCTGACATTGTGCGCATTGGATCTCTTTCGCGGTCGTCGACTACGACTCACATATCCCTCAGCTCATCACGAACGCGGTTGTGGCTCCTGACGGATTTTCACGCTCGTATGTGCTCTCTCCGAATTCCATGCATCCTGAGCTTATGCATTCTCTAGGGCCGTCCTTGCAGGCGGCTTGGTTCCCGGCCCCACCATCATCGCCAACAAAGGTCGGTACCTACCTAACCCATTCCCGAATATTCCAGGCTCATTCATATGTTTTAGGCGATACCTTCAACCTGAACGTTATCGATGCGCTCACTGACAACACCATGTTGCGGAGCACCAGCATCGTGAGTCCCCATGCCCACGCCCAGTCCAAGTATCATTGATGTTGGATTAGCATTGGCACGGCTACTTCCAGGCAAACAATAGCTGGGCGGATGGGTACATAAATTTGACCCTATTCCCCTTCTACAACTGACTTCTCTCCAGCCCGGCGTTTGTGACACAGTGTCCCATCGCGGCGAACAATTCCTTCCTTTACTCGTTCCCGACTGGCGAGCAAGCTGGTACTTTTCCGAGCTTCCGTTTGTTACAGAAATGCTGACCAGTTTTATTTAAGGAACTTTTTGGTAGCGTTCCCTCTCCTTTTCGAGGAATTTCTATGAAGCTTACACTTTGCGCAGGTATCACTCTCATCTCTGTGCGTTCCCCCTCCCTATCCAGGAATTTTTATGAGGCTTACACTCTGCGCAGCTACACAATATTGTGATGGGCTCCGGTTCGGCCATTTTTTTTTCGCATTTTTTTCGCAGTTTCTGACCTCTCTGTAGAGGCGCGATGGTTGTTTACGACCCGGAGGACCCCCATCTCTCGCTCTATGGTCAGTCCTGCTGATGCGTCTATGCCGACGGAACTTGACTGACAGGAGATATGTACAGATGTTGACGACGGTCCGTATACATTGGCCTAATATTTTTCTTATACTCAACTTAGCCAAAGACTCTACGGTCCTCACGATTGCGGATTGGTACCACGGTCCTGCCGCGGTGAGCAGAAGAATAGTGCTCCGTTTGCGATTTTACTCATGAGTGATTGTAGACCCTCGGCGTGATTCCCGTGAGCTCTGCACGGCCACAACACTACAATGGATATTAACCATTCCCTGCTCAGACTCTCGTTTCAACGCTGATCAATGGACTTGGTACGTGCCAAACCCTCGGTTTCTCTCCGGTGTGCTTACAGGTTTTCACAGGTCGTTATGCTGGCGGGGTACGCACTCGCAAGTTATTCCTAGATACATGTCTCTTATATCCTATTTCTAGCCGACATCCGAGTTAGCCGTCATCAGCGTCACCGCTGGCCTTCGCTACCGGTATATATTTGCCTGAAATGCCGCTCCCTCAACACTAATTGATTCACATTCCCAGGTTCCGCTTCGTTTCCCTGTCTTGCGGCAAGTTCTTGAGATGGGTTCCGCTTCGTGACTCGCTGACCGAATAAACCAGACCCCAACTTCACCTTGACGATCGACGGGCACACGATGACCATCATCGAAGTCGACAGCGTCAACCACAAGCCGCTTACCGTCGATTCCATCCAGATCTGTTCGCCCCTCCATTTTCCTGAACTTAACGCACCTCCTGAACGTGATTTTACAATCCAGTCGCAGGCCAGCGCTACTCCTTCGTCCTCACCGCCAACCAAGCGGTCGACAACTACTGGATCCGCAGCGTCGCGAACGGGGGAACTGCAGGCTTCGCCAACGGGATCAACTCTGCCATCCTCCGCTACGTTGGTGCGGCCGTCGTTGACCCCGTGACCAACGCCACCACCGCCACGCTCCCCCTCGTCGAGACCAACCTCCACCCGCTCGACCAGCCTGCGGTTCCCGGCACCGCCGTTGCCGGAGGCGCCGACGTCGTCCTCAACCTCGCCATCACCTTGGACTTTGCGACGTTCAAGTTCAATGTGAACGGCGTCGTGCGTTTTCCCTCCTTCCCCTCCGGGTCCGGACCGAGCCTAATTGTTTATTTGTGACTCAGGAATTCGTCCCCCCCACTGCGCCCGTGCTGCTGCAGATCCTCAGCGGCGCCCAGTCGGCCACGGACCTCCTTCCCTCCGGCAGCGTGTACACCCTCCCCCCGAACAAAGTCATCGAGATCTCCATTCCCGGCGGTTCTCCCGGCGCACCCCATCCGTTCCATTTGCACGGCGTACGTATACCCCTGCAATTATAGGAAAGGTTTTCAACTCACCTCCGTGTTCAGCACAACTTCCATGTGATCCGCAGCGCTGGAAACGCCACGTACAACTTTGTCGACCCGGTAAGAGCTTGTGCCCTCGTTCAGCGCGTCCAAATCTAAGCGCAATTGATCATACAGGTCATCCGCGACGTCGTGTCCACTGGCGCAGCCACAACGTGAGTGTCTTCACCCTCAAAATTGTTGGCATCTATGCTGATTATCTCAATAGCGACAACACGACTATCCGGTTTGTCACCGACAATGCTGGCCCTTGGTTCCTCCATTGGTAAACCTCATCCTTCTCGAGCGCAATCGTCGATACTAACTTCTTCCCTACAGCCACATCGATTTCCATCTTGAAATGTAAGCGCCGATCGTCATCCTCCTACCTACTTTGCTGACATTAACTCGGCCTAGTGGTCTCGCAATCGTCTTCGCCGAAGACACCGCCACCGTCGCAAAATCCGTCCAGCCCCGTACGCACCCTTTCTAATTATTCATTCTGATTGCTAATCCAACGCCTTAGCTGCCTGGGACACCCTCTGCCCCACCTACAACGCCCTTACCGCCGACCAGCTTTAAACGCCCCGCACGCTCTTCTCATTCTTATCTGGGTTCGCTGTAGAGTTGGGGCACCACCCTCTTTGGAAACGCCTCGTTTCCCTGCCACTATCGTTCTTTCGTATATCATCCTATCATATCTACATACCTGTATAGCTTCAAAATATTAATGTAATTGAAGCACCTTTTCTGGACATCGCGCTGCCAAGGCTTGGGGTGGGAGCTTGAAGATGTCGACCAGGGAACCTTTTGGAAAATATGTTTGACTGCAGTGCCCTCGAATCGAGGCGATCATCCGGTTCTTCAGCTTCGTGATTGCATAGGGACTGAGGATGGACGCGCGACATCTGAGAATGACCAGCTGCTCCCCTATCGGTTGAGATTTGCAATATTAGTAATACACGATGGTATATGCCTGGCACTCGGAAGTGAAGAGTGATTTCTAAGACGTAAAGTAGCGAATTTCCACAGCCTCTTGTCCTTGAATACCGAATCCCACAGACTCTCCCGCTGGCGCGCGGTCATGCCACGGTCATAGCGACCTCACGATAGCGCCACGCCGTAAAAACTCCAGCCGCGACCGCACAGGCGACCCATCTGTAACTCTGAATGTGATCATTCAGAGGGCGCGGGGAATCGGGCACAGCGACCGCGGTTCCAAGCCGTTCGAAAGGCGGCCCTTACACGGTCCCCGTAAATTCGTCGTCGACATCGAGAGTTTGGGGAACCGCGGCGGGGGCGCGGGCCGCCGCTGGGAAGAAGATCTTTACGGTGATGATCGACAACATGGAGCTGTAAATGACTGTAACGTCCTCAAAGCCGCAGCTCAGCATCAAGATGGCTAGATTGTTGCGGAATGTGTCTTTGTAGGGGCGCATCACAACGGGTACGGTTTCTGTGGAAAGATACAGGGGACGCGCCGGGTCAAACCAGTCCGGGTGGGCCAATGGTGTATTGTGGGATTGTGAAAGCTCATAGTAGCTGAGGGGATGAATTAAAGCTAGACCACGACTTCCTGGATCGAGAGGTACCTTTTTTTCGATTTTGCGCATTATTTGATAGCGGGCATCTTTCAACCACGCAATGGCCTGCGGCTCCAGAGCCTCGATGCCGGGAGCCTCATCTCGCATGGCGGCGAGGGTATCTTTGAATATCTTTCCGATCTGCTTGAGGTCGACGGGGGTTCGAGGTGGCATGGTCACGGTGGTGGGAGTACAAAGAAGCTCAGGGGTACGAGACATAAACATTGCCAAGCTTGATGGTGTTACGGTGACACCGTGACAGTGACCAACTCACCTGAAGCCACCACACGCCTGCCGTGGTTCATTGTTTAGGCACTTAAAATACATACATATCCTTCAAAATGAATGAAAAACTTCAAGGGATAACGGAAATCGCGAATAGCCCGAAAAGGCAACTCGCTCAACATTATAAATTCAAAACTCAGATCGACCAGCCTGTCTCACTTTTGATACAACAGGCTGGTTTCGAGCCTAACCTCCTCACAATAAACCGGAGGGGAGCGTCTGCAGTAGTCCAATTATATTGTCAAGCATTGTTTGCACCTGGCCATGAATTCTGAGGACATGAGCATTGATCAATTCGAAAGGGGATTGATATGAGACTTCCGGTATAAGTTTACCTCCCAGTGCTAATTAGAGTTGCCCCTGTTGTTTTGTTACTCTCTACCTAAGTAGAATTGTCGCGCTCGCGCCAGGCTCGCGTAGCTGGAGTTTTCTCACGTGACCGTGTTCCGGCAACCATGACCGTGTTCCGGCAACCATGACCGTGTTCCGGCAACCATGAAGCTGACGTTGTTTGGTCGGCCGAGATTTGATTCCCTCTCCCGCGCAGCGCAATATCACCCACTGGGCGCATTCGTCTTGCGGTACGTGGCTTCAACGTTGAAAAGACTTACGTTCGACCTGCTCCCTTAGCCGCATGCTTTTTCCATCCCTTCTCTCCAGATTCCCCCAGGAATTAATTGAGCTCCTGATAGACGAGTGCAGGCAGTCCACTCGCACTCTCAGGTCTTGCGCGCTCGTCTGCCGGGCATTCCGTCCCCGCTCACAAGCCCACATCTTCGCCCATGTCGAATGCGTTCTGTTTTATTCAACGGAGAGCCTCCAGCGACTCTACGATGTCTTATCGGATTCTCCGCACCTCGCCCAGCACATTAGGAGTCTCAGAATCGCCGATGACACTGGCCCCGCGCCGGAGACCGTGCTCTCTCGGCTAGATAAGACCCTCGTTCCGGTCTTACAACTCATTTCTGACCTCCGTGAGTTCGAAATGACGAGCGTCACCTGGTCGCGCTTGCCCCCAAGATCCAAGGCTGCGATATGCGAGCTCTGTGCGCGCTCGGGCCTCACCTCACTGGAGATGATAGACGTCGGAGAGCTGACGGTCGCGGAATTCTCCCAGCTCGTCGCGTCGCCCGCCTTGACGGAGATGTTCTTGGGCCAGATCACCCTCACGGATCCGCCGGATGGTGCATGCATAACCAACAGGGAAGTCCAGCTAAAGGACCTCACCTTGAGCTCCGACAGCGTCGAAACACTGGCAAGCCTCTACAAGTGGCTCGCACGGGGATCTTGCTTGCGATCTCTATGTGTGGGGTGGTCCCTCGAGACGACCGCGCACCTGCGCTCGCTTATGTCTGCCTCCAAGGCCACTCTCAAACGGCTCGCCTTCGACACCGGCGCTGGATGTAGGCGACCTTAAAGACATCTTGTCCAGAAGCTGACAGTATCGTTCCTAGTGATCCTATACAACTCTCCAAGCTTCTCCCTCGCCGGCATGTCATCCCTCAGGGTCATCGCCATAACTGTCGCCTTCAACCTCTCCGGTCCCGCCGACAGCTTCGCCCCCTGGGTCACTGAGTGCTTGCATTCGCACGGCAGCCCCAGCACCCTCACCAAAATCACACTCATCATCGATCTCCTGATGACAGGGAACCAGCCCGCCGCGGCGGGGTCGGCGGACTGGGACACGCTCGCGCGGCTCCTCACGGAGGAGCGGTTTCCCCTCCTGCGGCAATTTAGGCTGGAGTTCTTTCCCGACGGGATGGGTGATCCGGATCTCGACGGCAGTGTGAAGGAGAGCTTCGTTGCCGCCGCCAGGCAGGGCCTCCCCGGCCTGGACGCCAGGGGCCTGTTTTTCGTTTAACGCACGATTCACGTCCGTTGGCTGGATGCGGACGACATTCAGTGTATTTCAGTCCAGCGAGTCCCATCGTTTTGTCCCACTAGCGACTCCAAATAAATGTACGATATTTCGATGACAGGATCCCGCGTATTTCCCAGGTGTCCTCCTTCATCCAATTCTGCATACGACTGTATGTGTGTTTGCAAGTAGAGTGCCAGGCGAGATAAAACATTCGCGAAAGAAAATCAGTGTCTAAAGACCGTAGCGTCGGAATCGAGAAATTGTTGGACGGGATACACGTCCTACATGCGAAATGGATCCGGACTTACTACCTCTGCTTCGGATACAGTGCAATCCTTATCGGCTACTTCCTTATTTCCGCATATTGCCTAGTCCTATCATCACGACCGGCACATACCGTGCGATGTTTGATCGCTCACACTGCCCCTGATTCCCATCACATCTTCGTCTTCCTACCACCATGTCATCGCGTACACTACACGCCAAACGCTCCTTCACGGGTCACCATACGCTGCTCCCAGCAATGCGGCCGGCCGAGGATCTCAGCCTACCCAAGGTCCCCACTTACAGCTTCTTGACATGGACTTTTGGCCGTGGCGCTGTCGTGCGTGGACTGGTCCTCGCTTCGTGATCTACAGCTAAAAGCGTCCTTAGATTTGGAAGATCTGGCCTGCAGTTCTGTGTGTGTCTCTTACTCTTCGCATTTGGTTGCTAATATGAGCAGCGTGCATACCCTGTTCGCGGCCGGAATCGTCTACACGTATGTCGCGACTGGGCGGAAACTCGACATCCCCAACGTCATGCTCACCGTAATGGGAGTGGTAATTGGCTTTGTGATTTCGTATCGCGCAATGAGCGGGTATGTACTAGTGTCCTCATTTTATCTGTGATACTGATTTGTTCAAATTGTCAGATACGACCGCTACTGGATGGGGCGTACGGCGTGGACGGATATCATTCGAAATGCGCGGACGACATCGCGCCTCATTTGGTACCACGTCCCCTTGCGCTTGTCTCCGCGGACCACCGATGAGGCGATAGGTGCGCGCCGCCCGCCGCAAGAGATGCTCAAAGTAATGGCCGAGAAGCGGATGGCGCTGGATTTGGTCGAAGGGTAGGCTTGCTGCTCATCGAGTCCCTCGATACTCGCTGAGGGCTCTTAGATTCGCGGCGGCCACTAAGCACCATTTGCGCGGTGAATTGGGCATCTATTACGAAGACTTGTACGATCTCGTGCAGCCACTGCATGATGTACGTCTGGTCATTTCTATCTTTTTTTTATTCTGACAATATCGCAGCACGACCGTGAAAATGCCACGGATCCCGCAACTCATTTTACGGTCGCTACCGCCGCCCCTGTCCTTTCATCCCCTCCGCAGACGACACCCTCTCCGACAACTACTCAGTACGGCACCTTCGCCTCTGCGGCGACCCTCAAGCCAAACTCTGCGTCCCACGCATCCAAGCGACCTGCCAACAACTCTACAGTTTCCCTCGCGGGCTCCGCATCGGCATCCACCGAGACAGCCGCTGAGACCAATACCGGCGCCCTCGGCGCGGCGCACTCCTCCCAGCCCTCGCTCCGCGCGCCCCTCCTCCCCGCGTCCAACCCCGAGCGGGAAGACGCCGTCCTGCGCCGCGTTGCGCCCGAGATGATCGCGTTCGCGGGACTCTTCACGAGCCTCGCGCGCGTCTTCGCGGGCGCGCTTCACCGAGTCAAGGCCCACCGCGAGGCGCACGCGACGGACGATGTGAATGGGCACGGCAGGTTTATTCGGCGCTGGGTGGGGCCGATGAAGCCCGTGGATAGCGCGGAGCGTCACCATTCTGCGGGGCGCGTTCACGGTATTCTGCATCGCGGGCAGAATTTGCCGGTGGAGGTGTTGCGGTGCCTGAGCGAGTGGGTCGGGGTTCTGGAGGAGAGGGGGACGGTTCCGGGTGGGCTGCTATTATCTCTCCGTCTCCGACGATAATGTGGGTACTGACGATGCTGATTTCGCAGGGACGAGTCTCGGAAGTTTCCTTGCTGGTATTCAGGCGTTCGAAGTCAGCTTGGCGAGTGAGTCTTGTATTTCTGTTATCATTCGGCCGCGCCCTTCGTTTTTTAAATCCTCTTTTAACATGAGCGATGGACTTCGGGTGTGGCGTTCAATGAATCCGTGCTAACATCTATTGCTCATACAGCCCTCGAACAAGTCCTGACGACTCCGCTACCCTTGTACGTCCATCGCTCTTCTTCATTTGTCATGCTAACGCCGGTCATCAGTGTATACTCCTCGCACATCCGGTACGCCGCTCCTCCTCCTCATATGGCTCTGCTCACTTACTCCATTCCGTTCATAGACAGTAGGCGCTCCTCTTCGCATAAACGAGCATGGAGCTGATATCTTTGGCGATACTTAGCGTGGTGTGGCTCTACCTATTCCTGCTCCCGCTGCAGCTCGTCAGCGACTTCGAGTGGCATACGGTTCCGGCGGTGCGTCCTTGTTCCTTGTTCGGTTACTTGCAATTCCCCTCGACACTGTTGCTCATTTTATTTATCGCAGGTCGCCGTCGGCGCATTCGTCTACCTTGGATTCCTCGCTGCGGGAGAGGAGATCGAACAGCCCTTTGGTGCGTTCCCCCTTTGCCACCACCGCCAACACACGATTGATTTAATTGAAGGCTACGACGACAACGACCTCGATCTGGACATGTTCTGCCGCGATATTGTGCGGCCCGACGTGCAGGGGCTCAAGGCCACGCCGTGCGCCCACGCGTACTTCGAGCCGGCTGTATTGACAAGTGCTTCCGCCCATGGCAATGGGACGACGTCGGATGGGAGTGATGCGCAGGGGACGTCTGGTACAACGTCGGGTGTGAATGTTAACGTAGGCGGAGGAGAGCCGCAGATGGTGCACCGTACGTCGGCGACGAGCCTTCTCGAGTCGGAGTCGGATGCGGATACAGATGGGCCGTGAATAAAAGTTTGGTATTAATTTGTGAGTCCAGCTGTTCTGCCCTCCGTGCCATATTTGACGTACGTGGACGCCCGCAGTATCATTTATTTACCATGGATTCCGAGGCAGCCAAGTATGATATGAACCAGTGCCGATTCAGAGAAGAGGAGAGAATACATGGACCCACCGCGCTTCACAGGATGAGTGAGTGTCACACATTTACATTATTCCCCACTGCAGTGGAGTACATACAATATTAGTAATAGGCATTATTTTGATGCCCAAAACGATGGTTGATTCATAAGGCCCTCCAGGCACCCCTGGTACCTCTTAGAGACTTAGCTACATACCCTAAGCGAAAGGCCTAGAGTGAGGTCTCGGAACTAACGGCATGATCGAGAAAAACATTAGTGCTTTCTGAGGCGCCGGGAAAGGAAACGGTCTAGACCCCGGTCTCGGAACTTACCGCACGATCGAGAAAAATACCTTCACAGCGCTGGCTCCTCAATTAAATAGGCATTTTAGTTAGTTACGCTTTTTTAAGTATTGAGAAACACATAATACGGCCCAAAACTCAATTTAATACATCTGATTTAGGAGTTAAAAAAATCTAATAACACATGTATTACTATACTTAGAAAAGCGTAGCTAACTAAAATGCCCACTAAGCTCACACCCCGGCACTCTGATTGGCTGCTAATGAGTTAAGTGGCCATTTTAGTTAGCTACCCTTTTCTAAGTATAGTAACACATATGGCATTAGATTTTGTTAACTCCTAAATCAGATGTATGTTATATCCGTGCACTCCGGCTCCGGTCACACTCCGGTCACGCTACAGTCACACTCCGGATCCGGACCCTCGGACCGATCCGGGACCAACCGGAACACTCCAGAACTTCGGGTATTTATGTCACGACGCTTTACTAAGTGTTTCTCCAGTTTATCCGTTTATCCGAGGTTCCTTTATTGTCTTTAACATTGCTTTACTTCTCTGTCCCCATTTGGATAGTGGCTTATTGTTTTACGCACTGGTCACATTACTTATCCACATTTAGGACTACAATTACAGACTTTAGTATATATCTGTCTTAGCCACGTCCAGTACTTCATCTGGAAAATTAACGTTGTTCCATGTTTCCCTTCATGGACTGAGTCTATTCTTTCAATCCTTGTCTTCAACTCGACTCCGAGGTTACCCTTAAGCCTCTGGACGTCCTTTTCGCACTTCGACTTTATTTCCGGTCTTTCTGGTTCCCACACCACTCCGGCCCACGTCCTCGTTCCCACAGTTTCTACGCCACTCCGGTTTACTTCCGGTCCAGGCCTTCCGGTCCGGCCTCCCGGAGTAGTCCCAATCGGGCTAGAACCCCATGTTGCGGAGCGTTTCCGTTTTGTCCTGATTTTCGTCCCGGCTCGACACCCAGACAGTCGCACACCCTGCTGAGTTGTGGTGCTTGCGAGAATAGCCGACTATTTCACCTCCAGTCCTGATCCGGCTTCCGGACGTCTTCCGGTTCCGGACTTCCACGGGACTTCTCTTCCCCCTCTTGGCTCAGTATATAACAATGTATTAAATTGAGTTTTGGGCCGTATTATGTGTTTCTCAATACTTGTAAAAGTGTAGCTAACTAAAATGCCTATTTAATTGAGGAGCCAGCGCTGTGATTAGTGCTTTCTGAGGCGCTGGAAAAGGAAACGGTCTAGACCGCGGTCTCGGAACTTACCGTACGATCGAGAAAAATACATTAGCGCTTTCTGAGGCGCTGGAAAAGGAAACGGTCTAGACCACGGTCTCGGAACTTACCGCACGATCGAGAAAAATACATTAGCGCTTTCTGGGACGCCGGAAAAGGAAACGGTCCAGACCGCGTTCTCGGAACTTACCGCACGATCGAGAAAAATACATTAGCGCTTTTTGAAGGGCCGGAAGGAAGGGCCTAGGCCGCAGTCTCGGATCACAAGATCATAGATAACGTGATATCTGACTTTGGGAATTTTTGGACGTAGACCTGGTCCCTAAATCGGTACCAGGAATGCCTATTTTGATGGTCTTGATGCCTACTTTGATGTGCCTGATGCGCCCCCGCTTCCGCGCGGCCAGGTGGTAAGGAGTAAGTAAGCTTTTGTAGCATATGCGTTCAGTCTGATCTCCGAACACCTATTGATGGCGCGCCCGTTGTGGCGTGGCAGTAGCTATATCGGGATTGTTTGTACATATGGATCATCACCTTCTGCTCTCATTTTCCATCGCCTGGGCTAGTTTCGCAGCCCAGGAGATCCCCAGAGAGCCATTGAGCCAAGCAAGACCCTTTCCATCTTTCAAGAGACCCCGAGAGGTCTCCACCGTCTCCCAATGCCAGTGCACTCAGTTGCTCGGTCATCAATCATGCCGTTTCTCAACGATTTAACACAAGTCCCTCCTTCAACAACATACAATATACCCTGAACTCTATAACCGCTAACCCAAACCGCTAACCTCTGACCTCTAACCTCTAACTCGAACTTCTAACCTCCAACCCGAAACCGCTAACCTAACGCTGCGGCAATCTGCGGCACCGCCGGCACGTAATGGGATGCGATCAAAACCTCGGCTCCAACCGGGATGAGAACGGATGGCACAGCGTGGCGGGGGTGCGCGGCGGGAGTGAATAGGCATTTATTGCAAGAAATAGGTATCGATGGGCATAATAGGCA
Source organism: Mycena vulgaris (assembly GCA_029204335.1). Lineage (NCBI taxonomy): Eukaryota > Fungi > Basidiomycota > Agaricomycetes > Agaricales > Mycenaceae > Mycena > Mycena vulgaris. The sequence continues at coordinate 158,923 of JARGYA010000123.1, read as the reverse complement.
CCAAAATAATGCCTATGATACTAAAGTTGTCGTGCCTCACCGCAGTCGGAACTTGTAAGGACCAATGGCTATGAGATGAATCCTTGTCCGCGGATTCGAATTTGGAGTAACGGCTACCCTCATGGACTATTGAGCCGACACAATCTCCCCATATGGAAGGTCTTGAAGCGAGTCACTGGGGTGCATTCTGAGTCATAAATTACTGACTCGAATGCTCCTTCGGCTCCGAACGTATTTCTTTTCCGATTGAGGGGAGTATTCCCAGTTTGGCCTTCAAGCCTCAACGTTGAATATTTGAACTTACAATGATCAGGAATAATCAAGGAAGTGTGTGAAATCTGATTTTTATTTGTGCTTGGACCCGCTCACGGACGCACCTTCCTGCCTCCGGTCTGGGCTATTCAAAACCATTCTAGAATGACTGAACCACTCCACGTTCTCTGGGGTCAAAATTCTGGCCAAGTCAAGGCCAAGTAGGGGGCACATTGATAGGGACCGATTCGGCAGGAACTCATTGACAGGCACCGCAAAATGTCTCAAATGTAGTTAACCGGCCCCGAAATCTGGCTTTCCTCCTTTCGGGACCGTCTGAATCGCCTAGAGGGTAGTATAAAGTCCCGGACTGCCGACGTTCTTGAATCACTCTCTAGCAATCCTAGAAATCCGAAACAATGGTGTACGCAGCGTCCTTCTCATCCACCGTACATCCTTGACAGACCTTGTAGCAAATTCACCGTCGACGAGATCCGTGGGCTCATGGAGAAGCCAACAAACATCAGGAACATTAGCGTCATCGCTCATGGTCCGTTGACGAAGTGCTCGCATTGATCCTCGCTGATTCCTGGACGCTTTGCAGTTGACCACGGTAAATCTACCCTCACCGACGCTCTCATTTCCAAGGCCGGCATCATTTCCCCCGCAAACGCCGGCAGCGCGAGATACATGGACACCAGGCCCGACGAAAAAGACCGCGGGATCACTATCAAGTCCACCGCCATTTCAATGTCGGTTCTTTTCTTTGGCGCTTCAGACCCGTTGCTGATATCTAATCAAGGTACTTCAAACTCGCGGACGAAGGCGTGGATGCGGTCAAACAGGAGACTAACGGCTCCGAGTTCTTGATCAATCTAATTGATGTCCGTCCTTCTATTCGGTACAATATTCCGTTCTGATTCTCCTCCAGAGCCCTGGCCATGTAGACTTCTCCTCTGAGGTTACCGCTGCCCTACGTGTTACAGACGGTGCCCTCGTCGTTGTGGACACAATCGGTCGGTCGTACTCCATCTGTAACAGCTCACATCTAATTTAATTCCCAGACGGCGTCTGTGTTCAGACCGAGACAGTTCTCCGCCAGGCCCTTGGTGAACGAATCAAGCCTGTCGTTGTCATCAATAAAGTCGACCGCGCACTTTTGGAGCTCCAAATCTCCAAGGAAGACCTCTATAAGTCGTTCTCGCGCACGATCGAAAGCGTCAATGTCATTCTCTCGACGTACGAGGATGCTGCCCTGGGAGATTTGCAGGTCTTCCCCGACCAGGGCACCGTCGCATTCGCGGCTGGTCTGCACGGCTGGGCATTCACGCTCCGGCAGTTCGCCACGCGGTATTCGAAGAAGTTTGGTGTCGACCAGGCCAAAATGATGTCGCGCTTGTGGGGCGACAACTTCTTCAATCCCGTCAGTAAGAAATGGACGACAAAGAACACCGACACCGACGGTAAGCCGCTCGAGCGCGCCTTCAACATGTTTGTTCTGGATCCCATTTTCAAAATCTTCGACGCCGTCATGAACACGAAGGACGGGATTGGACCTATCCTCGAGAAACTCGAGATAGCCCTCGACCCGCCGGAGCGCAGTCTGGAAGGGAAGAAGCTGCTCAAGGCGATCATGCAAAAGTTCCTCCCAGCGGGAGATGCCCTCCTGGACATGATCGTAATCCACCTCCCCTCCGCCGCCGCCGCTCAGCGTTATCGTGTCGACACTCTGTACGAGGGCCCCATGGACGACGAATCCGCCATCGGGATCCGGTATTGTGACCCGAATGGCCCCCTCGTGGTCTACGTCTCGAAGATGGTGCCCAGTTTCGACAAAGGGCGTTTCTACGCCTTTGGCCGCGTCTTTTCCGGGACTGTGCGCGGCGGCCAGCGCGTCCGGATCCAGGGCCCGAACTACGTGCCCGGGCAAAAGCACGACCTGTTCATGGCCTCTGTCCAGCGCACCGTCCTCATGATGGGCCGCACCATCGACCCGCTCACGGACTGCCCCGCTGGGAACATCGTCGGGCTCGTCGGGATTGACCAGTTCCTACTGAAGAGCGGGACGCTCACGACTTCGCCCACGGCGCACAACATGCGGGTGATGAAGTTCTCTGTGGCTCCCGTCGTTCAGGTCGCCATCGAGGTCAAGAACCCAGGAGACCTCCCAAGGCTTGTCCTGGCCCTGGGCCATCTATCGAAGTCGGATCCATGCGTGCAGGTATCTACCTCCGAGAACGGCGAGCACCTCATCACGGCGGTGGGCGAGCTCCATCTCGAGGTGTGCATGAAGGTGAACTATTCAATTTATCTCCCATCCCGCCAACTCAGTACTCACGAAGTCCGTCAGGATCTCGGTGACTATGCCGGTGTGCCTCTCAAAGTCTCCGAGCCTATCGTCCCATACCGCGAAACGGTCACCGCTGAATCATCCATCGTCGCCCTGTCCAAGTCGCCGAATAAGCACAATCGACTGTACGTCACGGCATCGCCTCTCGGAGACGACTTGAGCCGGGCCATCGAGGACGGGAAAGTCAACCCCAACGACGACATCAAGATTCGTGCGCGCATGCTCGCTGAAGAGTATGGCTGGGAGGCCACCGACGCGCGTAAGATCTGGGCGTTCGGACCCGACGTCAACGGTCCGAACTTGCTCGTCGATGTCACGAAGGGCGTGCAATTCCTCTCCGAGATCAAGGACTCGTGTGTCGCGGGACTCCAGTGGGCGGCGAAGGAGGGAGTGTGTACGGGAGAGCCGATGCGCGGGGTGCGATTGAACCTCATGGATGTCATGGTCAGATCCTTTGCTATCATCAATTCGGCAACTCAGACATCCCTGTAGCTCCATGGTGATTCTATCCACCGTGGTGGCGGTCAAATAATCCCCACCATGCGGCGAGTCATCTACGCAGCGTCTCTCTTGGCCCAGCCTACCCTACAAGAGCCGGTCTTCCTCGGTACGTCACTGCCCTGCTCGACACGCTCGTACTGACCGCTGTAGTCGAGATCCAGTGCCCTGAGGGGGCCATCGGCGGTGTTTACAGTTGTCTGAGCACCCGGCGCGGAGAGGTGATCAGCGAGGAGCAGCGCCTCGGGACGCCGATGTTCACAATCAAGGCCTACCTCCCCGTCAGCGAATCCTTCGGGTTGGGCGGAGCCTTGCGCCAGGCGACTGGGGGCCAAGCCTTCCCTCAATGCGCATTTGATCACTGGGCTGCTATCCCTGGCTGTACGTTCCTCAATTTGTCCACGCGTATTCGTTCCAACCCTCGAAATAGCCCCGCTTGACAAGGGAAGCAAGCTGGAGGGTATCGTGACCAAGATACGCACTCGCAAGGGTCTGAACGTTCGTGTTTTACCGTCTGCATTTTGACCGCTCTAACCGGGGATTTCAGCCGGGTATTCCTGCGTTGGAGACTTATTACGACAAGTTGTAGTGGGGGATTACATACAGTAGCCATTTATTACACCGTTGGATTCTGTCCCGCCTTGTAATCCAATTGTCGGAAAATCCCAATTTACCTGATCAGGTCCTGACCGGGCTGTCAGGACCTGTCAGGCTCAGGCGTGAAGGGTATCAGGTAATATCAGGCTGCATCAGCACTGATCAGGCTCGATCAGATACCCCCTCTCCGAGCATGTTCAAAATACTATGAGGAGGCTTAGACATGAATCTTACTGCATTGTACAGTAATTAGACGCACTTGAGCGATTCGAAAAGATGAATAAATGAACGGTAACGGGCAGGGTCACATGATTAACCGCGAGCTCGAACGAGGTACAAAACTCAGGTGGTGTCCTGCAAACGTGCACCAACTACTTAACTTCTTAGTATACCTCTAGAAAATCTAATACTTTACCTATTGCCTTATATAATTGTGTACTTACTTACATTACATATCCTTATGTCTATTAACACTTCATCATTACAGAAATCACGCCCTCGAAAGAGGGTAAGAATTTTGCATTTTGCGCCAGGTAACTCTGATCAGGGCTGGTCAGTGTCCATCAGGCGTATCAGCCTCGGTCAGCCTGATCAGCCTGATCAGAGACTTATAATTTCTTTTTGAACCTGATCAACCCTCCGAATACCTGACGGCCTGACAGGGCCTGATATTGCTTGACATGTCCATGTCAGGTAATTTGGGATTTTCCGACACATGGTTTATCCCACCGCCCAGGTTCCGTCCATCAAGTATTTATATTGTGCAATCCTAAGTAATGGTGCCGGGACGGACTTGGGCTGGGAAAAAACTTCTTGAAATCCGAACTTCCCCGGTAAATTTTCAACATCTGAGCATCTGAATAGTGTTCAGCTGGGAAAGGGTACAACACCGCGAAGTACGAGTGTCATTTGTTGTAGCGTCTGTTTATAAGAGACTAGGGCAAGGCCCATTTTTCAATCTTGCCTCCTGTACTGTAATTCCCGTGGAGCGACGGCGTTATGTACCGAGAAAACTGTCCGACTTGAGCTAAGGATTGTTCTTGGAGAATCGAGGAAAAATTCGACCTATGGTTTCACCTCGCCATTTCGGCACGGGACTAAATCCAAAAAAAATCACCATGTCTTTCACGTCTTCCGGGATGGAGCTACAACCGAATTTATGGCCTATCCGCTCTTCTCCATGCGGATGTTCAACCCTATTCAACCATCTATACATGGAGAGACAAGGAGCACAGCTTTTTTGATAAGTCACCTGAGAAATCACGAGACGTTGTCGAGATGTTGCTGCCGGCTGACGAGTTGTCGCTGCCGGCTCTTACGCCCTCGGATTTCGCCGTGTGTGGGCGAACTACCGTGCCGAAGGCACGGGTCGAATATACTTGTTCATGATGATTCAACGGAATCAACCGTTGACAACCTCGGTGGAACCAACCACGTGACCAGTGACGTACGCTAACTACGACACGTCAAGGAGCCTTCGATTTTTCCCATCCTTTTGACCCGAACCACCACCACACTCACACCCATCCCATACCCGCCGCATTCTCATCCTTCGCTATGTTTTCACGATCCCTTCTACGTCCTCTCCGCTCCCAATCCCGCCGTCTCGCCGCCCCCGGGTACAGCAGCGCCTCGACCCGCTCCCATACCACCGACTCGTACTCGAAAGATGTCGACTCCACCCCCGCCGCCGACTCGAAAGTCCACCGCGTCGACCCCTCGTCCGAGAACGTGCAGAAGCCGCATGAGCCACCCTCCGGCCGGTGGAGCGCGACGGGCGTCGATGCTGGCGTCACGAACGCGCAGGGGAAGCAGGGCGACGGGGGGAAAGTCACGGGGATGAAGGAGTACAAGACCATGAACCCCGAGAAGCCGTACAACGCCCCCGTGCAGGATCCGCAGACCGGTGGCAAAGTGAAGGGTACAAATCTGGCCGACACCAGCTCGAGTGGCGAGGGGCCCGAGGGCAGCGAGAGCGGGGGGCGGAAGCCGGAGGGAAGGTAGAGCGGAGGTGAAAGTGAATGAAATCCACCGAGGTACGCACGCTATCTCGTCTTGAGTTAATTCGAGACTGACGCCGCCGAGCAGAAAACGAGCGGTGCAAAATGTACATGTAGCGTCATCTTGTGACTGAAGTAGCATCGGACAGCGTGTTCTGAGTTTATTTCGCCTTGAATTAATCTCCGTTGTCGTTTACCATCTACTCTTGCGCATGTCCCGGAGCATTCCGTTTGTTCGACGGCTGCAATGTTCCCCGAGACGAAGCATCTTCAAATTAACTACCCCCGCATCGCCGCATAATCTGCCAGATCTGCGGCTACCATGGTCGTTAGTTCGTCATATATGTAGCCTCGCGCCTGGATCTCGTTTCATGACAACAACCACCGCCTAGCGACTAGTTAACGCCAAAACTGTCAGAAGTTACTTAATTATTCCCCAGGGCCGCATAATCTACCAACCCAGCTCTCGTACGCCCCTCGTTCGGAATGGCCGTCAGCTCTCACTAGCAGAAAAAAAATGTGAGTTGTACTTTGAAGCACCAGTGTTCCCTGCGCTTCTACGTCCGAGTCGCCGACCTGTGCTTGGAACGACGCGTTTCAGCCGCAATATGTACAGTAATTTATTTCATCTTCAGCGCAGGTCGGACGTAGGCATGTATTTCCCCAGCGAAGTACCCGAACCGACGCCAAAGGCAAGAAAATCGGAAACATGTGTGCTTCGCAGAGTCTCAACGCTGACTGATTTCAGCAGGTACATTTGCAAGACGTCGATTATTCCGTAGATGCTATTTCCGCTCCACCCGCGGTTACAGCCTCGCCGCGCCGCGTGAATCGAATGTGCATATGCATGTGCGTACGTGCAAGGTATGTATTTGTAGGGTGTTTCTCGTTCTCGTCACCGGTGAACATATACAACATGGGGAAGCTCGTACCTCGCTTATTGATTCGGTATGGTGAGATATTCTTGCGTTCTTCCGAACACACGGCCTCCTGCGACGTGCGAGGTGCGTTGGCCACAAGGTACATGTATGGGATTATACTTTCATTTAATCAAGCCTATCCGAAGGGGGAGGGAGAATCTAGGAAAATGCCTGGAGGGGGGATTACCTGCGCGTACTCAACTGAAACAACAGGTAACCATACGACACACACGAGGCGCCATATGTATGCTACGGGTGTATTCCATCCCCGCCGTTGCGAACGGTACTCCTTCAGCGCTACTCACTTTGGGCGCGTCTGAATGTTTCAGTGCACACGGGAATACTCCTCACGAGTGGGAAGCTGTCGAACCGAACAAGACATGCGCGTATATAAATTCTGGAACTTCAAGTGGAAGGGATATCCCCTTGCCAGGTGAACCTTTGAAGTGAGACTAGAAATTATGTAATGGGGAAGCCAACCCAGACGTCTTCAGGATGGGGCATAGTCGATTAGCTCTATGTTTTGGATCCTGTATGTGTTCAATGTCGTAAATATTCCATGGGGAGCTGCTACTGGCTCGTTGCTTCTGCAATTTCTTAGGTCGCTAGCCGGCCATCACTCGGCATCTGATCCCAACAGTTCGGAGCGGCTTTCCATTGCCGAGGTCACGCTTTCTCTTCTTCTCCCTTTGCTTCCAAAGACGTTTTCCTTGCGGACCTCGTCAGCACGAGCCAGAAACTGTGCTTCATGAAGTGACTGATATCTCTCCACAGCACCATGCCTTCCAGAAGCCCGTCGAACCTCACGGCCTCCACGTTCGCGCTCATATAGATGCAAGTTGAACTCATGCAACTCCATCTTCCGCAAACATGGTTAAGCCGCTCCCGCGACTGTCCGTTATCGATCCTAATACCCTATGGGCCACCATTGGACGATTACAGCCGCTCGATGCCGGAGTTCATCCAAGCATTACTCCCTCACTCCAGGCGCTGGCGAACCCTCGATCTTTGCATTTCATGGTTCGACTTTCTCCTGATTGAATGCGAAATGCCGTTGCTCCGCAATAGGGGAGCTCAAAGTAAAAGCGCGCCGGACGCTTTTGCGCTTTTCGCGCTGGACGCTTTTCGTCATGTGACCCGGAAGTCGCCGGCGCCGCATTTTTCTTTTGTCCATACCACATCCTCATAATAGATTACCACTGTTCTTACTGTGCTCAGCTCTGACCTACCTCTCTCTCTCTCTAATTCATAACTGATGGTCAAGAAAAACACGGCCCCAGCATCACCCCTCCATCGGTCGCCGCGGAAGCACAAAAACAAGCGACAGACTGTCAAGGCTGTCAAAGATGCGGAGCCTGCGCCGCCACCTGGGGCAGACGGCGGTAAACTCATATGGCTCCTGATTCGGCAGTTGGAAGATGAGCAGAACCAATTGGTTCTTTTCGGGAAGCAGTCCAAAGATGAGGTGCGTCGCAGTACTGTCCTTGATTTCTGCCTGGCAGACACATATCTACAGAATACCTCTGAAGAAAGCAAGATCTTGGTGTTCCAGAAGATCGGTAGCGTTGTTTTGCCCGAGCAGCATGATCGAGGAGAAATATGCAGAGCAGCGGAAACGGGCACACTCCCCTGAAGCCAGTAGCTCAAGAATGTGAAGCCGACTCTCACGCGATGATACATCTTCCCCAGCCTTCGGATTTTCCAGCTCCTTCTGAGAAAATGCTCTTCAATTGATACCCACTTCGAAATTCGCTTTTATTACTCCCATTTTAATCTAACTGTCTGTCTACCTATCTTCGCTGTTGCTGTCAGTATTCTAGTAGTTTGTCTCGAAATCTACATTGCTTCACTTCACCATCCTCTTTTATTATAATCGAGCGGGTCGTCCCTATGGACGAAAGAAAAATGCGGCGCCGGCGACTTCCGGGTCACATGACGAAAAGCGTCCGGCGTGAAAAGCGCAAAAGCGTCCGGCGCGCTTTTACTTTGAGCTCCCCTAATCTTGCAGCTGAAATCACAAATACGTACCCCATCACCGTCTCTTCGTCCGAACCCCCAGAGCCGGTCGAAATGTTCCAGCGCGCCCCTAGTCTACGGGAGGTCAGTGTCGCTTACGGGCTTGACGTGTTGGTTCTTCCTTGGACGCAACTAACTTTTATATCCATTCTACACCCATGGCTTCCTCACCAGCTTCTGGGCATCTTACGGTCCGCCCAGAATATAACATACTTCTGGGGCGAAGTCGCACAACATGCCGATCCAGATTTTGAGTGGTGCAGGCACATACCGGCCCTCCCACCACTCGTTCATCTGCATACGCTGATCCTCCAGGGCGACCCTGGAGAAGACGAACCCATGCAGATTCTGGACCAGCTGACACTGCCGGCACTCCGCCCTCCGGAGATCACGGAGCGCATTACTACCGTCGAGAATTTGCTTATCCGGTCCGCCTGCTAGGGGGAAGAGCCCTGTATCACCGTCACTCACGCGGCGTGTTTGGAGCAATTCTACCGCGCAGCGTGGCCTTCTGTGGGGAAAATTGTGGTGGAGCACTTGAAGGGTGAACGACAATGATGACGAGGGGCGACAATGACTTGTCCCGGCGCGGAATAGGCTTCTGATTGATATGCAACTCCCCAAAGAGACTGCAACTTATTATCGCTGCTCAGTAAGCCAGCTGTTTGTGCATGCTGCATATATCAGACATTTACCTCATCCAGAATTCGTTTTTTGAGGCCTAGACCGGTGACCGTCTGTCGTATTACAGTGTATGATACTGTCTATCGAGATACGACAGGATAGTAACGGGTCTAGCTCCCCTGCATCTGACTTCTGTTGTCGCACCAAGGGTTATAGCCCCGATCTCAACATTCAATAGACCAATACACAACAGTGGAGATTACAAGTAATAATTATTACACGTCCAATGACATCCACGTTAGCATCCCGCAGAAATGTGTCCCTCGTTAGAATTCAGTGTATCAGTGCCCACCCAACCCTTGCCGCTTAGATTCGCAAGTGCTGCCCCGAAAGGATTGTGAACTTCAGGACCCCCCGTGCCTCGAGCTCCTGCATTCCCCTCTTCGCCTCCTCCGTAATGGTCCGCAGTGGATCGTCGAAGCCGGGGAGGAACGAGATGAGTTCGAGAGTCAAGCTGCGCAGGGCGGGGAACTGGCGCGGCCCAAGGACGTCCGCGAGCGGCGTCCAGTCGATCGGCGAGATAGGGATGAGGGGGTTCATCGCCGTAAGGAGGTATATCCGGAGAACGATGTCCGCAAGTGGTTTGGGGCCCTGGGGGGCCTGCATGAGCGCCGCCAGCCACGGCACAAACCCGGTGGAATCCTCGACGCGGAGCATAAGCGTTAGGCGGAGAGAGAGCAATGCCGATGAGTTGACGAGGATGAGAGTCTGCGACACGGAGGATGAAGCTGCGGAAATTAGCCGCCAGTAAGAGTTTGAGTACAATAGAGACATACGTGCTTCTTTCAACGTCAACTGAAATTCTTCAAGGCTCGAGGAGGACGCGTCTAGGATGCGTTGGATGCCATCGGTGGTTCCGGAGGTCCAAGCAGTATTGAGGTGCTGCAGGCGAGAAAAGGCCTCTCCCTCGGCAAGCCAATGGAGGACGACTTCAAACGACGGAGGGGTCAGATTAAAGGTGCAGCGGGTCGGGAAGGGCCCGCCGTGGGCCACGGTGAGGGGCGGAAGCTCGATATTGGAGAAAGTCAAATCTGTCAACGCCGGGGATGCAACAAGCGAGGCGAACTCGTGCAGCTCTGCAAACTTCCCCAGGTTGACGAGCCGCAGCTTGACAAGAGGCGAGCGTTGGCAGAGTTCACACATTGCCACACGTAGCTCAGTAGGCAGGCTCATCCACATAGAATCCCGAGCCTCCTGCGCCTCAAAGTCAAAGGACGTCAACACAGTGAGCATCGAGAGGATGTCAATGAGGGCGGGATCCGTGACCCAGCGGGTCGCAGGGGTCCAGCCCTCGACGATTCTTAAACTCCGGATATATAGACAGAGATGCGGGGAGTGCTGGAGAGCTAGGTGTAGTCGCTGAGCAAGCTGCCATGGCGCGGATGAAATCGGGAGGATTTCGATATGCAAGAACATGCGGGCTTGGGAACACCGGAGGAAGGTTCGACAGACGAGTGCGCAGGAACGTAGAGTGGCAGTATCGGTCCCAGTTTCCTCTATAACCTTGTCGATAAGTTCCTGAGGAAGCGATGATACGGGGGATGCCGAATTCATGTCACGAAATAATTGGTACGACTGGCTGATGCGAGTCAGCTGTGTTGTGGGAGAGAGAGTTGTGAGGGACCTTTGGCTGGAGAAGATGCGATAAGGAATGTCCGGCAGGAAACTTGACTAAGTACGCACAAATCTTCGACAAAATGATTTTGAAGAGATTTCTGGCTTCAATCAATCCCGACCCCATGAAATCAAATCAAAAACCAAATCGAACGAACGTACTTAGGGACGTTCCCGGATATTAGGATATTCCGGCGGATCTGCTTTGTGCCCGCGCGACAACGAGTTGGAGGTTGATTGGAGTGCCAGCAAGCGCCGTGTCACGCTGTGACTGCTCACCAGGATTTGACACTTGTTTACGCCTGCTTGGTCCACTGCTGCACGCCCACCTCCGGATCCTCTTGCTTACCACCCCATTTGACGTGCATGCCCTCGAAGGACCTCGTTGACCGCAAGACAGAATAAATGAAGGCGCTAGAGCCAGGCTAAACCCTCCCGCGGCCCCGCGGATGTCGAACGCCACGTAGTGACTAGCGCTGAGACTAGAGGAGTAATCAAAGCTAAGTCTCGCTCCTCCCAATATTCACGCGCTCTTCCCAATATATCCCATCAGCTCCTACGGGCAGGACACTATTGTCGCAATTTGGGCGCAATCCACAGAAACGGTACCTAACGTGGCTGAAATCCCTCTCGACTTCTCAGTCAACCGTCAATAACACTGGATTATCTGCGATGGTAGAGCTAACCTCTTATTTCGGCCGGCCGTCTCACAGCACGCGTGCTACACGCTTATAGATCAAGTATTCGCGCGTCCGCCGCTGTCGCCACTTATTTCTTTCGTCATTTGAACATTCGCGATTAGAACTCGAACGTCAGTATAATTTACTTTCCCCTCCTCCAGCTCGCTGTGATGCAACAGATAATTGGCCTACTGTCACGCCAGACGTTGATGCGTGATTGAAATGTTCAAACAAGAGTCTTGTAGGTGACCGGTCCGGCTAATTTCAGACGTGATAGGTTCATTATCTAACTGCTTCCAATCTGACAGGCGAAGAGCTGGCTTTAATTTTCTCAATGATATCTTCCTCCCCGATAGGCCCCACCTCGGTGAGCACGCGTTTTCCCGATCGCGGCCCTGTCCTGCTTTCTACTATCATATCACGCGCTTCATCCGCTGGTTCCATGGCGCCCGAAGACGGCACCGAATCTATTTGCCGCCGCTGAAAGTTTTTCCAATCCATTCTTCCCGGCGCTGAAATGTTCTTGAGGTACAGACTAATGGTGCAGTACTACCGCGGACATCTTCATCCGCCGCCGACAGTTTTTTGGCCTTCAGATTTGAAAGGAAACGGTAGATTCCAATGAGTGTCACAGATCACGGGCCGTGATTTTCCGCGTTGTCACGCTCCCAATTAGAAGCTTGGAAATAGTCCCGTCGTCCCGGGACCCTCTCCCGGGCCGTGCCCATGCGGTGAATCTTCGCGTCTCAATCCACCGGAATTACGCCCCGGCTTCTTGCCAAGGACAAAACGACCCGTGCCCCGTTTGTCGTCTTGTGGTTGGTCCATTTCCGGAACAGCGACCTGCTTCGCGCAGGATGCACATCCGCATGACAGCATTTCAATGCTGTTTAAAGGCGCGGTTTTGGCTACGCTCGGCCCTGGTCCATTGTAATGGCGAGGTTCAACGTCGTCGCGTTCTGGTTCAGCATCGTAGTGCTTTACATTTCGAACGTCTGGGGTTCCGTTATCGACCAACGACAAACGGTGAGCTCGACCTCCCTCCAGGTTGAAGATTATCTGACGATTAAATCAGGCGACCGGCACTTTCTACGGCTATGTGTACTTTCAAGGGGAAGGTCTAACGAATGGTACACCCAATCCCAATATCAGCGTCCAGACCCTGAACATCCTTTTCCACGCAGGAGAACAGATATATTTCGGTGAATCGTAGCCCGGCTCAAACTATCCGTCAACTCTAACCATCCGCCAGCCGTCAGCAAAACGAACTCCCCCGTCTCATGGACTACCGTGAACAGCGGGAAACCTGTCCTCATATCGACTCTGGGTACGAAGGGGCTGAGAGACCCTTTCATCATTCGTGATCCGTCTGGAGGCAAATTCTACGTGATTGCGACGGACTTGAGAATGTTTGGAGGCGCCCTCTCATGGGACCAGGCTAGCCGGAACGGCAGTCTTTCGCTCGCCATCTGGGAGAGCACCGACCTGAAGATATGGTCCGCGCAGCGTCTCGTCAAAGTTTCTCCGAACAATGTGAGTGTCCTACCGCATATCAGTCTGCGAGCAAACTAATAGCACACTAAGGCTGGGATGAGCTGGGCGCCTGAAGCGACATGGGACCCGACGCTCGGCAAGTTCGTCGTCTACTGGGCGAGCAATCTCTTCGCAGCGACTGATACAGCCCACACTGGCGCGACCTACGCCCGAATCATGTTCGCCACGACGACCGACTTCAGGACCTTCTCCGCGCCCCAAGTGTGGATCGACAAGAGCACCGCTGTCATCGATACCACCGTCGGCTTCGACCCTGCCTCTGGATTCTACCACCGCTTCAGTAAGATCAACGGCTTGATTTTGCAAGAGAAGTCCGCGACGCTGTTCGGGACCTGGCAGACCGTTGCCAACGGCGTCGGCCAAGCACAGTACGGTGATGTGGAGGGTCCTCTCATATTCCTGTCGAACGTCTTCCCTGGAGTGTGGCATCTCTGGGTCGACGGTATTAGCCCTCAGGGATATCACCCACTGGAAACAGGTACGTAAACTTTCGATAATTAAACAATAAATCTCATCGTTTATTCTGAAGGTAACATCACCTCGGGTGTGTGGACCGCCAGTACTGGCTACGTGCTTCCGGCCAATCCCAGACATGGAACCGTCTTTTCGATTAGCGCAACGTCAGTGAACGCATCTTACGCGCTCTGAACACAACTGACCAGCCTAACAGCGAGGCGGCTAATCTTGCCTCTGTCGTTGTCTAACGTAAATCTATGGCATAAACTAGAATCTCGATGTTCCCTCGTCGCTCGAATTTTCATTTCGGGCTTTCAAAACAGGTATATGATCGATCCAGACGTGAATCAGCTCGAGTTGGGTACTACAACTTTCCTACCGGTGAACTCGAAGGAACGGAGCTCACTGATGACCTTGTTTACATTCTCAAGCGGCTCTGATTGAATCTGAGGGCGGATTGTCCCCTGGTTGCGCTCAGTGCGGCTGGGAAAAACTGGAGGCTTATGCATACCTCGGCGAAGAGATCCAAAACTTCTTCCAACGCGCTCTCGGGTCCATAGCTGCTGGATATGACTGCATGGCATTGAACAGAGCTTCACCGGCTGAGTTGACAGGGCTTACTCTGGACGCCAGTACTGATGGTATTCCCGTCGATGAAAACAAGGTTTTCCGCGCTGACACCAACCTGTCGGCCCGCGCGTTAGCACAGTTCAGAAATGTACTGTAAACGTGCTCATACCAGAACCAGCTTGGGGGCGGAAGGAAAATTAACGCCGTTTCCCTTGAGGGCTGCCATGGCCAGGCTGAAAGCTATTGCGGCGAGGGACTATTTGCACTGAACCCGTCAAGAACGCGTAGCACTCACTCTGATTGTTGACCACAAAGTCAATGGTGACGTCGACGGTAAAACCGGCCGCGGCCTTGTCCGTCATCTCGATCAAGTTGAAGGCCTCATCAGCACCGAGATCAAGTGCCAGTTTACGTGCTTCGGGTTTGAAGTCGCAGACATAAACTGGCGCCCAAAGTAAGCCAAACCTCGAAAATATTTAATGTACGTACCCGTCGCCCCGAGATGCTTCGCGAATTGGACCGCCAGATGGCCGAGCCCACCGACCCCGAATATTAACACTTTGGAACCTTTGGTCACCTAGTGAAGATGGAGTGTTAGCATGATGTTCTGGAAATGGAAGAATGCGCATACTCCGGCTGTATATTTGACGGCGTTATATGAAGTTAGCCCGGCGTCGCTGGCTACGGCAGCGGCCTCCGGTGAGACGCCTTCGGGCTGTCAAAAACCATCAAGGCGATCCGGGCGGGCGGCAGGAAAAAACACCCACCACCGCAACAAGATTGGGGGACTTTACGATGACATACTCCGCGTAGCCTCCATCCAAACCAAGACCGAGAGTATTGAGGAGCACCGAAGCACCGTCTATACCGTGATCTTGAGCGTTGGGGGTCAACACTGAATATAATTTGCCGACGGATATCCGCTGGTCAACCTGACTGCCCAAACTGTTTGCTTACTATACGTGAGCTCATGGATTATAAAATTTTCAAGCGAGGCGCACAGAACTGGGACCCCGGAAATTTCATGCCCATATATGTATATCCGTGTGTCAACAGTGACGCCCGACAGTACAAAGACATCGCTGTGGCACACTATATTGTCTGTGGTTAGCCTGAAGCTCATCAGGTGCATCTAGAAAATCCGCACCCCCGCAAAGCAGATACTTTGAGCAAGATTTCGTCATCTTTGAGCGGTCGGATAGGATACTCTGTGTCAATAACAAGATTGATGTTGCCTGGACGGTAGACAGCTGCGACCATCGTAGTAGGAGCCATATTATATGCCATGTAGTGTCAAGTCTGAAGAGCAGAGACGTGCAGGGCCTGAAGTTTTACCTGCCTTTTAAGGAGCCGGCGACAAAGGCCTTCCCCATGCAAATATGAGCCGGAGAGCCCCAGCAGGCACGAAGAATGTCTCGGCGGTGTTTTGCATAGCTCGCAAGGGGTGATGTCTCCAGCGTTCCCGCTCTTAGTGGCTTGATGGTCAAGAATGTAAACGACGACCCTATCGGAGGATAGCTCCGACATGGAGGTACGGCGGTAGGAGTAAGATAAATTGCGAAGAGCTGCTGCATTTGTAAACCAGAGCTAACATTTGAGTTTCAACCCCAGGCTTGGTATCATTGAACGCACCCGAAGGAAATAGTTCGGACCCTGCCTGAATGTATAGCACCGAAGGAGCAAGACAAAACGCGTGAATAGCTGCAATGCGTAAGCAAGTCTAAGAAGTACATTCAATTTCTATTGCGCGAAGACGCCGTGCAGTACACAGATGATACACCCAGGCTAAGAAAGTATGCGGGAGCCCAGAGGAAGCAAATTGTGGCAATGAAGGAGAGATCGAGATCATCTGTAAGGTCGTAAGGAGCGTGGAAGGGAAGATGCCGCTACTGTCCGGGTAGCGCAGAGATTCCGTTCTTGTGTATATTAAACGAGGGCGGACGGAGAAGGAGCGCGGAAGGGAAGATGCCGCTACTGTCCGGGTAGCGCAGAGATTCCGGTCGTGTGTATATTAAACGAGGGCGGACGGAGAAGGAGCGCGGAGGGGAAGATGCCGCTACTTTCCGGGTAGCGCAGAGATTCCGGTCGTGTGTATATTAATTAAACGAGGGCGGACGGAGAACGGAGTAGAGAACAGAACGGTGAATGGAGAACGGGGAACGGAGAACGGACAAAAGCAGAGCTAGGAGAGGCGCGCCTCCTCCTTGACGTCGATCCAGACCCAGCCGGCGGCGTCGGCTTTTTTCCACCTCCCAAGGCCGCGCGCGAACTTGGGCATGGAGAGTGACCTGGAGAGAGGGGTCCCTGGTCTCGAGGGCGAAGGGCGCAGAGAGCCGGGCGTCTCGATCCGAGCGGGCACGGGCAGGTTGTGGCTGTACTCCGGGCGGTCGAGGACGGCGGATGGAGAAGCGGCGGTGGTCGGCCGTACTTTTCGGAGGCGGCGGTTCGAGGGCGGGGGGGCGGTGAAGAGAAGGCCTGGGCGAACGCGCGCGGGTGTTAGTGAGAGTTCTAGGGAGGAAGGGAGTATTCGTACGGGAGTAACTTGGGGTGTTTGGTGCTTCGAGGGCAGACCAGGTCGACGTCGACGCGTCGTCGTCCATTTCGTTTTCGACCGCAATGTAGTTGGAGGTCGACGTGGTGGTTACCGAAAACGCGGATGACTGGGAGAATTAAGGCGTTCGAACATGACGATGGAACGGCTATCGGACTCACCATATTGACCTCATTCTCGTCGTCGTTCATCCCGCTATATTTCCCGCCTTCAAAGAACCCTTCGTCGCTGACGTCGTCCCGGAGCGAGCCCTCCATGGCTTTCATCCACTTGGCAAACGAGGTCTGCGGATCGAAAGCGAAGTCGCTGTCGAGCTCTTGGAAACAGGAATAGTAGCGGTTTGTGTTGTGCGCCTGGCCGAGCATGGAGCCGCGCAGGTACACGTCCAGACCATCCAGAGTAGAGGAGGTCTGGGTGCGGCCACGTATGGGCCGGTCCGGGCACGTCGACTCGGTGAACAGGAAGTCGTGGGTTTCGCGGAAGAACTGGGGCGTGGTGGTGTATTCGGAGGCGGAAGCGACGGAGGGGCCGATGGTGAGTATTTGGGAATAGGCGTCTGAGGGGGAATCGGGGGATTGGTCGAAGGATTCTGTGAGCCCAGCGGAGGAAAATGTGAGGATGTCCTCTTCTTCGGGGTCCCAGACCACGGCGAAGGTCAGACCGGATTCAGGTGGGACGACTTCCGACCAGCGATGGTCATCCGAACAGGCGATGCTCGTCGCTGACGTGCTGGGAGCTTGCCGGATAGTGTCGGAGCTCTGGAGAATGGAGTTAGAAAACACAAAGACACAATAGGAAGGCGCCAGCGGACCTGGAAGGATGACATCGACCCAGCACTGGAAAGAAGCGGTGACTTCATTGTGTCGAGCTTATTGTTTAAGGATTCCTATTGTTTTACACGAGACAAAGGCAGGGCACGAGTGGGCGCTAAAATCGTGGCGCGTCAGACGCGTTGCGCACACGACCGAGAGGGTGGAAGCTATGGCCAAAACCGACCTTGGTTTCCACTGGTAAAATATGGCGCGCGAGAGAGGGACGCTGTGGGTGCCTGCACACCGCGGTGGTCAAGTACGAAGAAAGAAACGCGCAAGCAGCTGACATAACATTTCTTAAGGACGCATGGGACGTTCTTGCTGCATCCAGGATGTGACGCCACCCTTTCGCGGGCAATAGGCGGTTATGCCGGCAGAATATGCGGAGAGGTTGCCCAAATCCACGCGGCAGCGCCCGGCATTGTCACATTCGACAGGTCAATCACATCCGTTACCACGGTAGCATGTGGTAGCATGAGAACCGTCGACGACAATTAAGCGCAATCATTTCGGAAGCAAGCTCACGTTCATTGAAAAACGTAAACCTGAATGAAGAGAAGTCATCCACGTTGAAGAGGCGAGGGTCGGAGGCCTGGATTTTCATTATTTTGTTCCTTTCGCTTTGACTTGGAGACGCCAGATATCAGATGATAGGTCCCTGGTAGCCGCGGAACTGATGACCGTTTGATGCGTTTAGCTGTGGAGCAACATTCCCCGCAAGCAGTAACAGGGCACAAAATTGGCACAAAGGGTGATAGAAGGCATCACGCCCAGAGTAAAAGATCCGCAGCAGCTCACATTAAAAAAGTAAGCTCTATTTGTTGCGAGGATCCGTAAGAGTTGAGCGAGATCCCCGAGTCGGTGAGGCATTATAATAAAAGTAGACATTAACAAAGGGACCAGGGAGCAGTGAAAAATATTGGACCGGGAGTTATAACTGCCTCATGGACAGAGAGGGCAGAGACCGACGCACTTGACTCGCCCGAGATAGAGGGCCCAGTAGGAAATTGATTGAGTCCGACTTCGCCACGCCTCTGAAACAGTCTGGGTCAAGTCTAGGGTCGATTGGTCACTGGTGGCACCAAGGTAACACCGACAGGTCGCAAAACTCGAGCCGGTCTTCCCTGGCCGTCGGGCGTCGTCGAACAGCAGGGTTAAGCAAGGCATACTCGAGGCAAACAGAAGAGAGAATCAAATATCGAAAAGAGGAGAGAGTCTAGCCCTCGGCAAAACCCGGCCGTACACAACGACAAACAACGCCGCAGTCTGAAAATGGAAATTCTGGATTCTGCAAATTCTCTGCGAATATGAGATATGAGACAACAGGGATGAGCGGTGGAAGATTTGGGGTGCCAGAAGCACTGCCAGGAGGCGAAAATGTCCAAACAAAGTCCACACCGAATGTCCATGATAAGAGGCGATCACGTCGCGTCAAGGGGTACCCGTAACTCAACTTTTATACACGACGTTGTCTTTGGATGTAAAACAGCCTGAAAAGACCAAAAATGGGCATCCGGAGTGAAACAGATCAGGCGTTGTTGAGTTATACAGGATTTTGTCTTTTACCATATAAGGTGCATGGCCTACCATATATGGTAGTTTCCCACGATAGGGTAGGGGGGTCCAGCCGATTTTTTTTTCGAAAGTTGTGCAGAACCATCCAATTCGTCCAGAAAAAAAATCGGTTTTTAGGTTTCAAAAAATTTACATTAAATTCCCTGACATAGCGCCTCAACCGTTGGGCGGGTCGACTTCTAGTGTCGATTTTCGGTCTTTTCAGGCTGTTTTACACCCAAAATCGACATCGTGTATAAAATTTGAGTTTTGGGTACCCCTTGCGTCGCGTGTAGAACGACGGACAATGCCGGTGGGAATTCAAGAGAATGAGGCCTGAAACAAGAAATTCTGAACGGCTCAAATGTCAGGAATACACATCCGGTCACTCAACCACAATTTTTCCAACGGAGGGCCACGATTTGCGGTAGAATTCCTCCTGATACGCTGCGTCGACAATGGTAATGCAGAGTGTATTCAGGCGATAGGCGGACCGCGAGAGCAAATTGCGGACGGTTATGACCGGCAAGTGCATCACGTCCGACTCCGTGATCTGCAGAGCGAGGAGTGCCGGGAGCGTCAGCTTTTCCAGAACCTGCATGTGTCCGTCGTCGCCCGGGTCGCCCGCGAGGATTAGCGTACGGAGATGAACGAGGGGCGGGAGGGCTGGCATGTTCTGCGCATCATCTGCATCAGAGATAACTTCGGCCCTGAAATACAGTACATGACAGCCACGGCGGAACGTAAGATGTCAACAAGCTCGTGAGGGTGACGGGGTAGGAGAATGGATATGACGGTGAGTTGTGCCCATGGAAGAGCAAACACGACCCCGCTAGCGACACTACTGACCTCCCGCAAGCTGGGGGCGTGCTGGAACATTTCGGCTGGCCCTGAAAGATCGGCCAAGGATGCGACGGGGTCCGCATCGGCGATTACAGCGGAAATATTATGGAGCAACGGTATCTCGCCTTCAATCAGGAGAAAATCGGACACTGGAATGCGAAGATCGAGGGTTCGCCAATGCCTGCAGTGAGGTAGTAACGCTGTGACGAAATCCGGCACAGAGCGACTGTAATCGAAGCCTACGCCCGAAGGGAGCAATGGTGGATGACAGGATAAGACGATGGATAACGGACAGTTGCCCGATCGCGCGCGAGGCTTAGCGTACGGAGATGAACGAGGGGCGGGAGGGCTGGTATGTTCTGAGTATCATCTGCATCAGAAATAACTTCGGCCCTGAAATACATGACAGCGACGGCGGAACGTAAGATGTCAACAAGCTCGTGGGGGTGACGGGGTAGGAGAATGGATATGATGGTGAGTTGTGCCCATGGAAGAGCGAACGCGACCCCGCTAAGGACACTGAACCCCCGCAAGTTGGGGGCATGCTAAAACATTTCGGCTGGCCCTGCAGCCGGGGACGCGATGTGAGCCCTATCGTCGAATTCAACGGAAATATTGTGGAGCAACGGCATTTCGCCTTCGACCAGGAGAAATTCTGAGAATGGAATGCGAAGATCGAGTGTTCGCCAACGCCTGCAGTGAGGTAGTAACGCTGTGACGAACTCCGGCACAGAGCGACTGTAATCCAAGCCTACGCCCGAAGGGAGCAATGGTGGATGATAGGATAAGACGATGGATAACGGACAGTCGCCCGAGCGGCTTAACCAGGTTTCGAGGAGACGAAGCTTTTTTTTGCGGGCCGCCTCGTTCTTGAGGCGTACTTGTATCGTCGTTCACAGCGAAGGGGTCGACAAGACAATCTCGCGCCATTTGTGGCAAATTTGGGCGAGGAGTAATGGGGCTTTAGCTCCCGACGGCGCGCCCTCGGCTCGGTCGGGAAGGCTGTGGACGAAGATTTCGGAGATGATTTCATTCGGTAGGGTCGAGACGGGGTAGGCGTAGGCGTCGAGTCGGGTCTTCCAAAACTGTCGTTTTCGCTCGAGGTCAAGAATGGGGTTTGAAAAATTCTAATCTGAGTATCGAATGCGTCTATATGGGCGCGAATGGAGGCTGGCGTGAGGACTGGCGTGGAAGGGAGAGGTCCGAGGGTGAGGGTCCACGGGGTTCTGGAAGGCATAGTGCTGTGGATACACGCCAGTGGCTTCACTATGCGCCGCAAGCTCGAACTCACTTGGTACTGGTGAGGTACGCAAGGAAGCCGAAGACTCAAGAGAGAGCGGAAGAAGAGAGAAGAAAAAAGGCGTGACGTCGGTGATGTCCGGCCGCCATGTTAACGTGACATGCATGTTGCATGTGCCAGTGCCGTGCATAGTCATTCTTCGGCCATTTGATGTCCGTAATATTTATTCCGGGCTCCAATTTCCTCCATTTCTGTCTTCTTCGACCCCATGTCAACCATCATCGCAATCCCCGACGAAACAAGGCTTAAGCAGCTGTACGGCTAGCGTTGAGGTCCGAGGAAAGGCCTCCGCGATTTCCTGAATGCCCCGGAGGGCAGAGTTGTTGCGGGAAAGATCGAGGAGCAGTGTATTTAGGGACCGTATGGCCGAAAGGAAACTGCAGGATGAGTTTGAATCAGCCTCGGAAGGAATCGGCCGAGGGCTAAGAATCAGGGAATGCCGAAGTTGAACCCCGCAAAAAAAAACGAAGCAAGTGTTGGAATAATCCCACCGAGGCTTTGATTGGCAAGCACAAGAGAGAGAAGCCAGCAAACAAAGAGGTAGAATATGTTTGTCCTACATGTACACGGTGGTCGTACGTAGGCAAACGGATGGCGTCCACAGATACAAAGTGATAGAATATCATGGAAGGCTTACGTAAATTGGTCCGTGCCATCCGACGATGATCACGAGCTCCGTGCTGCTCGCAACCAATTCCAGTCCAGTCTGGAATATTTCCAACAGCAAGGTCAAGCAAGGTGTGAAAGATTTGACTTTTGATCCGGGGCCGGTGTATTTGAGGATCCGTGTGCCCCTCCTAAACTCGGTGGACATCGTCCGTAGAAGAGGGCCGAGCTGCGCAAATGAAGCAACTCACCATCCGCGTGTCGTTCAAGTCGAAGGCAGTCCGAGTGCATCTCTAGTGACGAGCTCAGGAAAGATCTTACATGCATTCAAGCTGCGTATACATATACTGTACAATTCACGCGGCGCGAGGGGGATAACTCTAGAAGGGCGTGTCGGGCGGAAAGACCATCGGCACGCGCACCTCCGCGCGTTTATCCTCACCGCAGAGGATCTTGACGAGCGTTAGCGCGAATGGGAAGGCAGTGCCTGACATATATATTATAAGTGTGATTCGGATACGGACGAAATAAATACCTGGGCCGCGGCTGGGCAGAACACAGGCTGATTAATCGGCGAAGAGGGCGGCAGGGAGTATGCATACCTCGTCACAAGGTTGTTGGAGACGACGACAGACTCCTCGGAATAGTCGAAGCCTTGTTACTTGTCCGTTAGCGTTTGAGAGCCGTAAGGAAGGAGAACGAACCGTTCTCGAGGTCGGATTTGACGCTGGGGTGCGAGGTCAAAGGCTGGCGCGGGAGCCTCGCGCGGAGCGCAGTGAGACTGCCTGGGACAATTCTTTTCAGGTGGAGCACCGGTGCTAGAACCGCTTGATACCCACCAGCGCAGATCATCCCCACAATCTTGTCCTGCGCGAGAAACTCACGCACAAGCTCTTGCACACCCTCATTTTTCGACATCGTGTCTGCGCCCTTGGCGCCGCCCGGGATGATGAGCGCATCGTACGACGTCTATGTACCTGTATCGATTCTTTCCTCTTGAATCCAATCTCGAGACTTACTGGGCGAAATTTTTGCGGGTCAAAGACCTCGTCGTACATGATGCGGATGCCACGCGACCCGGTCACATATTTGCGCTCCGCCGCGCGCTCGTCCGCGGGATCCGGGATGTATGCAGAGCAGCAGCCGACTCCGGCGCGGACGAGGGTATCGTAGGTGATTGTGCTGGAGAATTGGAGTCAAACGGACAGAAATACCGCGGGGGTGGATGGGCGCACAACTCCATCTCTTCCGTTCCATCGGCGAGCAGTATCACTGCGGATGGCATCGTTGTCAGTGTTGAATTGAAGGAAGCGACGCCGCAACGCACAGCCACGCCAACATATGACCAAATACCCCACAAATACTGCCAAATTTTACTGAAATTTTCTCATTCCAACTTCCTTCTCTGACCATTTCCTAGGAAACTCAGGCTCGCGTCGGGGAATCGTCGTGGTCAAAGTTCAAGATTTCTAGGGCGAACGTCTCGCTGCAAGTCTTCCTGTGCTTTGGCTGCGCCCTGCATAGCCCTGTTGCTGAAACTTGATCCGGACGTCGTCAGCTTCGGCACCGCCCAATATAAGCGCGTAACTATATAAAGCGAGCGCAGCAGATATAGACGGCCTTCACGTTTCTCCAAATCCCCACCATGGTCGACATTTTCGTGTTCTTCATTAGCCTCGTTGTGGCCATGTCGAGTATGGTGATGTGAGTTGGTTCTGCTTCCCTCCGCCGACCGTTCTAACTCGCAGCAGCTCGCTCGGTCTGATCTTCGGCATCACCATGCCCTTCGTGGGGGTGCTGGTCCGCTACCGAGCGAACTACACCCCGAAAGGAGGAGCAGTGCGGCTGGATGACGAGACCGGGTTGGTTGGTCTCCGCTCTGAGCAGGCCACTTCCTATTTCGGTATGATGAAGCGCGTACACCGCATCGAGGGATGGGCTGGCCTCTACAAGGGAATCAGTGCGTTTTCCGTCGGTATGGCATCCGGGAACTTATACTGACCGTCGGTCCAGTGCCATCCATTATCATGACTCTGATCGTGGTAGTGGCGACGCTACCCCTCAGCCTCTTCCTTGCGTCGGGACACCGGGTCATCCACGGGCGCGTTCACATCCCGGTCCAGCCGGGCCTTGTCATGTGGAGTACGCTACTTTCGCATCTGCCCAAGCTATAGCTGACCCGCATACCCACAGCCGTCAGCTTCCTGCTCTCCACTATCCCCATCTTGCTCCTCGTCCCCGTCCAGATCATTACCAACCGGCATGTTTTCCTCCTACTTCTCATCTTTCCGCACTAACTTACATCCCCACAGCGCAATCGCCACCCCGCACAAGCTCTCCGCCTTCGACGCCTCCGCCGCCCTGCGCGTCCTCCTCTCCCCCGCCGAGCGCGAGCAGCCCCTGCGCCTCTACCTCGCCCCTGGCGTCGCCCTCGCCGCCCTCCTCGAGGCCCTCATCACCCCTGCCCTCAACCTCCTCCGCCACGTCGTCGCCCCGCGCCTTCCCCTCGGCGCCGCCCTCGGCAGCGCCCTCCCCCTCATCCTCATCACCACCGCGCTCGCCACCCCGCTGCAGGTCATGGGCGCGCGCCTCACCCTCCAGCGCCGTGGCCCCGAGCCCCCTGCGCCCGAGAGCGAGGCGCCGCCCGCGTACGCAGAGGAGGTGATGGAGTTCCGCACGGGCGAGGCGCCGTACACGGGGCTGCTCGACTGCGGGCGCAAGATGGTGGCGGAGGAGGGCTGGGCCGTGCTCTCGCGCGCGTGGTGGATCACCGCGTTCGTGATGCTCCTGCCGCTGCTCACGCCGGCGATGACGCCGCCGTCCGCCTGAGCGCTGAGCTCTCGTCGTTCGAGGCTCGCAGCCGCAGGAAGTGTAACTCACCTCAACTCTGTATATAATAAGGAAGTACGAAAAATAATGTAATTGGATATTTATCTTTTGCCGGTTGGCGAAACTGTGATTTGTGCATGCAGATACACCCAGGCTTCGGAATTGAGGACGAGTGGGCACATCAAGCGTAGATAGCCTGCGGTTCCAGTGTCTCGACGTCAGGGGTGCTATCCCGGACGGCGGCCAGGGTCTCGTCAAACAGTGCCCCCACCCTCTTGAGATCTACCGGTGGAGGAGCCATAATTGGCACTTTGTAGAGTGTGAAAGATAGGGGTAATACACAAAGCTGCCACTACCCAGTCAATTACTGCTCTTACAGCTCTATTCAGAGCTATGCGGAAAATGGAAATTTTTCTCCGCTTGTTTGGTTCTGCTTGTAAGGGACCCCGGAACTCCCCAGAACCGCTTGTTGTGAGATGCCTCCACGCACGATCTCGCGCGATCTCAAAGACCGCATCCCGGTCCTTTTCTTTGACAAGGCCATGTCAGTGGCCCAAATCTGCACTGTCCTTGGTGTCAAAAAATCTCTCGTCTACAAAACCCTCGACTTTCACACACTCCACGGCACATCTTACAATCTGTTCGCCAATCGCTCGGGGCGCACACGTCTTCTCAATTCTACCGACATCAAATATATACTAGCTCTGGTTGAGCAATGCCATACCATTTATATCGACGAAATCCAGGAGAAACTTCTCAGCCAGCGCGGTGTTTCCGTTTCCACCACAACTCTCCTCCGCACGTTGCGCCGGTTAGAGTTCTCACGGAAATGTGTGTCTGTACGTGCTATAGAGCACAACGATCTGTCGCGCTCGGCATACATGAATCACATAGCGGACATCATCCCGGATCCAAACATGCTGATGTTTATCGACGAGGCGGCGAAGAATGACCGTACCAGCGGACGTCCCAAAGGCTGGTCCCTCAAAGGCCAGCGGTGCATTCAGCGGAGAGCTTTCATCCGGGGAAAGCGATATTCTATCCTCCCGGTCCTCACGTTGGATGGCATTGTGGCGCACGATATCATTGAGGGTTCAGTGAACACGGCACGGTTTGTTAAATTCCTTGAAGAACATGTGGTTTGTTTTCAGCTATCCCAGCGATCCATTGTTCACAAATCATACAGATCCCTCTCACAAACCCTTACCCTGGGCCACGAAGTCTTTTGGTCCTCGACAATTGCAGTATCCATCACTCGGAGGAGGTTCGCGCTCTCGTGGAAGATCAAGCATGTACGTGTTTATTATGTCACATCCGATGATCCATTCACGTGTCCATAGTATGCAAGCTTGTATTCCTTCCACCGTATTCCCCAGACCTCAATCCTATTGAGCAAGCCTTCTCCTCCATCAAATCCTTTCTCCGTCGCCACTGGAAAGATGCAAGCTTGAGTTTGATTGATCGCACCTGCCACAATATCACTCCGGAGAAGGCATGGGGTTACTTTCGGGCGTCGGGGTATGTTGTGTAGCTTTAAAAATGTGGCAATGAGATACATCCAATGGTTCTGCAACTGCATTTACTGTAGCGGCTACCACGTAGAAATGACTCGGATGTACTGATGTTGGTCCATTTTTTGCGTCTTTCCTCGACTCGGTGAAGGTCGGGTTCAAATATTGTAACAGTGGGCTCTTGCGAAAGCAGTTCAATGAACTCTTTTCTGTTCTCCATCTGTGTAGCTATCTGCATCCATCCGAGTGTCAAAAACCGCAAAGAGAAGGAATTTGCGACAACAAACATTGTTGAATTTCAATTGAATCTGTGAATTGAGTCGCAGCCAGACAACGAGCTGTGCAGAAGATATGTCGACCCCATGCTCATGCAAAAGGTGCTTCAGCTCGTCGAAGTACATGGGAAGTTTGTTTGTCCTGTGTTGTGTCTTTTTCCTAGATTGGAATTCCTTTGTCGCACCATGGCCAGCTCTGAAACAGAGCCAGATACATCTCACTCTGCCAAAATTGTCTCCACTGTCACCCACCATACACTTGTCTTGGCTCCAGGAGGTGCAACCGGCGCGAAAAGCAAGTCAAAGCCGAAGGACAAGAAAGATATCAAAACGAAGGAATTTTTGTACTGCTTCGAAGCCTCCGCAGACAATTACCTTGAGTTACTCAAGACTCTTCTCTTG
The DNA here is from genome assembly GCA_029204335.1 of Mycena vulgaris. NCBI lineage: Eukaryota > Fungi > Basidiomycota > Agaricomycetes > Agaricales > Mycenaceae > Mycena > Mycena vulgaris. The sequence continues at coordinate 132,049 of JARGYA010000123.1, read as the reverse complement.
AGACACGGAGAGGAGAAGTACAACATCAGCATGAAAATGGTCTATTACATGAAGGTTCAGCTTCCGGGTACAAAGTACGTTCCAGCAGTCTCTATCAAATAGAGACCCAGACTGACCCAGATCCGATATTCCTCCAGAAAAGCCGAGGCCTTGGACATTGATACTTGTGACGAGTACAAAGATCTTGTTTCTGAACATATTCTTGATGCAAAACCTTCGAAATTGACCATTTTTGTCGACATGGCAGATATCCAGAAGCGTTGGAATCAGGTATGAATACTTGATGTCTCTGAAATCTTGGGCTGATTGTTGTGCAGAAGAAAGGCTTTGACGAGGGAAGTGACAATGAGGACATCAATGGCGATTCGGCTTTATACGACTCGAACGGGCTCTCGGATCTCGACAGATCACTTGCTCGGTTCCGTGGCATCCTCGAGAAGAAGTGGCAGAACGACCATGATGCCGGATACACCTACATTGATCCCAACAGCGCGAAGTCGTATCCTCTCACACCGCAGATGATGAAAGAGTGGGCTCGTGCGATGGTGCGGACATTGTGGTTTCAATCAGGATGTTACTCACATATGATGACAGCACGATGGATTGGCGAACTGCCACACAGCGCCCGAACACATGAATCTTTTTGCCATGGCCAACAGACAAGTTGCCCTTCACCCCGCTCGCATTGCAGCCGGTGTCAATCAGCCGCAAGCAACGAGCGATATTGGGCACCTCGCGACTATTTTGACTGCTTTTATGGGTCCACGTGGCGTCGCCGGCGTTCCTGAACAGCCCTTGTTTCCGCGTACCCCACCAAAACGAAATGAGCAAAGGAAACCGATCTCTCCCGTCATCCCTACCCCATTCAAACTCCCCCGATTTCTCGAGCATGCCTCCACGAACTTGGGAGTGACATCAGCTCCCAGTTTCGCGACTCCAATGCGGCGCAATGGCTATGGTCCAGACATCCTTCATCTCGTCGAAGACCGTGATCTGATGGATATAAGAATGACGACGGGAGATGCCATTCGTCTCAAGGCAGGGGCCCAGGCCTGGTGGAACGGGCCAGAAGCGAACAAGAAGCGCTCGTATGGCGAGATGTCGGAAGCCGACAGTGCGGGATCGAGTTTTGGGCGAACATTCACCCGCCCATCCGACATTCTGGCAACTCCGCCGTCCAAGAAGGTATCTTTCGAGCGCCACTGGGATGATGGGGGGGCAGAGCGGTTTTACGGCCCCCGGATTGTGGAGGGAGATGGTGAGAGAAATGTGTTTTACCGGTGCCCCGTTTGCGAGTAATTTGTTCCTGTTCCTCTTGGATACCGTGCTACCGAGGAGGCTGAGATGCCGGACTCAGATGACGACCAGATAGAGCTGGATCTTTGGAGTGCTCCGGGTGTTGGTGCTCAACGTGGCGAGCAGGAGGCCGCTGCTGCAGAGATCTTGACAGGCTTTCGCAATGGGGCCTGATTTTGAGATAATGGCCAATATTTGTTGCTATAGCTGATTGCCAGTAATTACTGAACAGATGTATATAATGAAAGCGAAGTATCTTGCAATTGTGCGTCGAAGAGGAGCCATTGTGCGAAACTGAGCGGTTCTGGCCCCTGGGGTCCCTTACAAGCAGAGCCAAACAAGCGGAGAAAATTTTCCATTTTCCGCATAGCTCTGAATAGAGCTGTAAGCATAAACATCGTGTCGCGTTGGCTAAAAGGGGATGGCTGAGTTCATTTGTTCATCTCCGCGGAGAAGTTGAAAGGCGTTTGAGCGAGGTAAACTCGATACAGCAATTGTGAACTCGACAACTGTGAGCTTGTCGAGTTCCTCGAATGATAAATGAGCTTCTGCGCCTTTCCCCTCGGGAATAGGGTTATTCTCCTCACGTAAGAGATCCCTGGCCCACAGAGTCCTAACTAAGTCTAGAGGCGATTATGCCAGCGACATATTGCAAATTCGCCGTGTGTCTGTGCAAAACCGCCATAGCGCTGTGTCTGCGGCCCCTCCCTCAATAGAATTTTGATCAAACCTGACCCGATGTATTAAGAGGGCACTGCGTACTTGGATTGTCCGAAAATATTAGATTTCTCAGTCACTGGCAGTGTGGCCGAACATGCAGAAATAGCACTCCACTACTGTGACACATTCTTAGAGGCTATTGATCTGTGCTGTGGTGCATATCTCCATATCTGAATCTTCATATCCGCTAAAAATGCGCCCTGTCGCGCCGCGCGATGGGTCTCGCCAAGGTCTCGCAGACTCTCACCTGCCATCAGTCTCAATAGTCACCAATGACCGATCGTGAAATGTGACTGATGGTCCAAAGGATTGGTGAAGGACGCGTCGCGCCGCGCGACAAGGGTGTTATTTGGTGGAAGCAAGCCTCCAGATATCATTTTTGGGTATAAGCCCAGGTCCTTGTCGCTGGACAGATGCCTTACTGCGGGTCGCTCTCCACAGCAGCCATATTGTTTGTAAGCCATGTTCAGCCGGCGCAAATGTACGCTGACCATCCAATTTTGGGTTATGTCCCAATCAGAGTACGCAGTGCTCTAGAGACTGCCAAGGAGTTCAGTATCTCAAAAGTTTAGGTATCTCCGAGCTCATAAAACAAAGCTAAAATGACTCTGTGCAACACGTATGCCACAGCTAAATACCTGTACCAGCAAACTGTCGGGAGGTGTGGATCCATAATCCAAGGACGGTGTTTACTCGTCATTTTCACGGCGAAGACAATAGTGGTACTCCCGAGACAAAGGGTTGGGAATTGAGGCCAGAAGAGCGGTTTTCCCCAAAATAATCGGTGCAAACTAAATACCTTTACCAGTAAAGCGCCGGATGGGTCGTATGAGCTATCTGAGGAGGCCATTAACTGAGGAATTCCAAGGCCGATCCATCGCGCCTATGGAGCGCTCCGCTTAGTCACTACCTCTTTGTGACAAGTGGAATAACTCAGTCAGAAAAAATGGGGTTTTTATTCCCTCTTGCTGAACGACACCTTTTGATGCGGGCAAGAGATCCACAAGAGGGATTTCCCGTTAGTAAAAAATTGAGTGAATATAAACTTTTGTGAGGGCCGATTTGGCGCAGGGGTACAAAACATAACTATCGCTGGTTGAAAGTCCTCGCAACGCCCTCAGGGATGTGTCTGCGGGACTTAAATTTCTTGACGGTGACATGGCTGAGAGAACCCTGGGTCTCCATTCATCTGTGGTATGCCTCCGTCCACCAGACTATATAGTGTTCCCAACATAACAGGGGTGCACAATATTTAGAAAGTTGCCTCCGGCCGATTTGGCGCTTGTCATAAAGAGGTGGTGACTAAGCGGAGCGCTCCATATAGACTCCTCGTGTTTTGAGAAAATCCCATTAGTAATTTACAGTGACGCAGCCCACAATGACTCACATCACTTCTCCCGTCTTTCAACATCCCGATCAAGCAAGGGGTCCATCAACTGGTGCTGTTGAATGGCTCAAACTCCCTCGCGTGAGGGCGGGAAACGTATCACAGCTCCAGAGCAGTGGCAGTAACTGTGCTGTGTCCCAGATTCAGCAGGATTGTTACGGAATCAACACGGAAGTCGCTCGCAATTCCTTGATGTTCTCCTTTGGGAGACGGCACGTGACCGAGTCTCACAGCAGTGCCTACCCCATCTTAAGTCTAGAATATATGGTTTCGTCAACGCAGCAGCTTAACAACTGTAAGCCCTCCATATAAGAGCAGCCTCCCTCGCGCGTTTTAGCCAATACTCGTCCATGTCTGCTCACACTATGCCGGACCCAACAATTGCAACAATGTTCAAGCAGCCGAGAAGGAAATATCTAGCCTGTCTAAATTGCCGTGGACGAAAGATCAAGGTCAGCATCTGCTTTATCATGCGGCCCAGATACTGTGTGACATGGCCCTCAGTGCATTTCAGCCGACGAAGACACGCCGTGTCAGCGCTGCGCCAGGAAGGGGGTCGTATGTGAATACGTGGCTGTCTCTGAAGTACAGGCCAGGTCCAGCTCCCCACTTCACTCGGGACGAGTATCAGGTCCGGCATACTCTACGCCGACTCACTCCTCAACGCCGACCCCGTACATGCCTCCGTTCCCTCAAAGCTACGGGGGATCGAACAGAGGGAGCACCCCAACTTATGGGCCTACTTACCACCCTTCATACCACCCATCACAGTTTAATGGGTCGAGCAAACCGCTACCTAGCTACCACGGACATCGACCCCCACCAGCGAGCTTTCCTCCCAGTGGATCCAGCAATCCATATAACTACAGCGGGATGGAGAGCCAAGCATCTCATACTCCGCACGCTCCACCGCATGCGAGCTCGGGAGTGCAGAACCAGCAGCCTGGCTCGTCAGGCTACCCTTCCGACTATCAGCAATATTTCGCCCACTTCGGTTTAACTGATTTCTCGTACCAACCGGACAGACATCCTAGGTGAGGAGTACATTTTATTAGAAGACTCCGCGTATGAACTCACTGCGGCATAGCCGTTGAATCGGCTCTCCTAGTGATCCGACGGCCAATCGACCGTTTGAGCTTCCACTCAACTGGCCACTATCATACACCTTTAGATCTGCACTACTATATTTCTCCATTGGATAGATGCATGCATATTTATGGGCGAGAATTGTTTCTTAGTGAGCCCCTGCGGCCGCGGATTTATCGTCTCCCCTCCACAAATGGGGACGACCGAAACACCCAAGAAGTAAACCTCTGGTGCAAGTCTAAGGGTCATCACCGATCCTTCATAACCATAATTAAATTACTTCGCTCAGAGACTTCGTTTCTTCACGTGGGCACCATTCATACCCACTGGCCACGGCTACATCGGGCCCACGAAGCCGGTTCTCATGAAAGTTATCGCCGAAAGCAGTACCCGGGTGTAGATACTCGTCGCAGGGATCGTAATGGAATTCTGAGGACAGCGTTAACTTGCGGAGTCCCGAGGCCGTTCGATTGGTCCTATCTCCGAGCGAAACGGATGGGAATTGAGGGCAGAACAGCGATTCTGCTGAAAACGATCAAAAATCGCGCAAAACTGCAGAAAAACTGCCCGCGCCCTAAGTTCTGTAAAGAGCTGTAAAAATAGTTCCCGCTTGATTTTGGAAGCACAAAGGGTGACATGCTTAACCAATCGAGTGCAAGAGGAGGCAGCGGAGGAGAAATGATCACGGAGCTCCCGATCAGTCTAGTCAGTTAGTTCGGTGAATTATACTTTAGTTCTATGGGAAGTGGTTCTATGCTTCGCATAGTCGTTGTAAACCTCGGAAACGGCGGTAAGGCATGTTGAATTCTCCGTTTCCAGCATTTTAAGCCATTCATTTGGCTGACTTTTGTGCCAGGGGATGTATCATAATATTGGGTTTCAGCAATGGCTCCAGATAGAACGATGACGGTGGACGTCAAGGAATATTAAATTTCACTTCAACCGCCTTCGCGGCATGATGCCGACCATCGCACGAGGATTGATGACACCAATTGTTTCAGAGCGTGGTGCTCTCGCTTTTCATACAATTCAGCTGTGGGGGCAGAGCCGTATCTTAGAATGAACAGTTGCAACCTCGACATGCATATAAATCTTAATCCCATTTAGACCGCCCGCACCCCTCATGCCTCGCAGTCTGCCATAAGCCTCGGAAGCCGAAGAGCGCCTAGTATTATTGATGGACCAGGTCGGGGCTCACACCAGTCCGGCGGTCTATCCATGATTTGACGAGCTAATAGAGAGTTTCCGCTACAGCCATTCAAGCCATAAGTTGGAATTTTGCAGTGCGCAAATTGATGGCTCGTGGCTTGGATGGCTCTGGTAACTGAGATTAATTTATACATGCTTATGTCGCTTGGGGGCGCACAAGGACGATACATAATTGGGGGGGCTCATTCAGGGTTTTCCTCTGTCACAACACCAAATTTAGGCATCAGTTTTAGTATTCCGGAGAATTTAAATGGGCAGAGCATGTTACTATGGCCTTTGATGATGATGAGGCAGACATTGCTATTGACTGGCATAGATGTCTCCCTGACTCAGAGGATGCATTTATTTAATTGGTGGACTCAGCCATCAGCCATCTGTTTGCGCACTGCAAAAATGCCATCTGTTGGCTCTGATGGCTGCAGCGCAAACAGGCTAATATCTGACGCCTTTCGAATGCCTATGTGTCTTGTAAGACGTTCGGATTATTTCTAATACATATTGCCTTCTGGTCATGTTTTTTTTCTCGTAATTGAATACATTCTACACAAGGTTCATTCCCCGCGAAAAGAACAGACCGTTAGCCGGGATCATCGGTAGGAGGATCAGGAATGCGGTGAGCCACCACGCGCGGAAGAGGGAGCGCGCGCCCTCCTCGCGCACAATCGTTCGCGCGCAGTCTACGAGCCCCGTGTACGGCGCGGCGTGAGCGCGGAAATCCATCACTTCCTCTGCGGCGTACGCGGGCGGCTCGTCGTTCGTCTCGGGTCCCAGGCGCTGCAGCGTAAGGCGCGCACGGATGACCTGCAGTGGCGTGACGATGGCGATGGCGAGCGCGATAACGAGGGCCGTGGAGACGACCCCAGGGAAGCGCGGGAGATGCGGCACCGCGAGAACATAGAGAAGGGCTAGTGCGGGCCCGACGAGTCCTTCCAAGACGGCGGCGAGAGCGACGCCTGGAGCGAGGTAAAGGCTTGAGGGCTGTGTGCGCTCGGCGGGGGAGAGCAGAATGCGTAGCCCGGCGGGCGCGTTGAATGTGGCAAGCCTGTGGGGCGTGGTGATTGCCCTGCGGGGGAGTCGGCATATAGGAGATGTGGGATGGGAGGAGACAGACCGGTTGGTGATTATCTGCATGGGAATGAGGACTAGGACGTGAATGGTGGAGAGCGCGAAGCTAATCACTATAGGTAGGTTGGGCATATACACAAGATCCTCGGGGGACTCAGACTAGCTTACCCCACAAGCTGATGTCCCCGTCGGGCAGGATTCTATACCCCAACGTAATCAGGATGTTTATAGGGAAGATCACAACCACGACGATTAGGCTCGTGATAATGGATGGCACTGGATAAGCAACTGAGCAAAAGTTGATGGAGGACAGCGAGAGAAATTTTACTGGTTCCCTTGTAAAGCCCTGCCCAGCCTTCGATGCGGTGGACGCGTTTCATCATCCCGAGATATGATATGGAATGGGAGCTCGGAGTCGCAGCCAGCCCGTCCTCGCGATCCAGGTGAACTGCTCCCGATTTTGGAGTATAATTCGTTCTATAACGAACCAGTGCACCCACGAAGGGCATCGAGATCCCTAAGTACAGACCGAACGGTCTGCATTAGGTTGATGAGAAAGATCGTCGGACAACCGACCCGAACTCACAGAATCATGGGGATAACAGCGATAAAGGAAAGGAAAATTTCAAACATGTTGCGAGTGTTGCGAGGGGATGGGGGAGGCTGCAGGTCTGACGGCTTATAAGTATCGGGTTGGACGTTATCATAATAGCGGTGCCAGCCAGCTATGGCAACATCCGCGATGGGGCTATGAGGCTATGCAGCTTATTTTGGTTTCAGCTTGAAATCTTGAATAGAGCTGCCAATGCTTGCAGATTCCTCTCCCACCGGAGAATTAATGGAGAGAACGAAAGATCTGTTATGGAGAGGGAACCCCCAGGGAGAGATGTGAGAGCAGTGTCGCTCGCTTTTGATTGTTAGCCGCGTGGCTGTGCACTTCTCTCCCTTCAGCGACCAGGATCAATAATGCGGTCCGCTGTGATGTCTCTCGTTTGTGGAAACGAAGAGGTGTCGATTGCTACTTTGCATGGACCAGATTCCACGTACGAGGATGAAATGCTTCCGAATGAACCGAAGATGAACCGCGCATCGCAGTTCCGGAATGCGCCAGCATCTCGATACGCGCTAATCTCAAACACGATTGTGCAGCTTCACGCCATGCGATTGCCGGGCACCAGGGTAGCAAGGACGTCCCTGATCTAAGGGTGTCGTCATACAGATATGTACCACTCGATGCGGCGCAGGTTTGTCGGCATCGCGAGATTGCCGCTGGGAGGGCCACTGATATAGAGCTAGTTCGAGAATGAGAACGACGAGAACGGGAGAATTTGCAGATGCTCCAGCGTCGGATTCATTAACTGGCCGAGCTCCCAGGCGGCGTACTGAGGAACTTCCACAGCCTCCCACAAATCGAGATAGCCAGGGCGCTCATGATATATCAAGATCGAGGACGGCAATTGGCGCAGGCGGAGCCAGCCCCTTTGGCAGGCACACATCTTGAGTGATTCGTCCGGGGGCGGCACATCAGGGAAGCTGGGTTACTGGGAGACCCAGCCCAGCACGATCAGCGCTCGCCATATCTTCTTTTCAACAGCGTCCTAAAGCCGGTCCAAAGTCATGCAACTCAAGGCGGTCGAACAGTTAGAGGTCAAGTCGTCGTTCCATTTACAAAGAGTACAGATGAGTTGAAAGCGCCCAGAGATCAGAGGATCGGGGGCACCAACGCCGGCGTGAGGATCGGGAGGAGCATCACGAGCGGGGTGAACCACCACGCGCGGAAGAGCACGCGCGCGCCCTCCTCGTCCATGATCTTCCGCCCGCAGTCGAGGAGCCCCGTGTACGGCGCCTCACTCGTACGAACGTCCATTACATCCTCTGTGTACACGGGGGGCGCGTTGACCGGGACGGGGGGCACGTTCTGCAACAGAGGCGCCACGTCGATCGGCACGGGTGAATCTGGGCCGAGGCGCTGGAGCGTGAGGCGCGCGAGCATGACCTGCAGCGGTGTAAGCAGCACGGTGGCGAGCGCAATCATGGGGAGCCCCGCGCCGAGTGTGGGGCCGAGGGAGAGACCCTGGAGGGTGGCGAGGCGGAGGAGGCTGATCGCGGGGCCCACGAGCGCCTCGAGCAGGATGACGAGCGCGACTCCCGGGACGAGGTAGAGGCGCAGCGGCTGCGCGCGCTCCGCGGGGGAGAGGAGAACACGGAGCGCGGCGGGTGCGTCGAAGGCGGCGAGCTTGTGCGGGGTTGTGATCGCGCTGTGAAAATTCACCATTCAAGACGGATATGGTGGGAAGCAGGCGGACGAACCGGTTGGTGATTATGTACATGGGGATGAGGAGCAGGACGGGGATGAGCGAGACGGCAAAGCCGATTGCTGTCGGATAAAGGTTAGCGGTGGCTAGAATATGTAGACGGATCGGCGCACTCCACACAACGATGTTGCTGTAAATGGGCAGGCGAATGTGACCGTAATTGAATAAAACGCTGATAGGCGCAATTACGACGAGAAGGATGAGATCCGTGATGATAGAAGGCACTGGGCAGCCAGTCAGCGCGAATGCATAGACAGCACCAAGAAATACGCAACTGATTCCCTTGTAAAGTCCAGCCCATCCCTCGATGCGATGGACACGCTTCATCATGCCGAAATACGAAGTGGAGTCGGGGGTGGAAGGAGCGAGCCCGTCTTCACCATCCAGATGCACTCCCCCAGTCTTAGGCGTATAGTTTGCTCGGTAACGGACCAGAACGCCCACGAAGGGCATGATGATGAATTTGAAGAGCATGGTGATGAGATGAAGCAGCGTGCAGCGTGTAAGTGCCGCGGCGGCTTCTATATAAGTCCAGCGCCTATTTCTTCAAGCCGGGCGGTGCCGCCGCCATTCGTGAGACTTATCAATAGGACCAGATTGGGACCAGATCCAGCAGAGATCAAGCAATGATTACATTGGGGAATTGAACCGCAAAGTCTTGAGGTCCACCTTGCTTCTTACTTACTTGCGATGAGAGAGAAAAGTAGCTAGCTTTGGCCGTGTTTGACTTGGGCAACATCGATGTGGCTGTGCTGTCTGACTTGGATGATCCATGGACGATCCATCATCCATTGATGGCATCCATTGGATAATGGATATCCGTTCCCACGCCAGCCGCATATCTGAATTGCAACCATAACACCGAATCTTGGGCTCCAAATGTAATAATTATTGTCCATTTCACCAACTGAGACACTCTACCAAAGTAGCTTGCCCAAATCGCTCGCTGTTCGCAAGAAATCAAAAATTGATCGTCCATCCACATCCATCCACGTGCCATCCATCCACATCCATCCATGGATGACGGCATCCAAGTCAGGCCCTAAAGTCTTGAAGTTCTGGTTGTCCCCCCCGCGACGGAGGCGGAGAATTAGGCGGGGTAAATTGGTAAAAAGTAGATATGGATGCAGACTTCCAGGAAGATCAGTATAATCAAATTCGTTTGTCTACCCGGAGCTCCTAAGTAGAATCGCGGGGATTCAAATAATCGTGTGATTTATCATTTACCTACCAGTATGACATTACACAAGAGTAAAGAGGCCTTGTGAATCGATTCCGAGTGTCCGACGAAAAAATCAGTCCGTCGGTAGGAGCAACAGCGTCACGAGCAGCGGGATGACCATGGCGAGGAGAGTGAACCACCATGCACGGAAGAGCACGTGCGCGCCCTCCTCGTCTACGATCTTGCACCCGCAGTCGAAGAGGCCCTTGTAGGGCGTGGACTGGGTGCGAATGTCCACGGTCTGCCCCGCGTACACGGGGGGGGCGTCGTCCGGCACGAGCGCATCGGGACCAAGGCGCTGCAGCGTGAGGCGCACGAGAATGACCTGCAGCGGCGTGAGCAATGCGGTGGCGAGCACAATCACAGGGAGCGCCGCGCCGATGACGAGTCCGAGGGGGAGACGCAGCGCGGCGAGGCAGAGGTGGCCGAGGGTGGGACCGACGAGCGCCTCGAGGACGAGGGTAAGGGCAACGCCTGGAGCGCGGTAGAGACGAAGCGAATGCGCGCGCTCCACGGGGGAGAGTAGAACCCGGAGCGCGGCGCGCGCGTCGAGGGCGGCGAGTTTGTGCGGGGTAATGATTGCGCTGGGGAAATTAAGTAAGTAGGACGGACAGGATGGAGCAAGGACGACGGACCGGTTGGTAATTATGGTCATGGGGACGAGGAGGAGGGCGGGGATGATGCGCATCGCGAAGCCGACTATCGGTAGCGTGGTTCATTAGCTGCGGTACGAGCAAGATCAGCGCATGGAGCCTACTAAATATCAGGATACGGCCAGGATCGACGAGCAGGCGAATGGGGTGAGAAAAGAAGACCGTGAAGATCGCCTCAGCTAAGAAGAAGACGAGGCCAGTCGTGATGATCGACGGCACTGGACACCAAGTCAGTGGAGATGCGCAGACATCGAGAAATAAGCCAATATGCGCACGGATGCCCTTGCAAAAACCGGCCCATCCCTCGACGCGATGGACGCGCTTCATCATCCCGAAATACGAAATGGAGTCGGAGCTGGAAGAAGCCGGTCCATCTTCACCGCCTAGATGCACCTCTCCGGTCTTCGGACTGTAGTTCGCTCGATAACGGATGAGGACGCCCACGAAGGGCATGATAAGAAAGGCGAGGGACATGTTGGCGGGTGGGTTAAGCAGCGTATACGTAGAATGGGTCTACAGCGGCTTCTTATATAAGGCGGCGCTTATTCTCATATAGTGCCACCATCTGTGCCACCGTCATCAATACATAGCGCTGTACGAATCAGGGACGTCAAGGGGTTCTGCCGCGCTCCGCTTCGGCCTTGGATGGCACACAGTCCCAGGAAAGTCAATGCGATGTCTATTGTGTATAATAAAATACATACCGGCAAACGACGTCGCACGAAAGAAAACAGACCTCAAATATTGTGCCAGGAGGCTAACGAGGAATGAGGATACAGTATTTAACATCGAATCTTGCTCGCTCGAGTGGTGGGACAGAAAATGATGTCGATGTCCAGAGCCCCAGGTTCGGAATGATTCTGTTGGAAAAAAATCAAGGACATCCAGAAGAGCTGTGATGGCTAGATGTGAGGTCCCGATATTTCGGAGGGTAGGGACCCCGCGTGAGTCGTCCAGAAACCAAGTAATTCACACGAAGCTGAGTGGGTGAGGTGTTGAATTCAGAAAAACTAAAGAACTACCTACACACTAGCTACCTAAATAATATACTGATGCTCTTATCCTTTACTGTACTAATATCTAAAAACACTACTTCCTTTGTAAACGGAACAAGGTCCGCAGTTGCGACTTCCCGTATCGCGATCACGTGATTGCGGGCACATCCGTTACAGCCTATACCACGTCATGCCTATACCACGTCATGTATTTAAGGCTGTTATCTATTGTGCATAGGCTTTAAAGGTCCCCACAAGGAAGGTTTATAGCTTGGCGAAGCACAAGCACCGAGTAACATATAACTAGGCTTCAAATTTCGCCCAGACCTTCTTTATAGGGTCGTATTCCGATCCTCTATTATGCCCAGTTGTGATTATCAAGCATTGAACTCTCTGGCTCCCAGTCATCGCCAAAAGGGGAGAGGCCTTGAAAGCGCCCTACAAGGGGCCGGAAAGCCCCCAAAGTCCATCCAAGTCTTGCCGAGTCCTGAACCACGCTTCCAAGCCATCCCCAAGTGAATTTCAATACTTCAAGTCCTTTCAAGGGCTCCGGGGACTTGAGCCACTGTTAAGGGCTTTGCGGCGCTTGCAATTGGCTTCCAGGGCTCTCTCCCGGCCTTCCTTTCCCCAATCCAAATCCCACAACAGCGAACCCAAATCCATTTTATTCAGAGTAAAAGTAACAACAGGGAGAGTACAAGGGGCAATACACGGGAGCTAGCCAATACACGTCTTCGATGGAAAGACCGACAATGAGTACGAGTGAAGTACGAATAGAGTTAATTGACGTACAGCAAGAGCGAGTTACGACGATTTACATTGAGTTACAGACTAGGAGCTCAAATCAGCTTGGGCGACGGATTTTAACAGAAAGGACGTACACTTTGCGAGTGAAGGAACTACGTACCTGCAAGGCTAGTTAGTCGCTGCAGAGGGAAGAGTGTAAAACACGCACGGGGGACAATTTATAGCGACTTAGGGAAGGACGAACATAGTCAGTCGCTAGCAAAGGATCTAGGCTGTAACACGCACCGTGAGCACTTCAAAATAGTTAGAACATCCAAGCCGTTAGCATCCGGCACGCGTAAAGAAGAAGTAACGCACCATTTATTGAGACTACCGCGAGAAAGGATACGAGCGGAGAAGGATTAGGTGAAGTTAGCCGTTACTTACGCGGTATTGTGAGTAAAAAAGCTGCGAGAGTGGATCTGGATCAGTCAAGTGCAGAATATCCACAGCGCAGAATAACTCACAGCGTCAAGTTGGGCCATTGAGGTTTTGCTGTCGAAGGGCGCACTTAGCGAGAATAGTCGACGCCGCATTCTTGGGGGCAGCGGCATCCGACGTTCCGGCCGACGACGGGACCTTCTTGGAACCAAAGCCTTGCCTAAGGAACACGAGAAATGATACGACGACAGAGGAGGACACTCACTGTTGATACCATGCTAAAGTCTCGGCCCCCCAAGAGTTCTCCTTGTCTGCGAAGGGGCTACGACGAAGTCGAACACCTCCTCGTAATCAAAGAGACCGTCTGTCTTCGTCCACTCGCTGGCGGCAATCATGGTACAAGCCTAGGTGTATAATTTTAGCAAGATACAGAGAACGACGCGGGAGATTACCTGTGCGCGCGTATGCCCAATCATCTCAGGTACAACTTGGAAAGCGTTATGCGCTCGCGCGGTGCATACACGGGGGATTTTGTCGTTCCAGGGATGGCGGATCCGGGCGCAGTCCAGAGATGGCATACAATCTATCGTGGATGGAAACGGCATCGTGTGGAGGCGGAGACTCACCCGCACAAGAAAATGGATCCGAAAGAGGCCGGCTTCCGGATCGTTTGCGTCGTATGTACCGTCTGCATAAAAGCAGGATGGATATTCGCTCGCATCGATGTCAATCTTGCCGGCGAGAAGCAACTTGAGCGTCCTGAGGGTCGAATGTGGGCTACGACGTGAATATATGCACATATACTGAGACGTACTGGTGGGCCGCAGGTGACAAGGCATCCCCGCCTGCATCGCCGTCCTCCTCCGAGTCCTCGGTATCGTCCTTCTCTGTCAAGCGCAAACGTATCGGCCAAGAGATGATGGCGTGGCGAAGGATGGGGTAGTTTATGCCACGATCAAGCTTGGATTCGCCGCGTTGTACGCTGGGAACCATAAAGTCCACGATAGGGTCAGCAAAGAGGTATTCGAAACAGTACTTGAGGGCATTGGTGTCGGCTTGCCTGGCACCTGAAGCCGAGTCGCGAAACTAGCGAGATTAAGAAATCGGGAACGAAAGCAGCGCACCATTTTGACTAGCCACGACCAGTGAGTGGTCTCAGACGCGCAGTAGAACTCGCGGGCAACCTCCAGGGAGCCTTCCGGAGCGGAGGCGATCATGGCATTGAAGGCGGAGACATGCTTCAGCTGAAGCTCGAGCTCGGTGGGGTAAGAGTGTCAAAACTTTTCGAGGAGGGAGGCGTGACACACGGAGCGGGTATATTTACGGTATTGCTTGATGTGGGACACGGCAGTGGATTGAAGTGGTGCGTGGCGCCGTAGATTAGCACCATCATGCCGACGTCCAGGTAAGAGTTTACAGCGCGGATGAGGTACTTTGCACAGTACGCGAGTTGCTCCGTGGAGGACTTGGCCTCACTGGAAGCCATGTTAGTACAATTAGACTGAGAAAGATCAGTGTACGTGGGCTCGACGGTGACGATTGCGGCGGACGCGTGAACTTCAAGTATTTGCGCTTGGCGGCGGTGGGGGGAGCGGCATTGGCGGTGAAAAGGGGATCAATGGGAAAGGTTCCAGCGGCGGAGGTAGAGGTGGACGAAGGCGTCCACATGGTGGTCGCGGACAAGCGGTGCGTATTGAGCGCACGCAAAGCGCACGAGCATTTAAAGTCCGAATCACGGTCACGTGTTCCCCATCATCTTCGCGCGAAAACAGCCAAAATGGTCTTCACACAGCGTTAGAGGGAGTTGGAAGAGTAATAATGCGTGGAGGGACTATTAAATATGCTCATTATAATCCAAAGATCCCCATATGATCCCGCGGATTCGATCAAGGCATCATCAGTCTTCTCGATAACTTCCTCCGCCTGAGAATGCATAGCTTGGACTCCACGGAATTTCTTAAGATGGATCGCTAAACTACGTCCCCCAGAAAATCCCCCTGCCCACATAGACCGCAGAGGACTATCAGCAGGTAAATATAATAAATTAATGTGGCGGAGCGCGGCTTCACGCCGATTAGTTGGGGGAAAAAAAGGTCGAAACGGTTGTTCAAGCTTGAATTTGGCTGGCGCGCTGACGGTCGCGTTGTTGAGATAGACCCGCAGAATGAGACGCAGCGGCGGCGCGGATGCTGGGACTCGGAAACGGTAGTGGCTGGAGAGGATGGGTCAAGGCTGGGGAGGAGCTTATGTGAGGCTTGGAAGTGGAGGATGAGGCTTGAGGGAGCTGGCCAAGTCTGAGCCAGGTTGAAAGGGGCTTTGAAAGGCACTGGCGCGTCGCGTCCAAGGCTTGGCGGCACTTGCCGGTGTCACGGGGTGCTTGTCAGTGTTTTGACCATTTGGTGATGCAAGTGGCCAACTAGGTAGGGTGGTCAAGTAGGTGGTCGCAGATAGTAGGAGAAGTACTAGAGATACAGAATATACAGTAAGTAGAAAGGAGTAAGAATGGAATGATACCAAGTCTGACACGAAATGGCGGTACATGTGAAAGAGACTAAGATTGAGTACGCTAGAGGGGCCGATAACATCGGAAGTCAACTAGACGTAAGTGCAAACGATGCGGAGCGAGCTGAATGAGCGGCTCGACGCGGCGGCGGTAAGAAGCAAGAGTGGAAGTGTGGGAGCGGCTTCGGTGATCTCGGTGATGTGCATTTCCGGGCTCAGCACAGTGGCGCACCATGCGTATTGATACTGCGGAGGTGCGGCCCACCGCTTGCCGAGCGAAGAATGCGACACTACTAGAACCACCAGGTCCGGTCAATTGTCAGCAGCGGCGCGCACAGCTCGGAGAAAAATGAAATCACGGTCCTGCCGAGCACAAAGTCGCCGGCGGAGGGAGAGGGAGTCGGTGTTGGTATTCGTCGCCGCTGCTGTCCGATTATTCAGACTGGTGCATGTATCCGCTAATGAACAACAAGATGTGCCGCCACTTCACTCAGGCAGCTTAAAAAAGGCGAACATTGCAGAGATACAACATGATGAAAAAGCCGAAATGAGGGTGAGAATTTACCTGAGCTTTGACAATGCCGGCGGGTTTTCGCGATTGGGTGGGTTTTTCATTCAAGAACGCGATACAAAAAAAGAGAAGATGTTTGGGGGGCTTGGGATGAAACACTGGCCTGAAAATGAAGAGTATCCTACAGTCAAAATTCCCAGCGCATTGAGGATAGTATGCCTGAAATTTCGGTTAAAAGTAATATTCAATGGCGTGTCAGAACCGAGAAGCGGTCATAAATTCGCAACAAACCAAGGGTCGGGCATTTGCACGCCACAATGAGCACAGAATACATAAGCCCAGATTTCTGACCAGTGGATAATTGATATTGATGTTGATTGAGAGCCAAAGCCCGACATAACCAAAGAGCATTGACCGAGTCAGGTCGGCAAAAGGGTTGAGAGCAGAAAATGAAGGAAAAAAATAAAACGGAACGCGGGTGTTGACAGGAATATGGTGAACCGTATCTCTTTAGATTCCAAAAACCATACATGGCCGCAGTTTTGACAAAGATCTCTCTTCCTGCGGCGCAGTGGGAATTGAACACCAAAGAAGCGGTTTGTGCGCACAGGCAATTCAAGAGAATTGGGATTTTAAGCGCGAACCACCCAATGGGTCAAATTATGGGCAGCTCGCAGTCAGTCGCAGTCTTCGGTAAGTCCGCAGAATCAGAAATTGTGGTCTAAACTGGTATAGGTGCACAGCACATTCGCTTGGCCCGATTTCGGCGTGGTTTGCGCAGATCGCAGTGACGGAAAGGCGGTGTTGAAAAGACCTCGAGCCAGTTCAAATGGAGAAAGGGGCCGTTAATACGGGCGGAGGGCAACGAGAGGAACCCTTTCGTTGTATCATCCGCGCACATTCCCTTCGACTAAGCGCATCGCCACTATGACAAAGGAGTGCGTGAAACAATCTTCAGGATATCACATTTCCAAGCGGATTCAGCAGGATTCTGCACCCAGCGTTCATGATCGTTTCGTGGAGGGTTTCGATCTGTATCTGCAGGCTGTCAATGACCAAGCGACCCATCGAACGTCAGGCGTAATTCCAACACTTGAAGAGTATATCCGTTTGCGTAGAGACGATTGCGGATGCAAGATTTGCTTCTCGCTCATTGAGTGTCAGTCTGCCTTTACCTCTGCTGATTCCGTACCCCATTTCTAACGGTCTCCTTCGCATACCTTAGTAGACGCAAACGATCTCGATATCCCAGACGATGTTATGGACCACCCCGTTGTGGGTGGCTTCCATGAGGCCGCGAACGATTTCGTGGCATGGTCGAACGGGAGTCGTCCAATGCAACCAAACTTATCCAAAAGAAATATCACAACCGGTATTTAAGGAGATATTCTCGTACGCTGTTGAGAAAAACAAGGGTGTAACATACAACATGGTTGCTGTTGTTATGCATCACAATGCCCTCGATCTCCCAGCGGTGTTGGAATTTGTTGGCGAGATGTGCGAGCAAGCTTTGGCGCGTTTTGCTAGTCTGAAAAAGGAGTTGCCTTCATGGGGACCCAAGATAGATCGGGACGTCGCAAGGTATATTCAAGGGTTAGCGGACTGGATTTCAGGAACCCTATACTGGTCTTTCGAAACGCAGAGATATTTTGGTAAGGCAGTGAAAACGGTGAAGGCCACTAGAACCGTCAGGGTAAATGCCACGTAGTCAGTATAAGTAAGCAGTCTACGATAAATCAAGCTTGGATCCCTTATATTAAGGTTGTTCACAGTTGGCCTTTGTCTCTCCCTTTTTTGCTCCCTCTTTTGCTCCCTTTTTTGCTTTTGTGCTGCCTTGTTCGAGAGAGATCAGTCTTATGTAGTCACATCACTGCTGAACTTTCCACGCCTCCAAAACGTTGCGAAAAAGGTATGGATGGTATCTGGTCTTCCATCAACAGTTCTTAGGCAACTGTGAAGAAAAGGGATGAAAAAGGGAGCTGCAAACTGGAGCGTTCACAGTAGCCTTTTTTTTGACCCTTTTCTGCTCCCCTTTTTTTTTCTATTTCGTCCAGAATTGCATGTACTATCTCTGACTAGGAACCTGGGCACACTAGGAACCTGGGCACTTGCCAAATATATGCATAAATAGTACCAAATGTTAACAACTTTGACTTGGGGGAGGGACTACGACCCCTGACGCCCATCTATGCCAAATTTTGAGGCAGAATGTTGCGTTGATCGAAAGCTGTGCCTCGTTTGATCGCGGGCCGGAGGGTGAGAACATCATTTTCTTAATGCCGACTGTTTCTCCACCATTCCTAGGATCCACAAGTTTTGGGGCTCGTTCTAACCGCAAAAATCTCGCGCTCATCACCTACATCAAGGGCTTCCGGAAATTCGCTTTCCCCCTTATAAAACCTCCAGGATAAACATGATGTGCCCTCAAATACCTCACCGCCGCGACCTCCATATCAAACAACCTTTTGACCCTATCGATCTAGAGCTTCACACAGTCTATTATGATGTATAAGGCTTCAGTTTCGAAGTTCGACTACTATTCTATCTGTTTTATGTCTCTCTCAGCATCGACCATGTACCAAATCAGCCAATTTTCTCTAGTACCAATGTCTAAATGCCGGGTTCTCGACAGTTCAACTCAGGAGTGGATCCCTGGGCCAAGTATGTCCATCTACTTATTATGAAGCTGTTTGAAGCTTATTTTGGGTGACTATGTCCTCTCACTGTTGCGCGGCAGTCGTTTGATCAGCGGTATGGATCCCGTCGCACACGCTTGGCATTGTAAGCACTCAGTTCTACCATTTTTGTAGGTCCAACATACCCTTTTGGCATCTGCGATACTGCAGTTTTATCCCCTGAACATCATAAAGCAGCATAATGGCATTAAATGAGCTGGCAACAATGAATTTGCATGGGTGCCCAGGTTCCCCCTTTCGGGAGTTTCGCCCGAACTAAATTCACCACACCTTCAAAATGTCCCCAAATACGCCCCAAATAGGCTCAACTTGCTCCCAGGATGCACGCCTACCATATAACACTTTCAGATGTTCAAAAAGTCTCTTGAGGGAGTTGTTAACGGGTCAAAACCCTTAAGGTGCCCATGTTCCCAGTGCGTGATAGTAGGACACCTTTTTTTTTTTTTTTTTTTTTTCACCCTTTTTGCATGTCTAAATTGAGAAGGCAAAAAAGATCGGGAGAAAAACCAAGGTAATACCAAAAGGGAGCAGAAAAGGCTACTGTGAACGACCCTATTATTCTTTGTATCGCGAGGCTCGCCCATCAGCAAGATGACAAAACTCTTGCCGACTTTGGTTCTTTGAGGTCTCGTTTGTCTCGCGTCGAAAAAATAAAAGCGCCGAAATGATGGTTGGATGCCAATGGACTATGTCCTTAATATTTTTTTTTGTACTCTTGCAGGTTTTCAGACATAGCTCGCAGTCTTGCGGTCGCGTGGTCTTTGGACGCTTGTTTGTTCGCGCACGAGCGCGTACGAGCGCGCACAAGCACGTACAAGCAAAGTGTCAAAACCCCGATGCCGCATCCTCGCTCGTCGATCCTCCAACCCAGCCCGCGACCTTCCTCCCCCGGGCCTGCGACGCCATCCTCCTCTTCTCCCTCAAAATCGGCAACCCAACCGGTGCGACGGACCACATGTTCGTCGTGCACCGCGGCCTCTTCACCGATGCGATCAACCTCTCTACGGACGAAGACGCCAACATCGACGTCGTATGTGAGGACTGGGTCCCGCAGTGCACCCGCTGGCTCGATGCAGCGGACCTCTCAACACAGTATATCACGACCATCGCGGGCCAGCGCATGGTGACCACCGCGCATGATGCGTCAGAGCGCACCGCGCCGATCCGCGTGCTTGACTTCAACGCCCTGAGCGTGGAGGCCCAGCGCATACGGGGGCCTGTGTAAGGATCGCTTGCTACAGTGCGAGTTGTGGAGGCATCAACGCAGCACCTTGAGCCCTTCGTGCACCCCGTCATCTCGCAACTGCCATGGGTGGAGATTGAGTCGAAGCAGCTGTTCGATTACGGTGCGGTTCTGATCAACGATGACAACATAATCGGCGCACGGGAGGATGTATTTTGGCGGCGATTTCAGTCTCACTAACGACGGGTGTTTTGGCTTTTAGTTCGAGAATAGAACTGTCGAGTCGCTCGAAGTTCTTCACTTTGGCTGATTTCCCATTCGCCTTTTTTTTCTCCAATTGCTTCATGAGAAATGGGTGTTTTTTTCAGCAACTATCTGTTTCGCGGAGTAGAGAAGCACAGAATTAGATGTGTTTCACAGTAACTTAGGCAATAGGAATGAGTTAAATCTAACACAGTCTCCGTGTGTTTCAGTCAGTGTATGCCCGGGATTTGGCCACAAACTCCTTATCTTCCTGGCTCAGCCCGACCTCGAACTTCGCAAACGTATCCGCGGCGTCAAGGAACTCACGCTCGATTATTTTTGCCTTCTCTGTAGAGCGAGGAGTGATGCGACACTTGAATGGTAGTGGCGCGGTTGCAGCTCCCTACATAAGATGATCAGCGCGAACCTTCGACTTGGAAAAATATCTACTACCGTCTTGAAGGCAGCGGTGTCCACCACGATGGGGTTACCGTCCGCGTTGATGTCCGGTTTGAAGTCGAATGCCCACAGCAGGTTCATCGCGTTGATGTCCTGTGGGACAATCACCAATTGGCCAAAGAAATGAAGGGAGAGGGCGCACTATAGAATTAAATGCTAGATGCATTCCCGGGCAGATTCGCTAAGAGACGACTAAATGCGAGCATCCGAGCTGAAACATTAGACAACTCACTCGACCGAACCCAAACGGGAAGGTAGGCTTCAAGTCGCTGCCATCAACCCCGGGTTTGGTGCCATTCTCGGTGAGCAGATATCGCTCCGGAATAAAATTTTCAGGGTCGTCGAAAAGCGCTGAAAGCAACCAGGTTGGTTCAACAAAATGCGGAACAGAAGACGAGACTTACCGGGATCGTGGAAAATACCCCCTGGCACAACGATGAGGGCTGGCCTGCGCAAGTGAATTGACAACTCACAAACGTTGACAAAAATAGTGGCGCCTTTTGGAATGATGTAGCCGCGGTACTTCAATGAACGGTGAGCAAAATAATCCTCAACTACCGTAATATACCGAACTTACCTCCTCTACAGCTAGTGTTGCGTGGGGTATACCTAATGGCGTGACCGGGCGGAATCTATGCGTCTGAAAACAGATGTGTTAGTCAAGAACTATTAAATGAGTGTTAACCCGCCTCCAATATCATCGCACGAATATACGGCATGTGCTCGAGGTCGTGTAGAGCTGGCAAGCGATCCCCACCGACTACACGATCGATTTCTTCATGTGCTTTCTTTTGTGCTTCAGGATAAGCAACCAAAGCCAAAATCAAAGATTGCAGATAGGATGAAGTTGTTTCTGAGCCCGTCTCCTGAAGCGCGCTACCAAAATACCTGGTATTTAAGTCAGTTTGGTCTTTAGGTTTGAGAATAAGGTCACGTCACGAAGTCATCTCGTCGTCCATCCCCAACTCTTTTGCTCGTCTCACGACTTCCTCCATGTAGCTCCCGCTTCCCTCCCCGCGCCTCAATCTCTCCCTTGTTTCCTCCATCATCCTGAAGTACAATGCGCGCTGCAAATTTCTGATACGCTTGCACTGGCGCTTCCACTTCGCCCATCGTTCAGGAACAAATTTCAAGATCGGCAATGCGTCAACGGGCGGTGCGGCGCCGGGCGCAAGAATGGCATTGAACTCTTGCATGACGTTGAAGAATCCCCGAATTTCCGGGGTATCATATCGCGGGGCACGCTTTCCGTAAAGCACTGACAGGATGACTGAATACGAGTAACGGGAGATGTCGGTGTAAAAAGACTGATAACAGGTTCAATGCGGATTGGTTCGCACATTGACAGAAGGAGACTTACCTGCGGCGACCGGAGAATGTCGTAAAGCAACTGCGTTGCCTCGGCCCGTTGAATGGGCAGATGCTGGGCGGTCGCTTGAGCTGTCAAAATAGCCCCAGATGTTTTGCGTAGAATCTTCCAAGTCGAAGCTGAAAAGATATATCCAGTCAGCTGAGCTCATAATGTCAAAATTGTATACGAACTGGAACGCGCAAGCACCATGTGCAATCCTCCTGTCATGCGGTCGGCAAGATGAATGGGAGGTCTGTCCGATGTGGTCGCGCTCCGTTTATCCAACAATTCTTTGACTGCCGCGATATCGGTGAGGACGATGATTGTATTCGGGCCCACTTTCAGCTAGCAAATCGATGATTGCCTCTATAATCGTGAGGAATGGAGGGACGTACAGAAAATAGCCCTCCGTATTTCCGTGCCCACTCCGTGAATCTGGGTGGCAGCAATGGTGAGTAAGTGGTGGGAAAGGCGCACAGCACATACTTGAAGTGGGCGAATTCGGTGGGGAATATGTGCACATTCCCGAGAACGGGCACGGTCGGCGGTCCAGGAGGCAGTCCCTTTTCCCGAGTTCCTACCTTCTTCAGAAAGGCAGCAACGCAGAGAGCGAGGAGAAAAATTAACAAGACGGACATGGACAGACCCACCCGGGTGCTCGGCGTATTTGTATCATGCTAAATTTAACACTTAGCTGCCTTGCGTACGGCTCCAGATCTTCACGGGGATAATTTGGGCACTCCGATTAAAAAACATCGGCAGCCATCACTTCGTGCAGATCTGGTGCAATTTGGCCAGTCTATACGGTTAGTATACCAGAATGGTGGGGATATTAATCGCGATTAACAATTAACGGCGTGCGGATAATCTATATAAGAATCGAGAGTGGTTTGTCTTTGACCACACAACCTGATTGGCTGCTGGCCACCTTTGTCTCTGGACAAACCTCGCGCCGAGCTCCGAATGATGTCATACGCTCCACTGCTCCACCGAAATGTTCAATTCTCCACCCAACTGTCGGATTGCTATTTATAACTGCTGCGATGGTGAGTACTTCACTTTCCGAGCAACTTCGCGGACAACAAACGTCTGCGAACATTCATTCATACAACAGAGGTGTGGTTATGAATTTGAATAAATTCTAAGCAACCCTTGAGGGCATCGGCTGAAAGTAGCCACAGCGGAGCACCGCCAGCCCATCTTGTGGCTGGTGCCCACGGCAGAGCTCCGCAGGCACTGCCGCCACCTAGCCGGAGGGTAGCCGAAGGCTCGCCATAGCGTGGCCGAACACCTAGCCATCAGCTTGCTGGTACTCCACGGACTGCGGCTAGATTGCCGTGGCTCGGTAACGTGCCGGAGCTAGCTGAAGCTCGGTTAGGGCTCGGCAGACGTAGATAAAACCTGGCAGACGCTCCACGTGGCCTCGGCTATCTGGGCGCTAAATGGAAATTCAGAATGCAGTGAATCTGGCCGGGTTTGTACCTAGGAATCACACAAATTTAGCAAGGATGAAGGTACAGGTAATTTTTCATGGAAAGATAATGGGGAGTTTTGGAATGTAGGTGAAATAGGGAGCAGAATGGAGGCAGGGGCAGAGGCAACATGAAGGCGAAGTTTTGGAATGGGGTAACATCAGTACGAAAGTTGGATGAGAGTGGTTTTTTAAATTTAGCTGGGGAGCAGGATGAAGGCCGGTTGAAGGTCTCTTTTGTGCAAATGGGGGAAACCGAAGGCGGCGGTGTTTGGGAATGCTTAAAATTTCAGGATGAAGGCTGGACTTCAAATTTGGGAGTGGCGGTCAAAAACTAGAGGTGGCGAGGGCAAACAGAGCTCCTCGAAGGCCCTATTTAAATTTTTAGACGAGCTTGAACGGTACACCCCAAGATATTTGTTCTCGGCCCATTTGGTGGATGTGCAGTCCAACAATCTTACACTTCCGAATTTTGTGTGGCCCTGCCAATCACTTCAGAATGACGATGCTGTAGCCCTGGTGGCTGCTAGCAAGCATGAAATTTAACTGCACATGAGGCCGCAAGGAGTCAACCGAAGGTTGACGACGAGCGGCATCTTCGGCTCACACTTGAAAAATAATCAATCTGGCTGACTTTCGGTGCCCAATGGGATGCAGTTCGATCCGCCGTAGCGTAGCACGGGTTACTGCTAGTCTATATAAGAAAGGCCGTGGTTTGTCTAGACAAAAGTGGCGCCTGTGGGAACGCTCGATGTCATCTGCCCCACAGTTCGATTTCAGATGAGCGCCTGTGGGAACTGATGTCATCTGCTCCACAGTTTGCTGGTTTTCCGGGTTCTCGCCTCCTGTCTACGGGGCCAGTGAATTCATGTAACTTACAAGGCACCAAGAGGAAGGAACAATTAAGCAATCTATCTACTGTATCCACATCTATCTATATAAGAAAAGGCGTGGATGTCTTAGACAAACGTCAGAGTGGAGCCGGGTGGAGCACCCGGGTTTGTCCGGTTGAACTCCGGCTGTCGGTTTGCCCCGATGTTGAACTCTTGCTTCCAGCTCCACTGTGATGTTGAATGTTAATCTTGCCTTTGAACACTGTGGCGACATTGAATCCATGATGGGATGAAGGTAAACACAGATGCAAATGAGGGTGGGGGTCAGAGAAATCTGTATAGATAAAGGCGTGCTCAACAATTTGCCGCGATGTTGAATTCTTGCATCCAGCTCCACCGCGATGTGAAGCTGCCGTTTCGTGTTTCAAAACAGAGCGACCATCTATGTAAACCCAATATTTATTCAAAGCTGTCTCACTCTGCTCATGGTAAAATTCCGCCGTTGTCGCGATTACGGTCGAAGAACTCCGGGAGGCCGAAAGCCCCGATCAAGGCGATTCTTGAACAAGAGAAACTGGGTAACATGAAGGAGGGCTGGCGTGGGCAATTCAAAAAGAGGATCCTGAGCACAAAGGATAAGTAAAATAAATAACATGGAAGATTCGCAGCCTCACATTGAGAGCCACATCTGCTTACCTAGGAAGCATGAAGGCGGGTAAATCTATATGAAAAAAATCATATTCATGGGAAGTAGGGCGGAATTTTACCATGAGCAGAGTGAGTCAGCTTGAATTTCGAACAATAGAACAATTGTGAAACAGGATAACCCGGGAAGACGCGGTGAGATGATTCATGAGGGTACATAGAGATGAAAGGGGACTTTTGAATGAAGATTGTAGGTTGAAGCTGGGCTCATTACAGCCGTTTCCGAAAACCTTGAGACACACATTTTTTTTCCCCTTCTCACAAATTTTGATAAAATGATAAGGATGCTCATTTTTGGAAAGGGCCGGCCCAGACCAATCACAAGATCCTTGATCACTGCTTGCTTCAGAAGGTCGAGCCCACTGGGAGATACGTCTCTGGAGACGTCTCTGGAGACAAATGATGGGAATGTCAGCCCATCAAATTCTCCAGAGACAAAACGCGAGACCGCCGATCAATTGCTCTGGACGCTCGGATGTTCCCGCCGCTCCTGTCCTCTGTCACCTTGGTTCATCATGTATTGCACGCGCTGTCGGTGCGGTTCGATTCTTATTTTAGGTGCACTACCGCTTCCTTCCCAGAATGGCATACATAGTTGGCTGGCGCTTAAATATATTCATGTTCGCTCGCTTACCACCTTGCTGCTTCCTCGAGCCTAACATTGACTGTAAATATCTGTACCTGCTCACGACAAGAGGTAACCACGCCCGATAAACCACGTATACTAGTGTCCCGTGCAATAGGGGCCTCCGCTAAATTTGGAAATTTGGCACAACTCGAGTCGCTGCCGCCCACTCTCGCCGCCGCCGCTGCGTTCCTTGGCGCACATATCACGCGGATTCACCCAAAGGGGATGGTTCTACGCTGCGCACGGACCTCCCCAGAATATAATAAAACCTGGAACGATTCCCCCAGCAATCCAGTATCTGTCTCTCTGCGCACCCCACTCTCCTTCCACTCCTTCATTCTCTTTGCGCATCTCACCTGCCTTTTTCCCTATTTACTGCTCTATCTCACGGCTTATTCTCGATGAGCTCCTCTGCTTTGGTCTCCGACATTAATATGGGACTTCATCAGCCCCCAACGACAATCTCAGATGTCTGCCCCCACTGCCAGAACCGTACATTGGGGTTTCTCTTCCAATGCAAAGCGAACGGCAAGGAAGTCCGGAATTGGGCACGCTGGTTCCAACGAGTGATTTCTCTGTAATTCTGTGCCTAGTCAGCTACTCACATAAACCCAGTGTGTATGCGGACACTATGTATGGCACACAGTCCGCTCACGGACATCAATGATATCCCGGATGATATCCAGGTACGCCCAGTTGTGGTGGTACCGTCGCTTGCATGCTGTAGGATGTCAGATCACAGTTTGCGCATGAATGCTAGTGGACAGAAACATACGACGACAGTATAAAGAGGAGGTGTAGACCGGAAGGGCGCCATTCTGGGCCGTGTATAGAGTTGCTTGGTGCATCAGGGGGTCCGTCAAGGTCATGATATCGTCGGTGTCCCGATAGTGCCTGTACTCGCGATTGGTGCAAACCCGAACAGGGGGGTATATATGGCGAAAGGCTTTGAAATTAAAGTCAATGATGCTTTAACCATGTTGATCAGTTACTCACATGTGCCATGGCTCAGGGACGCGTTGTTATACAGCGCAATTTCGTCGTCCTTCGCCGAGACATTGGGGTGGTCCCAAAGAAAGCACGTTTGGACCAAGGTGGTATCTGAAGAATCGCCGGAGGAAGCACGGGCGGTGGTTTGCGGTTATTCACCTGCTGGAATGCAATAGTCTCTCTAGCCGAGCACGCCATCCGAAGAAACTGAGTCAAGCCATGGAAGTTGAGAGCTTTAAGCTCAGGGAAGCGAAGTAGGGCAGTGGATATGTCTTGCAAGCTCATTGGAACGCGTCGAAGGCCTAGAGGAAGATGTAGGTGGGGCGACGCGTCTCTGGCGAACCGGCTCGCATCTATGTATGCACATGCTTGCCACCGGCTTGGATTTCGTCTCCCATCACTGTCTCCCGTTTTAATCAATTCTACGGCGGGCATCATTTTTGTATATTCGTCTACCATTAGGTCTACATGTTTCATCAAAATTGTCTCCAGAGACGTCTCTGGAGAATTGATCCCAGCGGGCTATATGCTCTCGCTTGCTTCTTGCTTGATTCCCGCAAATTCTCCTCCGTTTCTGCATGTCTTTTCCCACACATAATAACACATGCCTCATAGGTCTGGGCCGGCCCTTTCCAAAAACGGGCATCCTTATCATTTCATCAAAAGTTATGAGAGGAAAACTCTGACGCGGCTAGGTTACACTGGTGAAATGCTCGCACCGCATCCGGGGCGAAAGCGCCTACGACGGTATGGAGGATGCCGCGGTTGTGGAAAAGCACGAGGTCGTTTTCCTGCCTGTGCTCACATCGTCAGTGCGGATTCATGCATGTAATATTTCTGAAATACTGACCAGTCATGTGGGTATACCGACTGGACGACCGGTGAGCAAATGAGAGGCTGCGAGAACAAATACTCACGCTAGGCGAAATACCGGGCCGCTGCATCCTGTACAACAAATTGTGGACCTCTGTCAGCTCAGTGAGGTGTGCACCGTCTGGGAACAGCGCTCCGTCCCGCTTTGCACCCTCTGGTAGAGCGTCAATCAACAGCTCAGCCGCACCGCAGGGATGAACTTGGAACGCCAGCTCCCCCGTGGGTGGATTCTTCCACAACTATATGGAACTTTAAGCGTTAGCAGCTGCACTCCCGGGAGAGCACGCACCACTGGGTACAACTTGCAGCGCGACTCCTCCCACGGCGGCAGCTCGCTGAGCGGCATCTCGCGCCCCTCCGACTCGAGACCGAGGCCAGTAGATTTCGCTCGCGCAGGCGCCATCCAGGTGTATGGGTGCGGCGCGTATTTACCTTGGAGCGCACGGCGGATCGAACGCCTGCGCCAGCGCGTACTGCTGCTCTGGAGAAAGGCTGCTATTTCGGAACAGCAACAAGTCGTACTGGGCGCTTCAGACCTCTGGTACACTTTCTGTAGGATAACTTACTTTGTACAATGCATCGCGGACTTCTTTGAATTGAGCATCTGTGAGGTTTCCAGGATCGACGCCTTTGACTTCCCGCCCCAGGTTGGCCAATTTGGACGCGTCTGCGGTCGTTGGAAGTGGAACAGGTGCGAATTCTATGGTCATATTCAGTGGTCTGCTGCAGCCCGTGGCCGCTAGGGTGATGATATATAGAAGGGTTGGAACTTACGGAAGTTCCGAATTAGTCACCAACGGTTACGTGAGGACCGTGCTGCGGCGGTGGAAAAGTGGACCTAGATGGCGTCCGTTAGCAGGATCTAGAACAAACGCGGGAGAAGTTCATCTTCACCATGATCTGCGTGGCCGTCGCGGAATCAATGTCGCAAAACGTTAGCTCTGATTTGCACCTTACCTTCTACACTATCCTGGCCATATTGTAGTGCAAATTCGTGCATGCCTTCTTCTCGTCGTCGACGACATCAGCGTCTCGATCCTGGGCTGTTGGGCCTGGGCCTACACCAATGAAGTACCCGACGGTAATATCCATATTGGAGATCGGTTACCTATCCTCCACGGTGGCGCCACAACACCGAATCTGATAGAATTCATGGCACATGATGAGGCCACCATGACTCAGTTCCGGAGGCTACGGGCAGGTTAGTCTGAGTACCACCACTGGAATACAAGTAACGCAATCATACCAGCACGCGTGAACTCGCTTCTCTGCGACGCAGTTTCCGTCTTATTTCCGTCAGTAGTTTGAAGACCGTTGTTCAAGTCCGAGTCGGAGGAGATTCTAGGATACAGTATCAACTGGTTCTTGCCCATTTGCCGAGCCCTATCATTGATGAACCTGAAGTAAACGCGAACCTATATGGTCTCGAATTGTGACACGATCGCCCAAGCTTCAAGTAAGAACGATGTCCTCACCATGCCCCTAAATAGAATGGGATTTTAAACAAAATTAAACATCAGAAATAAAAGGAAAGAGACCCCACTCCCTGGGATCAGAGCGACCGCGCCGGAATTGGTCTCGTCTACATCCATGCGCGTGGATGTAGACGAGACCGTCAACTAACTACATGCCAACGGGGACCGTAGGAGTGAAGCATATGATGGCCATCAAAGATGGACCACATCATCAGAGTTGTGTACCTTGCGCGGGCTCAACTCGCTTAGCATAAAGAGAGAAGCTGAATTAGTGAATTGTTGCGAGTGCACCTTGTCGCAGGCGGGCCTGCCGTTCCTTCTGATAGGAAAAGCGCACGCGAGTGTAGCCCCTCTCCGCTCTTCGGACTTCTCTGTTTCGCAGGCCCTCGGAACGGCCTGAAATGGTCGAACGAACTCAAGCATCAAGAGGGAGAAGAAAGAAACCAGAAACAGACGAAGAAGGAAACACCCCACTGCCATAAATCGGTGCGACCGACAGCAGAGCTGCATGCCTTGCGTAGGCTTGATTCAACGTGGAACCTGAAACAGAGAATTAGGAAGATTTGATAAGTCGGAATCCTTTTTAAAAAGCGCGAGAGGTCTCACTTTCGTGAATCCACGCGACCGCGCCGGAAAGTCGCTCTGCGCCAATACTAGCTACATGCCGGGGATTGCGGGAGTGAAGCATCGGACAGAGATCAAAGATGGGCGACATCATCAGAGTTGTGTACCGTGCGCGGTGCACATTACGTCCGGCGCTACATTCCTCATCAACGACATCCAATCAACCACCACCCACACCTCTTCACGTCCGAACCACCAAGAACTGCTCCGGCACATCCGGGCTGTCGTATTTGGCCAAGAAGCGCTCCGCGACGAGCTCCCCGTCGCCGTTGCGCCGGATCTGCCGCTCCACCTGCGCAAAAAAGAAAAGTGAATTAACACAGGACAGGAAATCGGAGACAGTGCACCTTCCAGACGCGCGCGTTGCAGCCAAAGAGCGCGATGGTCTCGGGGCAGCGGCGCACGATCGCGAGCGCCGCAGGCGCCGTGAGGACGCTCGGTGCCTCGTCCGCGTCCGTCGCACCGTGCTCGAAGTTCACGTGCACGGTCGCAAGGCTGCGCGCGCGCGCCAGACAATCGGCGAGCGGGCCCTGCGCAAAGGAATGAGATTCATTGAGCGGAAAGCGGAAGGATAAACGCACCAGCGCGGCGGGGTCGACGACGACGAAGAGCTGCTGCAGCGCGGGGCAACGCGCGCAGACGTCCGCGATGGCGGGGAGGCCGACGCGCATGCGGTGCACGGAGAAGCGCGTGAGGCGCGCGCCGTGCGCCGTGACGATGGCGCGCCAGAACGCGTCTGTCACGGCGGTCTGCGGGAACGCGCGCGTGGCGTAGATCTGGAACGCCTCGAGTGGCGAGGACGCGAGCAGGGAGGCGACGCTCGCGAGCCACGCCTCCGAGTGCACGCTTATCGTGGCGGACGTCAGACGTGCGAGCGCGGGGCTCGCGGCAGAGAGCGCGGCGAGGTGCGGGAGGTTCTGGGGCTGATGAGAGAAGGCCCATAGGCACGGGCTGGACGCACGAATTTCACAGCGAGGCCCTCGAGACCGAGGGCGCGGAGGCCCTCACTGTTTTGTGAGATGACGGCCCAGATCCCTAGGTGGGTGACGCGCGGGCAGCCGGTGATGGAGAACTGCTCCAGGTGCGCGAGGTTCGGTGCAAGCGCCTCCAAGACGCTGTCGGTGACGAGGGGGGACATCTGGATGTGTCAGAGATCGGATTGTGCTGCCCCGGCTGAAGAGCTAACCTTGCAGATCAGCGTCAAGCTGCGCAGCGTCGCTCCAGTGCGTGCCATCCAGGAATTCAATCGAGCCACAACGTCAGCACTAGGCATGATCAGCGATAGCTTGCGGAGGTGGGAGAAGCCTGCGAGGATCCCCGCGTCGTACTGGCCGTCGCTGTGCCCGTTGATCTCGAGCTCCACAAGAGAATCCGACGCTTGGAGTACAGCGAGGATCCCAGAGTTGAGCGAGCCGTCGCGGGTCCATGTGCAAGCCCGCAGGTTCACGCAGTTCCTGAGACCAGATAGGACGAGTTCGTGGAGATTGTCGGCTCCCATAGACTTTGGGAAGTCGCGGATCTCTGCATCGGGACAGACTCAGCACGGGATTTCATGGCGGTGATATAAGCCCCACCAAGTCTCTGGACGTATTTCGCGAGGTGCGGATAGCGGTCGAGGGTGGTGAAGAGACATACCACCTGGAATTTTCGATAAGCCTGTGTATTGGGACCCGAAAAGCTCGCACCTTCGCCTTTGCGTGCTTGTGCCACGAATAGATGGCCGCTCGTTCGTACAGTCTGGGGACAAGGACTTGATAGAACGATTTGTTCACGCGGCATGCTGCTTCGATGTGTTGGGGCTTCGTGAGTTGAGGGAGGATGTCAGAGAGCAGCTCGATGGGAAGATCCAAAAATTCCATTGGGCGCTGCTTGTTGTTACTTACAGCTATTTATATCGGCCCGCCGAGCCGATGATCCCGGAGCCGCAAGAGGCACCCGCGAGCTGGCTCGAGCCTCCGCTTCAGCTTCACATGCCTCTTCTCCAAAAACGACAGCTTGGGATTTATTCCCGTAGTTCTTCCTGAAACTCATACTCCATCAAAACTGCGTTCAAGTTCTACATTTATGGACAACTAGCAGTTTGCCCGTGCTACGCCACGGAGCATTGAGAGAGAACCGTGGGAGCTTATATCTGAAGAGATAATCACGCCGCTCGTCACCAACCTTCGGTTGGTTCCTCGCGGCTCTATCGGCGAAGCATCTGCAGCCTTCAAATGTATTAAATTTCCCGGCTTGTGTATGCCTTCAATTTTTTTTACCTCGCTTTTGTCTCTGTACCTGCTCTCCAACTGTTCCCTTCACAATCACGTTGACATTAACCCGTTCATGCCAAGTTTTTTAAAATGGTCGGACTTTTCCTCAAAGCTCCTTTCCCTTTCACGCAGGGAAAACACCAATAATGTGCTTTTAACATTGAGCTTAGTGCCTGAGAACCGATCTACCTGTAGAACTCATTGACTTTCGACCGATGTTCTTCTCCGCCTTCCGCTTGCCATCCAGAGTTCCTCTGAGCTCAGGTTACCGGCATCTCAACAGTTAAAATAGGAACGCGACAGTTTGGTGGAGAATTGACCATTTAGGTGGAGCGGTGGGGTAAATGACATCATTCGGAGCTCGGCGCGAGGTTTGTCTTGAGACAAAGCAGCCCGAGAGCCAATCAGGTTGTGTGGTCAGACATAAACCTATGTGGCTTCTTATATAGATTCTGGACCATCACCAGTAGCCCCTAGTGTCGCATAATTCTTCTGCTCCAACAGCTTACAAAAATTAATTTCCGAGCCTGTGCTCTGAGCTATAACTAGGAAGGATTGTTATAGCGTCTATCTAGAGAGAGTAGCACTGAACGTCGATCTCCATTTTTTTTAAATCGCCTGTCAAGATTCGATGACCAATGGACCATGGCGCTGCCAGTGAAATGGTCTCAAATTAATCCGGTTCAGGTTCACGGCCAATTGGCAGGCGCTCTCTCTGGATCCACGTCTGACTGTAGGATCACCGTTCTAGGCACTTTTTCAACCAAAAAACTGGTCCCAAAGACGTTACATCCGAGTAAACTGCATACTACATATGTCGCCGTTTCCAGGAGATTCCAACTCTTTTTCGGCATCGACATCGGAATCGTCGGACCTCTCTGTCATCAAAAGGAAGGATGAAGTTCAAGAGTACCCCGATGATTCCGGCAACGAGAACTATGCAAATATGGCCAGAAAAGACCGGCCGGAAATCAAACCAACTCACAAGGTGTGCTAAGAATGATCATAATTGAATTGAAGAATCCTTGCAAAGCACTCTTTATGTGATTCACACCATCGAACAGGTGTAAATAGCTGAGGCACGAGGAGGTCCCCAATTCCGAATGACATTGCTGTGGCAACGACGAATCGATCACGACGCGCGTACTTGTTGAATGATAATACACGTAGGCCAAAAACCTAGGAGAATCTGGGGCAGACACAAAAATGCTGCTAAAGTTGCAGATTCCACAGTGACAGTAGCAAACAGGAACGTGGTTACACCCCCAAGGACGGGGTTGGGAACTAGAATTTAATCAGGAATCAGGTCCCACAAGCGAAGGACAACCACTTACTTGCAAGAAGAGCAGCCGATATTTTGCTGAGAATCCCGAACAATATACTTAGTGTTTCGTGCTGTTTCGCGTTAGAGGTTATCAGGTTAGGTTAGGGGTTTGGGTTACAGGTTAGTGGTTTGGGTTAGCAGTTAGTGTTAGGGTTCAGGTACATTGGTGCTGTTCAAAGTTGGTCCTGTTTGACTTCCCTGATTGCTTCCTTTTTGTACTTTTGGCAGTAAAATGGGCAAAAAGGGACAAAGTAGGAACTTAACCAGGAGCTAAAAAGGAGCATGTTTGAAAGCCTAGGGCTAGGATTTTTTGAACCAGGAAGCAAGCAGGAGAGTGTTCCTACACTTCGGCAAGTGTCGGTAACCTCTCGACAAGTTCAAACAGGACCGGTGATTATGGGATTGGAGGTCCGATCCGGAGTCCGGACAAATTTTCAAATTTGGCCTCTGAATGTCACTACCAAAGTCCGGACAAATGGGCCTACTGAGCGCGGCAGGTCTGAGGTAAAGTCCGGACAATGGATGCCAAGGGCGCCGAGGTCTGATCCTCCATCCGGACATTTGATGGTAAAAGCTCAATTTGGCCGATGGTGACCTGCGGTGGCCCTCGAGCTCGTTCTACAGACAATGGTAGATATCTGCGGTGGCATTTACATTACTGAATACATTCAATTGTGGTCCGAGAGCCTTTCAGATTTTTATTTCTACCGATTCACTCTTATTCAATCCATCTTGGCCGCCCTACATCATATGGACACGATAACTATTCACGATGATGCAGACCAGTGCTACGAAACAGACTGGATTCCAACCGATTGGATTGGGTGCGGCAAAAAATATTACGAGATACCCCCGATTGTGGAGACGGCGCGACGCAATATCCTAAAAATCCCCCCCTCCTTCACCAATAATCTCCCAGCAGAGACACTTTCCATTGCGGAGCTCTTGTTGTTCGAGTTACCACCCACTGCCGATCCCGACTTCAGTCCTATGGACGACGGCACTGAGTGGTTTTCCAACGAGATGGCGTCTTCTGACATCGAGGCGCTGATCCCGTTCCTCCCGGTTCCAAACCACGACATTTTGACCCATCTCCTGAACAATTTCGGTCAGGCCTGGTTTGATGGCAGAAAAACCGTGCGCACCTGGATTAATCCGGAGATAAAGTTCCCCTTCTGGGTTCTGGACTACTGGACCAAAGTACTTGCAGCAGCTGCAGCCAAAGGTCGTTGGATTCTCGCGGCATCCTGGATAGACAGCACGGGGAAGACGATGGAGGAGTTGAGGATGAAGCGCACCATCAAAGCGCTGTGGAAGCGCATTGCTTGGGACGGGATCCTTCCTGGCTTTGCCAGCATACCGGTCGTGGATCTCGCCAAATTCTTCTCGCAGGATTACCTTGCAGGGAACCTCGTTGACGCCATGATGGACCTACTGTCAATACGATTGACAGAATCTGCGGGGCCGATCAGCGAGAGCGCACTCGTGGTTGATACCACCTTCGCGCAGCTCATACAGCTGCTTCTGCCGAATGAGGATGGAACAAAGGCCATAGGCGCCCATCCAGGAGCGCAGAAATACCTCAGGAAATACGCGTCATGGTTCCGGAGCCCAGACCATACACACCTGTATTTCGTCCTTCATCGCCCGCCCGACCACTGGACTGCATGCTCAGTCGATTTTAAAATGGAGCACATTCATTATGGTGACTCACTTCGTTGGGAGAGACCGCTCAACTTCTTCTTGGCGCTCGAATCCTGGACTGCGGACCATTTCCCGGATTCCAAGTTTCTCGTTACAGATGACTTACCTTGCGCATCTCAAACGGATGGCTACAACTGCCCCATTATTTCCGTAAACACCATCGCCCATAACACGCTCGGTGACCCCCTTTGGACGCCTGAAACCGCCAAGGCTCTGCGGATGAAGGCATTCTGCGATATCTCGCAGCACGCGTTGTCTGCAAAGGCAAAGGTCCGCATCTTTCATCGTCGCAAGATTCTGTAACACTGACCATTCCTCAAGAGTATTTCGACGTTATTGCGTCCTATTCCAGACCCAAACGATCTCGTCGAGAACCTACTCGCTGTCAATCCTGACCTCAATGATGCGCGCATGGAGAACAACACGACCAACGATGCGGAAGTGGCTCCTGTTGTAGCTGTTGCTGAAGCCTTCTCTGACCCCCCTGTTGGCGCGGTTATCCCTGTTCGTGGTGTGAAGGGACCGGCAGAGCCCAGCGGCGATGGTGACGACCGAGAAAAGAAGGTTGCCAAGACCTCGGAGTCAACGGCCCGGGCCATTCATTCGTTCTTCGATGGCCGGCCAAAAGTCCCAGCGGCGGCTAATCCCAAATCCAAATCGGCGAAACAAGCTTCTTCGGAGGCGAGCAGTTCTACCATAGGCATAAGCAAGTCTGCCACCGCAGCCCGTAAGCAGAGGGAAGCCATCAAGAAAGGGAAATTCCAGGCTTCTTCGACAAGACTTCACAATTTCCAGGAAAAGTGCCGTGGCTTCGATTCGGGTGCCTGCTTCGAGGACACAGCGTCTCGAGTCCAATGCTCTATCTGCAAAGTCTGGAAAAAAATGAAAGAGCCATACAGTGTTACCCGCTTTCGGGAGCATGTCGAAGCTGGAAATTGCTCTGCTCCTCCTGCTCCCGAGTCCGAGTCCGACCCATCCAAGCGGACTCTCGATCAGTTTACAATGGTCAAAATGCGCCCCAAATCTAGAAATCTTTCCCCTCCGCCCACCGTGATTCGCCCCTGTCCCGGCCTTACGCGTGCATTCGACGAATTGGTCGGGGATTATCTGGACAGAACAGTTGCCACAGGTGGCGGCGCTCATTCCGTCAATCATTACAGCGCCAAGTTATTCAATAAACAATTCTTGGACCTCCGCCAAAATCAGAAGGACGCGGTTCGTACGGCCTGCTTCCATGACTATATCTGGCGAAATGATACCAGTCCTGGAATCATGGCCTGTTATGCCACTGGCGTCACCCCATGCTTGAAGACTGTTGAAGTTGATGTGAATGCGACCATGACTCCCCCTTGCAGTTCGTGCAAATTGCTTCGCACGGTAAAGGTATTCAAGAATGCGATCCGTCGAGAGGCCCCGGAACCATCCAATTTACGATTTGTTCCTCATGTCAATCAAAATGCACACGCTGGAATGCTGTACGCAAAATTTCGTGGCCTCGAGGAGCTTGTGTCTGAGGTGCGAGACTTTCTCTTTAATTTTCGGGCGCTCTCACCAATATATATGTAGGATAATGAATGGTCTTTGGAGCGCCGTTTTTTCCAGCACGTCGTCAGTGGCAAATTCAAAGACGATACAGTATTTCGTGGGATTATGCAGGCCAAGGTTATGGCCAAGGACCGAGAAATCCGGGGTGTCGGGAATCAAAACTTCAAATATGATACCGACATGGATGCTCTCTTCGGTTTAATCCACACGATTAGTCCTCGGGCCTATCGAGAACTCGCAAAGCATTTCCCAGTGCGAACCGAACGTTCAATCAAGTATGTTCTGTGTACCCGAGTACCTGCCACCGCTAACTCTATGTCACAGGCATATCATATCGACCACGCCGCGATTCCCCATTGGCATAAAGGATGAAACATTCCTCTATGCACAGCAGTATTGTGAGAACTACAAATATCCCCATGGCACACCACTGTCTCTTTCAGTTGATGACACCAAGCTGTTTCCCGCCCTCCGCCCACTTTATGATGGAGTCAATCAAAAATGGTTTATCGTCGGGACAACCGGCGAGCATGTCGAAGTTCTGAACCCGCAGGGGATGCATGAGGCCCTCGATAAGCTCGAGGCTACCGCGGAATTGGCAACGAAGGTAAGCTTACTCTGATTCCACATTGCCACCTTGTCTAATTAAATTGCAGCTCCGACTATGGGTCCTACAAATCCCGCTACCCGGTGTCCCTCCTCTAGTACTTGCCATCGCTCCGCTCCCGGCTAAAGTCAAGGGACCGCAGCTTGCGGAATGGCAGATCCGACTCATGGAAGGGTTAGTCTCCCGTGGGTTCCGCATCACTTCCAGCGGTGGAGATGGCGCCTCCGTTGAACGGGATTGCCAGCGGCGCACCGCTTCTACGAGCAAACTCAAAGAATTTCGGATTAAACACCCCGACCCAGCCTATCCGGACATCGTAGTGCAACTGTGGGACCTCGATGGAAACGTTTGGGTCGTCATCCAGGACGCGAAGCACGGTCGGAAGACATTCCAGCACAACACATTCTCCGGGGCACGGGGCCTCACTCTCGGAAACTTTGTGGTGTTCTACAGGCTCGTCCACACGCTGGGAATGAAACCCCACACTCCCCTTTATCGACGTGATTTCATCAAGTCTGACAGGATGGACGATCCGTCTGCTGCGCGCTTTTTCTCTGCGGATTTCCTCGAGCAAGCATCCGAGGATCCGGAGGAAAATCTTGGGCTGGTCGTGTATCTCCTCGTTTTCGGGGATTTCATTGATGCATGGCAGAGTCGAACTCTCAGCCATCATGAACGCGCAAAGATCGTCATTCGCACCCATTTATTCCTGAATACCTGGCGCAAATTTCTTGCAAAGGGAGGATACTCCGAGGCCCGCCATTTCATCTCCAAAGAGGCATTTGATATTGCGCAGATCCTAATCAATGGGCTACTCGGTCTCATTGTCATTCATCGGGATCATCTCGGTACGAATCCGTGTCCACTCCTTCCCTGGTTCAACGCGAGCGAGCCCAATGAACACTGCTTCTCCGGCCTGCGGGACATCAGCCCTGACATGACCATGCAGCAAGCCATCCTAGGCGTACCAAAGCTCCGGGCCAAGCTGACGAGCGCGGTACGAATCCAGAAGACGCAGACTGACTTCAAGAAGCAAGCGTCCGGATACTGCCATACATAGGGTTCACCAGGGGTAGAGGTAAGGTATAAAACACTCTACCTCTACCTCTACCTCTGAGACCCTTACCTTTATGAGAGGTATACCCCTACCTTGCCAGAGGTACTCAAGGGTATGACCCCTGTACCTCTATTTCATACCTTTGAAGAGGTACAGTGAGTAGTTTAGTCTAAAATATAGCTTAAATGGGTGTTCAGTGGTGAATATGGGTATCATAGATGATTAGAGGGGTATTATCTACTTTAGCACTAACTTGAAGTCCAGAGCAATAATATTTCAACTTAATAATAATTCCCTAATTGAAATTTAAAGCCAAGACCACATCAAATATTCAACTTGGGTTAATGGTGATCTCCATGAAAGGTGCAAAAAGCAGACATAGGAGAATTGCACACAAAAATATGTAAGAGAAGAGCTGCCAGGCCTCAAAAACACATACCTCTCTGTACCTCCCAACCTCCAGAGGTTTGCAGAGGTTTGGCCAAAGGTACAAATGTCCTGACCTCTACCTCTACCTTGCTTGTACCTTACCTCCGTACCTCCTTGTTTTGCAGAGGTATACCCTTACCCTTGGTGAACCCTAGCCATACATATTACTCATCCGAAAATATCGACTACGCTCTTCTCAGTGCCTATCCCTCGGATATTGAATTATCCCAGGTGTACGCAGGGGCAACACAGGAAAATGATGCTCTTTGGGCCATGTTGGGAGTTCATCCGGATCGGATAGAGAACGCTCCTACGCCCGGACTTGCCCCGCCACCTCCCCCCGACCCTGCCTTCGAACATTTATACCTGCAAGCAGATATTAATGGCGAGCCGGAAGACCCAGAAAAATCAGCTGCGGAAGAACTACAACAGATGATAGATAACCTCAAGACGACAGTGAATCTATCCAGGGCTGCGGACGAACAACTCGATGCTTGTGTCATGGCATCGGTGGCATTATCAATGGATGAATTTGCCAAGATGTGAGTTTCATATCTGCGGCGTATTTGCATTTTATTGACAATTTCTCAGTGAGGATTTACCGGAGACGAATCCAGAACGTTTTGCCGAGATCCAGAAGGATATTGCTCTTGCGATGTCTACGCAACCCGCCGCTTTTATGGCACTCTTGCAGGGAATGGCTGATTCTGCCTTGAAGAACCCTGATGCACCCGCAAGCCGCGTTGAAAGTCCGCCCGTTTCTCACCTTTTAATCGACATCTCCTCGGACGACCTTTCTCCTTTCGTCACCTTGCGCCGAGAACATCAAACGGAGGAGGCGAGGAAAGGTGTACGGACGTACAAGTCATCCGGAACATATAAAAACCACAAGACTGGCGAGGTCAAGCCATTATCGGATCGCCAGATTCTGGCGCGGCAGATGCAAGCCATTATTCGGCAAGACCAGGAGCGCGGTTCAAGCACTGGCCTCAATAGAAAAGTTCGCTGGACCGGCGACGCCACTAGCGCATCGAAACCAAAAGTGGGCAATGCTGCGAATGCGGAATTAGCTGCCAGCGGACGATCCAAAGAGGTAAACTGGTCGTGGATTGAAGTACGATCTGGCTGACCCATTCATAGGCTATCAAGCGACGCCGACTGATTTTCGCCAACATTAAATGTCTTTCCACCGTAGCAGAAGCGCGAATCGGCAGTTCGAGTGACCACACAATGGAAGACGGTTGCTACGGATTTGCCATGATAGGTTCTGTCATTGCTCTCGTGCGCGGTGTGTTCTTTTTCCAGATGAATACTTACCAGAAACTGAGACGGGCAATTCAGTGATCACAATGTACTCCAAGAACGGTGGCAAAGCGGGAGCTCATTCTTGGACACCGACTGGTGAAAGCATCGGGGCTCTTTCATTTGTGATTGTACAAGTGTATGAACATGAATACCGGCGCCATTTCAAGATTATCCCCCATCGTGCAGCCGCCTTAGGAACAATCCGGTTCGAACACTTGCCAGCCAACTCTTTCCTGGCACTCTTACCCAAGGATGAGGGTGTCAAGACATTTCACAATCACGTAGAAATCGGGGTCCGTGCTCACAAAATCTTCGAGGAGCTTGTTTCGGAGAAGGAATTGCTTGCAAAGGCAGTTTCAAGTCTGAATACGGTACGGAGAAAGGGAAAGGTGAATATTCACATTACAGAGCTAGCGGAAGACGACTGTGAGGAGGATTGAATTTATGAGAGATTTTTCGGCTATTTATAAGAGATTTTGCGAAAAATTGAGGTCTGGTCCATAGTCCGGACAAAAAAAAATTGGACATAGGTGAGGACCAGAATCCGGACAAAATCTGAGGCCCCGGACAGGTCCAAAGTCCGGACAAAATTTTTTGAGCACCCAAAATCGGGATCGGACCTCCAAACCCATAATCACCGGTCCTGTTCAAACCCAGCGTATTGACATCAGGTGGCTCACGTGCCGCCACTGCTCCGCGTGTGCGTGTCCCTCACAGCGTAGCGGCGGCCGCCTTCGGTGAAAGCGCGCACAGATTCATAGCCTCGATGTCTTCTCTTCAAGTTCCCTTACTACCCTGTGGGAGGCTGATTCAAGTTTAAAACCGCGGGGTTACCGGTTATCGTGTTATCGGTCTCGGCATAGCTCGGCATACATCGATGCTCTGACTCAAGTCTGAAGAGAATACGGAGAGCGGTAGGTCAAAAGTTAGGGTTCACAATCCATCAAGTGTGCCATGTGGCGAGGGAATAGGAACTCTCGCGGCAAAGGCTCGAGGGCAGGGTCTGCCCAAGCAGAGATTGATTGGGGTTGAGTAGGAAACCGAGCAGGAAACGTAAAAAGGGACCAAGTAGGGACAACTTTGCAAAATGGGACATCTGTATCTCCTGGTTGCAAAGTTTTCCCTACTTGATCCCTTTTTGTGTCTCCTGGTTGTTCTCCTGGAAGCAAACAAGAAACGAACCAGGAGTGCAAACAGGAGCCAAAAAGGGAAACTTTGAACGGCACTATTATATGCTGTTGAAGGACACGTAAGATGTTCAAAAAATGGTGTGTTCAGCAGAATGAATTGAATTGAATTGAGGATATAACATGAGCTATGTATTTAAACTGGAGGAGCTGGCTACACCAAATTTAAAAAAGTGCACAGCCCGGGTTCGAACACAAGACCTTTTTACTAAGCGCCTTCTTTTTGTGGGGGTTGGCAAGATTGTGCGTTGTCTGCCCCTATTTGTCCCGGCCTCCCGGGCTGCTCTTTCCTCTTGCAGTTGCGTTGCTCCTCCTTCCTGCTTTCTTTTCTCCTCACGTTTACGTAATAAAATCGATCTTCCTATCTATGCATTAGGTACTGATCTGTCCCTCGCTCAGCAGGGGTCCAGGACCACTGAGGACCTCGAACGGGAATATGGACGTGTGCGCGCCACATCCAGTGAAGCTTGACGGTCGAGCGTCGTCCTCGACGTTCTTTTCAATCGGTCTAGAGCCTTCACACATCTTGACTGTCTGGCGTCGAACTCGATGATTGAAGCACCTGACTTGCAAATTGCACCTGATTTTGCCAAAGGATTTCCCAGGATCAATAAATATAAATCAGTGCTCCTGGATACGGTGCAGGTCTCTCCAAACTGTAGATTTATCAATGATGGATATATCTTTTAGCTGGATTTATGCACCGGCGCTCACGACTCGGCATCGGCCTCCACAAAAAATGCGGGTTAACCTTGGGGTTAACACAAGGTTACAAGGTTTCAAAATCACTTTCCACGGACCCACCCCTGGTGACCAGCTTACGGTTCCATCGCATTACCAATATGTTCAGCAGTTTCATGTACAGGCGGTTGCTGCGCATGGGACCATCAACGTGACAACGTCAGGCTATATTAATTGGTTATGTACTGGTTTTGTACCGGTTGCAGACATACTCATCGCTCCCCCAGGCTGTACATTCGAAGTATATAAGTCCCCCGCGTGCAGCGATCATACGTGTCCTCGATTCTCATTTTCCAGCAGAACATGGCTCGCCTCCTTCATTACTCTGTCGCTACTCTGCTTTTCTGCGTTACAACTCTTGCTGGATCCTCGAATGTCCGGAGGGCGGTAACGCCTGTTGTGGCTTCGACTACGAGCTATGGTTCCCTGAACAATCAAGGATTGAATCGCGATTCGTGTAGCTCCAGTCTCTGGTCAAATAAAGTGGTAATTACCCTTGGTACTCATCGAGCATTATTGCCAGCTAAAATGATCCATTATAGCTCTGGGTGTGCCGTGATACCCAGCCATTTTCCTCAAATGGTCAGCCAGGACTCCCAGTTATCGCCAACACCGCCTCCTACTCAGCTCTGCCAAGCGACCGCAGTAACCCGCAACCACTGGTCTTGTCTTCCCCGCAAGGCTTCGGCTCCCTCTTCTACCAGCTCGAAGGCGACGAATGTCCTCAGAGCGGAGCATGCAGCGACGGTACTCGCTGGGTGGGCTGGCCCGACACCGGTCCAGTGGTCACCTTCCGGGGCCCCAACGGAACCGCAAACGCGTACGCTTTCATAGCGAGGCAGCATCTCAGTGGTTTAGCAGTTGAGAATACGCCGAGTTATTCGCTGTATCACGTCATTTCGCAGAGTCCCGGGACTACCATCCCCGCCTCAAGCCTGGCCATCTCCTCCTTCTGGTCGACAACTCAAATCGGGTATGGATCCGCTGCCAGCGTTGTGAACAATGGCTTTGTGAGTTTGACGTTCCGGAATACACTGGTATTAACGTGAAGAAAGGCTTACTTGTACGGAGCCACTTCGAACGGAAAGTTGGCCCTCGCACGAGCAGCCCTCACTGGTTTCCTCGGCTCCTTGGAGGATCACAGCATCTACGAATACTACGTTAACGGTGGTACGTGTCCCCATCTGCATTACCGCGCCCTGAACCTCAACACGACATGTTTCACCTCCGATAGCATGGACCAGGACTGTGCCTGTCTCCAGCAATCCGGGGATACCTCTTGCGAATACGAGCTCCGCCCAAGGAACAATTTACTGGTCACCGAAGTGGCAGGTGGGTCCCAA
Organism: Mycena vulgaris; assembly: GCA_029204335.1. Classification (NCBI taxonomy): domain Eukaryota; kingdom Fungi; phylum Basidiomycota; class Agaricomycetes; order Agaricales; family Mycenaceae; genus Mycena; species Mycena vulgaris. Next base: position 88,896 of record JARGYA010000123.1, on the reverse strand, counting down.
TATTCATATGCGTCGAGGTATTCACTCTCAGCGGGATGTGTTTTCTCTCGAAGTCGTACGTCTGGATCGGAGGAGACGGGTTCCCCGACGCCAACTTCCGCATCTCCACTGCTCCAAACCCTGAGGGCCCATGGACCGCTCCGCAGGTCAGTCGGCAGTCTGTAACGCCTCGCAAATACCGACAGTACACTCTTCAGCAATTCTACAGCGGCGCAGTTGGGACGGGAAGTCTTCCGGCCTACTCAGCGGTGGCGCATCCAAGCCTGACGGACGGCACGGGCAACTATATATTTCTCGTGGGTCTCTTCTTCTGACATGAACATGCGGGATTCTCATTGAAGAGGGCGTAGACGTGGACGAAGACCTCGCCGTCAGCGGGAGGCGACATATATGACCAACCGCTCGTCCGGGTGGACTGGAAGTAGTGTGCGGACGGCGAGCGGAATAGTTGGGTGATTTTGGACGTGCTTTTCCGATGCTCCCTCAGTTATTTGGCCCACCTGGGCGAAAATAAGATGGTCAATTTTCCCGATGCTCTTCAGAGATCGTGTGATGTATCACTTGGCGCAATGATGAACCATTTATTGAATCGCAACAATTCAACTTCGGTGCCCCGGGGAATAAGTATGATGAAAACGCGGAGAAACGTTCTTCCACTGAATTGTCTTACCAAGCGCCTTGCCACGCCTTACCAATCCAAACAATTTAGTCAGCCATTGCCTCCATCCCCCTGCCTTTCCTCCCAGCATGGCCAAATTCACCCTCACCCACGCGCACGTCACTGCTCTCCTCGATCCCGTGAGCCCCGAGTCCAACTGGGCGCCGTTCGTCGACGCCATTGCTCCCGATGTGCGGTGGGTCATTGCATCTGAGAAGAAGGACGCAGCACGCAAGACCGGAATCTACGTGCGTTGTGGTGGTGTGGTTGACAGCGGCCAGCATAGCTTGGGTATATTATGTTCGGATGTGTATCATCGGCAATCACATTGGGTTTTCTCCTCCGCTTTCACCCTCCTGCTGCGAGCCCCGCTGGTTCATCTCCTCTGAGAGGTCGTAGACCCTCTCCAGCGTCTCCTTCATTTTTCATCGATAACTGAACTAACTGCGTGATGTGCACAGAACGTTGCCAGCTGGATAGAAGAAGTGAACAAGCCGCTGCGCGCGAGTCTAACGGAAGACGGCATCAAGATGACCGTGTCGTCCCTTGACATCGGTGGTCATATGAAGCTAATCGGATAACCTATACTCACATATTTATCCAACTGCAGGTCATTGGAAACAAGGCAGTTGTGGAGGCATACGGCGAGGCGACGCAGCTGAACGGGCAACCCTATAATAATCGGTGCATATATGTTCCATCCCACTCGTTGTTGAATCTCATCTCTGTGCGCGGACTAGATCCGCGTGGTTCCTTATTTTCTCGGAAGAGACGGGAAAGATCATTGAGATTCGAGAGTATCTCGATACGGCGTTGGTCCACGAGGTTCACCAGACAAATGCCGCGTAGGTAACCATATATATTTTGTGGAGCATCGTGGATTTCTCGCTCTCTACAAATTATTCGTACCCGATGACTGCCAGGGAATCAGAGGTAGTTGAAGAAGCAGAGATTTAATTGTACCAAGGACGAAATTGTCAAAGATCTGCATACCTAGTTCGTGTCGGTTGTACCGAAAATACGCCGGTGTACCTCCAGTTCCCGGATACCGGATAATTCTCTTTGGCACCCCCCGCGCCGCAGTACCCTGGGTGCCATATAGAACTTTTCTAATTAACTATTAGATAAGACGCTTCCAACGCTTTGACCACCTTGTCCGCTGTAATTTACCCCCAAACGAACTAGGAATCAGCTGACCAAATATTCGTTAACCTCTACACCGAGGCCCACTTCCCAATATTTTATGGCCTCTATTGAGATATCCCAGGGCTTTGATGTGCACAAACTCGGATTCGACGTCGAGTATGGAGTTAACAAAATCCTTCTCTGAAAAAGCACACGGCCCCCTATTCCCTATCAACTTTCTCGGACTGTTCTACGGAGCAGGGAGCACGCATGAACACATCCCACCACGCCCGCCATCAGCCGCCATCTGATTTGTTTACAAATCATCGACTTCTATTTGGCACTCCCATGTCGACACCCGGGGTGCTTTCGGTACGTAGTACAAAGAGATTATCTCCACCGCCCTCCCATACTCCCTTCGAATATCCGGGAGCTGAAACGAATTGTTCGCAATTCCGACCTGTCCCAATCGGCTGGGCTCGGGCATATATCGGCCGATCGGATGAAGGCTCTACAAATAGAACCAATGAAGCACAGACTTTCTTACCGTTGTCATGACATCCCGCCATCACTTTGCAACCTTTTGCAGAGCGCCCCATTCCTTCATCTGAGACTGGTCGCCGCTCGCGCAAGGCTTCTAGTGGAGCATGAATGACGCACTTGCGGGGTGGACCGGTACGCTCACCATGAACGGTTCACGGGTCCCGTCGGCATCTTGTCTTCAGCGAGCGATCTGGACAGGCTTGCATTCTACACCGCTATATATATGTATCAAATCTGACACTTGATAGGATGCTCAACCATCGGTACCTTCCGAGCCGCAGAGGGAGACTGACACTCGCTCCCCGAATGTATACGGTTTCTAAACTCCGAAGCAATCTCCGAAAATTATTCTGACACATCCGGCATGTCAACATTGTTTTGATATTTTTACGCCATTCGACTATATAATGGCCGGACCCGACTGAGTCTATCAGCGCTCAACGATTCTCCCACTAGCCAGTATCCGCAACAATCAGGAAGCTCTTCCTCAGTGCGTGGATTTTCGGTCGCTCACTAAGCTCCTAATTTTCTACAGGCATTCGTCTTAAAATGGACAGTGCGGCTCTCACTCATAGTCGTAAGTGAGTCCACGCTGTCGCCAACTCGTCGTTAATGCACCACATTGGTTCAGTCGGTCAAGGGCTGAAGGATGAAGCCCTAGCAGGATTGCTTAATCCAAGGCTGTTGAGACAGTAATCCTGGATTAAAGCAGGGATTATTTAATCCAGTCGCTGGAGAGGGTGACGGGGCGAAGAAGTATGAGGAGGGATTAATCAGGGTTTAAGCCGGGATTAACCCTTGATCTTCGGGGGGAAGAAAAAGCATCACTAGTGAGGCTCGAACACAGGACCTCCACGAAACAATAAAAGCGGCACGTGCGGGAGTTAACCAACTGAGCAAGGCAACCATTGGGAGCAAGTAGCGTCGAGCCGGTTGCAACCGTAAGTCACATTCCTTTCCACGCCGGTGCGAATCCCATCAATGATTCAATCCTCACGATATTTATTCCAAAGTAAATGGATTGTATACAAAAATGCCGCTAGTTTGTGCCAGATAAATGATTAGACAAGTAAGCCTCTTCGGCTGCCCGTTCTCCCTCGATAAACTCGATCACACTTGCTGTCGGCGACAGCAGCGCCTCGTGTCCAGCCAGTCTGACATACTGGCGAGCTTCTTCTTCCCTGCGGTCATACATGGCCGCTTTCTGCCGAGCATATGCTGCATGTCCGGGCTGATTTTCGACCCGGAAATCGGCCAGCCGAGCATACCCACTTCATTTTGGTAAAGCTTCGGATAGTCCGCAATAACTCGACAAGTTTCTGTTCTTTCTGTTCTTGCCATCGTTGGATCTCTGCCTCTGCGCGGAACCACTGGACCCGATCACCTGCGAGATGTATTAGTAAGTTCAGGGCTTCAGTTGAATCATACCTTCATTAGACCATTCCTCCATCTCGCTTTGTGTCAACTTCCCCATCTTTCCCAGCTGCCACAGCCAGCCTTCTGGTCTCTCTGGGACCTCATGCTCGCCCTTGTCGGCGGGAGTCATCGGAGGCTTCCGACGGGGAGCTATAGAAAGGGTCATCATTATAGGTAAAGAAAGTATGAATGCAACAAACCTGACTTGCGGGTGTGCATTTGGGTCCCACTGAGCCCCAGATAGAAATACTGGATCCCAGAGACTGCACATAGGAATTATCATACCAGTTGGCATTGTACTACTCCCTGCGGAGATAGAAGGAGCTGCATGAGATGGAAGTGGAATCCCTCCTGTTGTCCTCCAAAGTAATCCATCTGTAAGTTGCGAGTCTCCAGTTTGTCGAGGTTGTGTCGGAAAAATCCTAGATCAGTGGCAACGGGTCTCAACTGGCTCGAAGCCATTCGAAGGTCTTAATAGTTAACTGGCTTGCAACACTTATGTGAGGTACATTTAACCGCTGCCAAGCCAGCGCCTTGGGTTCTAATCCGTTCAAAGCCGTCCAAGGCATTCTAGGCTTCCGAGTACTTTGAGGTCGTTGCAAGTGATAAGGGCAGCGGGGATTTTAAAAAAAAGAATGCAATTTTATCCTATGCAACGGTACGTTTGAAAATACATCAACACCCACTCCAATCGACGCGAGAGGCACCTGCGGATCGTCCAGTTTGGCGCGGGGTGGCGAGGCTGTCCGGCAACGACATGGCTGATGGGGGCTTATAGACGAGTGGCGGATTGCTGTGGCTGCAAGGCTGGGGTCGGCAAGGAGGTCCGGCGAGGATCATATTTGTCTTCGTTACCGTAGGAAAAGTTGTTCGGAGGGCTATCGACCTACGAGGCGGTTAGACCAGCGGCACAAAGCAAGAGGAGGGGAGACGCACTGGGGAAGCTTGCGCAAAAAACAACCAATAAGAATGCTTACCAGTCATTCAAGCCCTATGCGGCGACGGGCGGGGCGAGATCTTCTATGTGGTCACCCGATGGTGGTGGTGGGAGGGAAGGAAGAGAGGTGGGGCCTCGCCGTAACATCCTGCGAGTTGATATAGCAGTGCTGACAAATATGACATCATTGCCCTGCAGCTCCACAACACAACCAACACACCTCCGGGAACTCAACACACCTCCCCGCAATCCAATGCCTCCTTGCACCCTTCCTCTTTCGTACGGAATCAGACACGACACATATCCACATAGATCGCCACCAAGGGATGCACAAGCCGTGCCAACCCGTCTCAAGGCTAAAAGCACATTGAGCTGCTTTGAACATCTCTGGACCGGTTCCAAGCCACCCGGCTGGTGGCTCCAAAGCAGTTGGAATCCCACTCAAGCCGACAATCCGCGCCAATCCGTTGCAACTGATTTTGGGTTTTTCCGACATGTCTAACAGACTTCATGAACAAGTCGGCCTCCGAGAGTGGCGGGAAGGGAGTGCCCGGGCCTTGCACCAATACCCCGAGAGAAATCATTGCTCGCCGTGCCGATTCATATGATTCCATGTGTCGATCACGTCGCTTGGTAGTCTCGGTTATCTGGACCCCAGATCTACTGTTGTCTTTCTGCTGCCTATCGTTCTTCCTCTTCCGATCACGGAGAGCTGTGAGCGCCTTGACTATGTTTTGAATAGACCGAAGGGAGTCAAAGGCCTGGCCCTCTCGCCATCTGACTTCCTCAATACCAAGGGCTACAACATTGAGTTCAATTCGTTCCGAGGCGGTGAGGTCAGATGGGATATAAAGTGTTTCGTCTTCCACTTGAACGGCCGGAGAGAGTGCTGCCTGTCTAGAGACCTTGTCACCCAATGTCGGAGTGATAGACTTTTGCTGTTGCCGCCATGCGATGATCATGGTGCCAAGCTTGGTGCGACGTGACAGAACTTCTTTGCGAGTGGATTCAAGGTTGTGCTCTGAAACCTCTTGCATCGCGACCCGGAGCTGTCTCCTGCGACAGTTTTAATAAAATATTTCTCGGAACACCATAAACTTACTGAGCATCCTGAATTTTGAGTGCATCATTTAAGAACCGCGCGATTTTGTTTCGTGGGATCAAACTTGATTGAAAGCTATTATCTTGCGCCAGCATCGCTTGATAAATTGCGGTTTGAGACGGAACTTGAATTGGGGCATCAGCTTACACCCTTCCTTCGAACAACAACTACCTTTGCTCGTTTGATGTTTGTAAACACTGATTGCCTCTGTGCCGTTCTTCGAAGTTTTCCGATCCATCGCTTTCCATTTAGCTAGATGATCCCTAAAGGAAACCGAGAGGCCAATGAAATGATCACGCTTCTCCACATATCTGGCCTTTGCGAGGGCAAGATCATTTGCCAGTGTTGCCGCTGCGCAGTGCATATTGATTAGCATCTCCCTCTTCATGTACAAGTTACGCACCCATTTTCATTGTCTTCTTGTGGTTCCAATCCCCGTGATGAATGATCATGGTGTCCTGCCGGTGCCCGTTGTTCATTTGACGCACATGTGGACCAAGTTGATTCGCCTCCGGCCAGTAATGCTCTGCAGTTTCGCCGTGGAAGTGGCCAACACACTCCATGTAGGCAGTTCCAAACAGATAGTTGCAGGAATCTTGGTGGCCCTGTACGTGAAGAGAAGGAACTCCCCAGCGCATGTGTTTTATATCGTCCACCAGATCCGGAAAGTGCTCTTGGAATCGCGCCTTGAGATTTATAAAGTACTCGCATGCTATATCATAAGTGGTGACCTTGTCGATATCATCGACTTCAATCTTGAGAGTGACTGTTAAGCTTTGACCCGGTTTCCTTTGGCGAAGATCTCGTGCAAGTGCTCCGTCGGTATTCGCAAATCTGGGCTCCTCAGCTTGGAAACGGTACAGATAATCACAGGAAATTACCTTTCGCCATATTGCAAGTCAACACATGAGAGTATAAATACATGGCTGCACTGGCAGTTGACAGTCCCAGTGATTGCCATATTTTTGAATTTTTTCTTGTCCTGCTTATTGACTACTTTGAGATAATTGCATGTGGATTTCTGACAGCATCTCAGCCCGAATAGTTATACTGAGATTGAGCATACCTCGCGTGATACCGGGATTTTGGCTAAATAAGATTTGTATTCGTCGTCTGGGGGGAAGTATCCTTTGCCTCCACAGAGGGAAATGTCATCTGGATCTGTATTTTTATTAAATTGATTACACTGAAAGTTTCCATCGAGTGTACGCTGGCTCTGGTTACAATGCCTTTTGTAATTGTCAGATATGATCCTGTCAGACGAAAGAATGGTGTACCGTAAGTGGAAGGGTGTTCTGGGACAGTTCGGGTTGCTGTTGAAACCCGGTTCCGGACAGGCAGGACACCATACAAGTAGGTTCCCGGCAGGACGATGGGACACAATTGAATCAATGGCATGCATCTGTCCACTGCGCTTACACAGTGTCAAATAGTTCCAGATTTGCACTACGCGCAGAAAATTTGCATATGGATTCTGCACAGAATTATGAGAAAAGGGAGAGAAAGAATGTAAATCCTGGATACCCACCGGAATATCAGATGTGAACGCGTTGTCCGATAAACGCAACAGTGCCCCCAGGTAGTCGTATGCTGCCTTTTTTGACTCCAAATTATGGAGAGAGAATTCCTTCAATACACTGAAGGTGAAGGCAGTCCTTGGTTCTTTTGTCGTCGCCGGGAACAGACGGGAATGCATCAGCTGCTTGACTTTGTTTGGGGGCTGCTCTCGACATCCACAAAATGCGAGTCTCGTGGCATGAACACCGTTCCCGGTGACTATTGTAAATGTGCGTGTGTCACAGTCAAGACTTCGCGTCCAACTCTACAAGAGAGCGGATTGGGGAGTGCGAGTGGTTGTCTCGAAAAGATGATCGAATAAAAGACTAAAGAATACAGGCAATAACTACACTGCTTAAATACTGTTCTATGAACCGTGTGAACTACGATATATTTATACTGTACAATAGCCCGTAGTCGTGTGTGGGGCTACACCTGTCATAAGTTAGGAAAACCTTTTGTCGAACGTCCCGTAGCAACATGTCCTATTATCCCCGGGCGTTTCATCTATACATATCCCTGACATCATCGTTCCGTTCCGATCCGTTCCGGTGTCACGTGTCCTTTGGCGCTTATGTTTCAGCGCTTAGGTTCGGCGTTGTCACGTGGAGATTGGTATCAAAGTGTGACATTACCCCCCCTCTAGGATCAACGTCCTCGTTGACTTCAATGAACGTGTTGGACTCGGGAATAAATAATTTCTTCGTCGAGTATTGCAAGGACTCCTCCTTATGCTTGTACCTTTTGATTAAATAATCCCAATGACCTTTTGGAAAGATCGGGAGTGCGCGAATATTAATGCCGTGATCCTTGTTATATTTATCAAGAATCTTCTTGACGTGCGTCAAATGACGCCTGGGTTCCCACGTCCTCTCCCCGAGAGGATAATTCTTCCACTTGATTAGATATTGGAAGCCTCTGCCACGTTTGCGGTGCTTCAATATCTCCTCCACCTCATATTCCTCGTGGTCCTGCACAATCTGAGGTGCCGGCCTCTCTTCTCTACGTCCCAATCGGTGGCTCGATATAGGGTGTCAGCAGTGCCTCGTTGAAAACCGGATGTGACTGGTCCATTTCAGGCAATCTGAGCTTGTATGCCGAAGCTCTGATCTTCTCCAACACTTCGTAAGGTCCCAGCCTTCTGTCATCGAACTTCTTGGTTGGGCGATCTGTGGTGATATTTTCGGCTTCCAGCCACACCTTATCGCCGACCTTGAAGTTAGGTGCCTCGCGCCTATGAATATCATAGTATTTTTTCATGGTTTTCTTGGTTTTTTCCAGCGCTGCTGCCGCCTCGTCGCGGATCTTTTTCATTTTCTCGGCAAAGTCGTTCGCGGCTTCATTGCGTGACTCGACTGCATTTTCTATCCCCTTCCAGGGATGGTATCCTGTGTTCACGAAGAACGGCGACATGCTCGTCGACGAGCTTTGTTTATCGTTGTGAGTGAACTCGGCCAAAGCGAGCCACTCCGCCCAATCTGATTGGCGATAATTTACGAAAATGCGGAGATATTTCTCTATCTCCTGGTTCATGCGCTCCGTCTGTCCATCAGTGATCGGATGGAAGGCTGTGCTCGGGTTCATCTTAATCCCGAGGAGCCGGTTAAGCTCCTTCATGAAGCCGGAGACATATCTTGGATCCCGATCCGAGATTATCTTCTGCGGTACACCGTGATATCTAATCACGCGATCTCGGGTCAACCGGGCCATTCCTTCGGAGGTCAACTCCATGTTCGTTGGCTCGGCATGGATCATCTTCGAGAATGTATCCACCCAAACTTGAATAGCATTGAAGCCGTTGCTGAACGGCAGTGGTCCGATGAGATCCTCTGATATGACCTGCCAGGGTCCTTCCGCAATCCCGTGCGGATTCAGCCTTCCTTGCTTATATCGGTGGACTCGTGTGCGTTGGCATGCCTCACATTCCTTGATGTAAATAAATACTTGGTTGCCGAGCCTCGGCCACCAATAGTTTCGCTCAATCAATTCCTGCGTGCGATTCTCTCCGGGATGCCCAACCAGAACGGAGTCGTGGTGCAAACCAATAATTTTATCACGGAGTTCCTTATCAAAAGGAACATAGATCAATCCGTTGTAATAAATAACGTCTTCGATCTTTTCCCATCCAGGGAGTTTCTTTTCAAGCGCCAGCTTGACACTCTTATCTACGCGCTTCGTGGCCTTGATCTGTGACATGATCGCGGCCTCCGGTCCTTCCACGATAATCTCCTGAGATCGGAAGTACTCCGGTTTGAGAAGGACGATGTTCTCATTGTCGTTCTTCCCTTGATCGTGATCCGCTGATACGACTGGTATTAGCCTGGCCGTGAAATCTCGCATTTTTGCGATTTCTTGATAAATACAAGAAGTCCCCTGCCTGGTGGCATACCAATCAGAGTCAGAGCGAGCTCCGCACTGCTGACTGTGTAGCAAGGACGCGAGAGAGCCGTATAGGCATTAAGGTTATACTACGACTTGGTCTTTCAAATATTGAGGATCAGTATAGTAAGCTTAAGGATGCCTCGAAGTTCGTCAGATTCAGTCCATAACATTTATACGCTCACCACAGAATGGTTCTTTGGTTGTCATTAATCCTATTAATCGAGCTTAATCCGGCTGGGAGCACCTGCCGACGAAGGAGTGTTTAATCTCTCATCCTTCATATCGTTTAATCGAGGCAGTACTTACATTAGCTTAATCTTTCAACCTCAATGCGACGAATGGTGTACCCGGCAAGTGAGCCTGTAGGTCAGTTTCGAATGTCCGATTTGTGACTGTTAAATTCGAGATAAGCATCTGCAAAATCTCGTTTAAACAGTCTAATAAACCAGGATTAACCTAAGCAAATAATCGGTACTCTTGTCATTCCACGTCCCCTACAGTACTGGCCGGATTAAACAATTACCACTTTAATCAGGGTTTAAACCGTGCTCCGCTCATTTCACAGGCACTGCTCTGCGACCAGCTCACGCACTGGCCGGATTAATCATCACCAACTTAATCAGAGTTTAAAGCACACTCCACTCATTTCGCGGCCCTACTCTACGTACTGGTCGGATTAATAAATCCCGGATTTAATCCGGGATTACTGTCTCAACAGGCACTGCTTAAGCAATCCTCCTAGGGTTACTGATGAAGGCCCCGCAGCGGCTCGTACGCATCGACGGGCAAACTATTTGCGTGCCACCTTTAGCGCTGGCAGATTTTTGTCAACAATATGGCCTGAGTTCTCAGATCCGTGATCTCCTTGACACGGAAGGATTCGAGACGGCGGGTGCACTTCTGGAGATATCCGAGGCGACTCTAAAGGAAGTTAGGCTCAAAGTTGGTCACATTGGTGAGCTGAGGAGAGCGTTGAAGGAGTTCTTGTTCCAGAATATGTAGACCGAGGATCTTGTGCGCCGGAAATGACTGGGAATAGCTGTTATCCCGGCTGATGCGCTCGAACTGCCTCGAAGTCGTGAACCCAAAACTGGAACTCGTGCCTTGTTTTAAGCGCCTGACTCTTGCCTGACTCCTCGGCGATTAGGCTGGATCATTTTGGATCAAGTTGAAGGTTGGTAATGCCTTCTGGAATTCGGAGACAGTATGGGCTGAAATTCGTTCCTGACAGAGATCCTGCTCGTCGTGCGCGGTGCAATTGAAATGCATCATTGACTTCACCGCCATGTCGAAGGTGAAACGCTAGGACCCCAGATTCTCTTGGAGTGCTTTTGGCGCAGCGAGGAGATCAAGACGGCACAACTTAGCGCTTGGGTTAGCGCCGTCCGGAAATATCGAAAGAGCATGTGTGATCTGAAAAAAAACCTGGCTTCACCGGTCACCACCCGTCGTTACACGCAGACTGTGCTAATATTCCATACCAGACATCTGCGTCGCCGACGATTCAGAGCCCGGACCCGGTGTGCGCGAGTCCAGGCGTTAACGGCTAGAACCTAGCGCTCACTCATGATGGCAGGCGCTATTCTTCGACACGAGGAACAAAGCTAACCCATTCGGGGCATCGCAGGAATGGTAGCAGAATAACAAACGGGGAACAGCGCAACATGATCCCAGGGGTAAAATAGACATCTTACAGCTCTTGCGGACTCGAAGTTGAGGTGGCGTTGGATCTGTGGATGCAGCATGTCAGCCAATTCGGGCAACCATCTAATTCGGAATCAAGACGTCTCGCGGTACCGGATTTAGTTCTCTTCGGTAACTATATCACCGGCAAGGGGCTCCATGCAACATACAAATGCCATCGCCGCCCAAGCAGTCTACCGGAACGAATCCTGCACCTCATTCCGTTGACCAAAGGGACTTGTCCAGTGGCTCTGGTACGCCTACCTTTATTGCGTATGCAACCGTCGTCGCCTCAATTTTATGCGAAATACAAGCTTAGTGATAAAGTTCGCAGGCTTCTCGAAGACGGTGTATTTGAAACAGCAGCATCACTTTGCGAGGTCATCGAAAATACGCTTAAGGAGGACGCCAAGTTCAAAGTGGGGCATATTGCGGAGTTGAAGCGAGCTCTGAAGCAATTCTCATGGGACAATGGAGTGCCAATGATCGCGATGTAATCAACGCCGAGGGGCTTTTTCTGCATAAGTAGCTACCACGGTTACCGCCAGAGAGTTATCCCTGAATTTGAACAAACGTTAAGGACCGGGCCGTCCGACATCGACCCGAGTCGCCGGCTTCTCTCCTCATCCACTGCCATCCGGATCTCTCGGATGAAGGGTATGTAGAATTGATTTATCATTGACATCGAACCTTCAAGCTTCAAGCGCCATCTAAGAAGCGTTGATGGCGGATATGGGACCTAGATTCAGCCCCAAAGCTGTAAACACCGCTTCCTCTCCTCAACTGCGTGCCACACCCAGAAAACCGCCCATTACAGACCATGGAGAATGTACGTGCCTCGATTGCCCACTATCCTCTCTTTCATGACACTCTACCAGTTCTTTCACCGTCTCCCTTTCCGCAAAATCCGCCATAGCGCTGCGAAGAACGTGAACAAGGAAGACGACCGGACACACATATCTGAGCAACAGCTCGCTACGCAAGCGCAATCTCCTCCCGAAGAGCTTCCAAAACGCCCACATACCACCCGTAATGTCTTGAAAGTCGCCGTGAAGACGTTCAGCTCCGTTTCCAGCAACATCCCATTTGGCTTGATCCTGAGCGGTGTCATTGACCCGCTCTTGGATATCACGGATCGCATTGAGGTAAGACCAATAAAGTTTGTTCGGGAGGTTACTGATTTGTGTCTAGCAAGTTTCGGCCAATACGCAAGGTCTCATTGAATTAGCTGCCCGAATAGACCGTCTCACGACCATCGTTTCGGACATGGCGGTGGACAAGCCAGAAAAGGGTCGAGCCATTGTCGAAGCTCTCGGCAGGTCAGCGTTCGACCTTTGGGAGAGATTCCTTGGCTTTATTGTCCACAGAGAATCGCAATCAATAACAAAGGATCTGAACGACGCTCGCTCCCAAGGCAAACTCGAACAATTCTTTAATAGCGCGGATACAGCATCATCTCTCGCAGCACACAACATGAAACTCGCCCAGATGATTGCTGATGCCACGGTACAGCCATAGACTCGGGAAGTAAACGTCGTTCACTCCACCACAGTTAGTCCCCGTCCAAGAGGTTCTCAAGTCTCTTCGCGATCTTGAGGTATGAGTTGTACATCGATATGATTATTACTCTCACGTTGCGCTCTCAGCGGTCGACAATTCTGGAATCTCCGTCCTCTGCTTCCCAAGGTAAGCGATTCCCGCGTTATCCTAACGCTTGCATGAATCGCCCCTGTAGGACACTTTGAGATGGGTGATATCAGGGGTGAGGTTACTTCAGCCAATGGCTTAAATGTTTCCTAACAGGGTGAACAGGAGGATTGGGTAGTGCGCGTGGTAGCGCGCGTATCGGTGGTGAGGGTGGTGAAGGTAAAGGTCCCAAAGTCGAGATGAGTCCCGAAGAACACTGGAAAATGGGCAACATTTACGGTGGGCTAATGCATTACATTAGATAGCTTTCAGCCTTACACTCCGCAGGAGGAACAGGGGGAACCGGTGAGGAAGGGGTCGAGGTTGGTGGGAAACGCGGCACCAGTAAAGCTCCAGTGATCAGGGTATTGCGGACAGCTCCAGCCGTCACACCAAATAAAGAAATATATTGACCTCGGTCGAAATGTCGACGGAAATTGGATCAATCCGTAGCCAAATCAAGTTCAGAGAAAAATGTTCTATCAGTTAGGCAGAAATTACAATGGAAAGGGCTGCAATCAGCGGCTCTTTCAAACTTCACATATTTATTGATATCAATGAGACATGAAAGGGAATCTGAATGACCATGTTTCAGCAGCCCTTTCAAAGGACTTGACAAAGCAAATTTCAATGCAGTTCAAACGTGCATTGAGTTCCCTTCTTTCCGCTTTGTTAGGAGATATTTCCACCATTTCAGGTCTGAAGTGACCTCAGACGCATGCAATACATATCCACACACGTTGGAATAATTTAGAACACATCCAAAATCGACATAAGGACACCCTACAGTCCTCTTTGAGGTGTCGCCAGGAAATCTATACGAAGAGACCTGGAGACTCCAGGAGAGAACCGGAGGCAGCAAACTAGGCGAGCACAAGCACGCAAAGTCTTTGTCCGATAAGGACCTTCATATGCCCGGTCCAGTTCCAAATTCCGATGGGGAATCATTGAAGTGATTACAAAAGAGAAGCCAGCTACGCGCACGCAATAAGTACCATTCCAAACATACGATTATCCGGAAACTCGCCCTGTCCGATATCAGTGCCTCTTCAAGATACAGGGGGAACGTCGACTGGGCGTGGGTACTTAGGTGAGGCGGAGATACGCGAGCATGGTAGAATATTTTCCCCCAGACACCGAGCGACCCATTCCCAAACATGTCTTGCTTCTCGTCCGTGTCCTAGGTATGTCCGAGGGCCTTCTGCGCTGGTACCGCTGGCTGATCACGCCTGATCGTGATTCGTGCCGAACCCAGGCCGTCCGCTCCACATTTCCCCCGCATGTGGAAGAATGAAGTAGGCGAGACATGCAATAGGGAAGGAGCCGGAGATAAAGTACGCAAGTCCTGCCAACGAGAAATCCACATCCGCGATTGGTGCAGCGTCGAAAAGAAAAGTGTGCTGACTAAGCTCTGGGCATGCTGAATTGCGCTCGCCGGGTGGGGGAGGGGGCACAATCAGAGGGACGGAGAGTGCTGGCCAGCGGACGCAAACGCCACATCGTTGATCCCTGCAGCGTCGTGCTCCGACCCACTCATCCAAGGCAGCTCAAAAACGCGCCCGATTCGGCGGGATGACTAAACTCTGAGGTCGGCGGTCTGCGCGGGCCTGGGAAAGGAGAAGGAGGGCGGGAGTGCTTTCCTGAGGAGAGTTGAGTGAACGCCGAGGAGCCCCCGATGTAGCGGGGACTTGAGTCTTGTCTGGAACAAAAGGGCGGGCCCCGGGCAGCCGAGGAGGAAGGGGAAAGCGGGCGCCTCGCGAGGGTATGTATCCGCCCTTCATCATCAGGAGGAGAAGCGAGGGCGGCGCTTTGGATCTTCTCGTGTACGTCCTTGTGCGCGATTCCAGGACACTCCTTCAAGTACACGGGGAGACGTGCACGCAAAACGAGCGGTGGCAGAGTCGCCATCGCCTGGGCCAAATGCGCAGAGACACTGCGAGGTCTCGATTTGGTCTTGCGGCAAGCGAGATGGGGATGGTGCTGCGAGAGGTAAAAAGGCACGAGAATGGCTCGATTCCCACCACGTCCTCGGCCCTCTCGACGCAGAAGCGGAGTCCATGGCCGCCCCCCCGCTAGTCGCAGGGCTCGGTAGCACGGCATCGACACGTAGCCCTGGAACCGAGTCTTGTCTCATTTGCATGCAGACACGGGCGGGACGGGCGAGCTGTGGAGAAATGGAGGAGGGCGTGGGGCGCAGGAGAATTCGGGGCGAGATTTGTACATGGTGGGATCCAAGGCGGAGGGGAGGAGCGCAGTATTCTGTGACTGCCCTGCGCGCGGGACTGCCGGCGCTTGATGCTTCACGCGCGATCACCGTGGGAGAGGGGAGGTGCTCGCCGACAAGTAGGAAATAGGACGGCAAGGGGGGATGTGCGGGCGTCTGGTGTGTAAATCGGTGCCGCAGTCCCGGCCGCGCGTCGCGTGCGAAGAGAATGAGGGTAGACGTCGTACATACTAGGTGGTGTCGCTTGAGGACGGTAATGATGATGCCGCGCAAGATGACAAGGGATTCGGCAATGAGGCGGTGCGCTCATGTCCTCCGGTTGCACTCGGAAGACAACTACACTCGCCCCGCGGGAGTCTTCGACATGTACATCGGTAGTCACGTCTGGCCCGCGCGCAAACTCGAGGAGACGATAAAAACGGTGTGGCAGCAAACGTGTGACTCGTTCTGAAAGTCCTACGAAGCCAGATTAGTTCCGATAGAGTGGGATATCCGAAAGATCCAACGCTCAACTTACGGAGAGCGCTGACCAAAGGGGCTAAGTCAAAGCTAAAAGCAACCGTGTATTGATTGCCGAGATACTGGATCATCCCGGTGAAGCCAAGCATAACCAAGCAAACGCGTCGCGTCAGTTGCAGAATATTGCGCACGCGTAAGGCTGAAGCGAGAAAGTATTTAAATTCATGGCCTCCCGACCTCAGGAGAGTCGCGCCATCGCGATGAGAGCCCTTCGCGTCCATGTACCACCCAGGGGTGGCATCTTCGCGCCAGCCATTCTGGAAAGGATGTCGGCGGCAAGGGGGCGACTCCGGCGGCGATCATCCACTCATGCCGGCACCGGACTGTCCTCTGGGTTTCTCAGAGTTTGCCATGGCAATTGACCTCAATTGACATGCTCTTCCATTATCCAATGTCATTCTGCCACACTACGTCAAGCGGAGTTAAGTACCGCCGCCTTGGCACTTGGAATAGCGCTGTCCGGAAATATCGGCGTATCGAAGCCAAAGCGAGCGGGAAGTGAACACCATGGATGAGTAGAATTCCCCTTATGGATTGATCGCCGCGCTATTTGGCTTCCTGCCACATCGCGCCGGTCATAATGCACATGGTCGTAGTGTGGTTAGCCAGCAATTTATACAATGGGTGACTTTCCATAAGCATAGATAAATGCTGGGGAAATCTCTCAGTGCCTTGCCGAGGCAGCTGTCAGGACCCCATCAGCTGAGGAACACGGAAACGTACAAGATTTAATGTGGATCTATGAAAGTCTGGAGGGGGGGTAGGGACCCCCATAGATTTTATTAAACAGAATAAATCGTTTTGGGCAACGACTGGTCAGTTTTCACCTTCATTGAAATGTAAAAGCTCCAGAGGGGTCGTTTGACGTTTGCGCAACCCAACCTTCGACTTCCGGGTGTCGTTCTGGGCCTCGCACAAGGAGAAACACAGTGTTGAGTATTTATTATTTTCTTTACGGGAAGGTGTATGTCAAAACGATGGCGGGACTTTTCTCGCATCACTGGCAATGTCAAACAAGCTCGGGGGTTATTCTATGCTTATGGAAAGTCACCCAATGCATATACATGTCTATTGTTTATTTCGTCTCACCCAGCTTTTTGGGGGCTCAGGCTATGGATGGTTTTTCATGGTTTAACTGACCTTAGGCAAAGTAAACCCGGTAAAGCACATTGGGGCCAAAGGAATATTTGAAAGTCTGCCGTTGACACCCTCTCATGCCAAGTGCGGGCAGGGTCAACGCAGGGTCAGACATCCTTATTGAGCATATAAATTGGGCGGGATCTGCGCCACAATTCGGTGACTGCGTGACCCGATGCCTTGTCGTGATGTCGGGGAGGATCAGTGATGTCAACGGAACCGAGATCTACCGAGGTCTTATAATACATACCCATCGACTCTCCCCTCCAAAGTATCCGCGGCGTGTTCGGATCCGTGTCATAGATTTCAGTACATAGCATGATTTAAATCTGCATGAGCACCAATGGCAAAATGGGGCTCGGAGTGCCGTCGCCGAGAGGCATTCGCCTCTGATCATCGGGAGGAGGAACCCCATTTGGGTACCCGCGGCAAAAGCCCGGTAGATCCCGGTACGTACAATCGTCGTTGGTGCTTGACAGCGGGCGCCAGCCGACGCGGACGATCACGTCAAAACGTCTCGCCGCGAGACGTTTTGACTCTCGCGGCGCCGTATTGAGCCCGCTTCCGCACCTATATCTGCAACGCCTCAGCTGAGTCGGCCAAGATGTCGCAGCCGTCCAACAGGTCTACAGGTCCGAATCCCCCACCCAAACCCGGTGGCCAATTCTCCGGTGACTCTGCCAGTGGTACGCCTATTTTCAATTTGAGTTCAACGGTGACCCGAATAATGTTGTAGAAAGGTTTGCGAACGACGTAGTGGTCATCATTCAAAGGGAACGCGTTCGCGTGCCCATCTGGACAGTGGCCGACTTTTGCCAACAATTTAACCTCAGTCATGCAATCCTGGGGCAGCTGCAGGATCAAGGATTCGAGACAACGGGTGGACTGCTCGAGGTCTCCGATGCGTCTTTGGTGGGAGCAAAGTTCAAACCGGGGCATATTGCCGAGATAAAGAGGGCTCTAAAGGAATTCCTGTCCGAGCATGGTCGCCGACCCTGAGCAACCTCTACATAGATACCCACGAAGCCTGTCCAGTGCGAGCTTATCGTTGTAACCTCACAATAATCCGCGGAGTTGAGGGCATGGTGCCTACCTGTGAAATGGTTAGGATACTTGTACAGTGCGGAAAACCCCGTAAACATTTCAGTTGTGGTCGGGTGAATGTGTCATAATATTTGCAACGTAAATATTTTTATGGAGAAGCGTCCCCCGATCACTGTGCACCGTCCAGTAACTCCTTGGATATAAATTCGCGCAAAGCTCTCCGCAGCTCGCCAATCTCACCAATTTTCAGCGTGTCCTTTAGCCCTGTCTCGGAAATTTCCAGAATTGCCCCGGCGGTCTCGAACCCTTCGGATGCAAGAATTCGTTGGATATTCTCATTGATACCATATTCTTGACAGAAGTCGGCCAGGGGTATTTTTGGCACACGGATAGGCTTCCCGTCGCTGGATAAAAACCGCTCCTGGACTTGACCTACGACACCGAGGGAAAGGCACTGTGTCAGCGGCTACTCAATGTAATAATGGCCAATCACTTACTTTTACTGGTAGCATCCTCGGGCCCTCCCATTTCAATGTTATTACAACCGGTGCCTGTTGAAATTTTAGGACTCTTTTTTGTTCGCTGAAAGGATGAATACACGCACTGATTCCGTTGAGCAAGGGTAAAGATGTCGATGACTTGTTCCAGTCAGAGATTTCGTGGACACTGCCATCCTCAGTCTGTTATATACCTGCGGCCCCCGGCCCAGGCCTAAATATATCGAAGTTCGCCAGACGGACACGTCACCAGCCTCGATCCTCGATCTGACTATATAGATGAAGTTTCAAAGTGAACACTGATTATTCGGGAGCTATGACGTGTAACATTCTGGTCTGCCAAAGATAACCTGTTGTTCTGGGAAAATTGCGGGCCACGCAGGGACGCCGTTGCCGCGAGACAGTGCCGCCTATAATCGCTTTCGGCTAGTTCTTGGTGCTCGAACAGGATGTGGAGCTATCTGAAGCGAAGGGACCATCAAGTGCTTATCACCTAACGGCGTTACACCCCTTCTCAAAACAACGTTGGCGCATCATTTTGCCGAAAAGAGGATCACCCATTTGGACAGTCAGCGGAATTAATCAATGTCAAACAACGATGGAAGCAACAGTTTCATAACATAAATATAGCTCATCCATGACAGTCTTGCATATAAGTATACACCGTTGAGCTCATTCCTCACAACCCATTTACACCCACTGCTATGAGCGGCACCTCAATACAGGTTGCGCACTTCCACGGTACGGGCTAAGCGGAATTAAAATATAACGCTCGTTGTTGATTTCTCGGTAGGAGGCTCGGGTGGCGACGGTGGCGAAGGTGGCCACGGGGGCCATGGGGGTATTGGCGAGGGACCTCGATTTGAATATGTGCGTGCAGATCGTCTGACGATTGAACACGCACACATCGGAAACTTCCCGTTCCTTTCCGGTACATACAACCATATGCAAAACACCTCGAGACGCTCATATAAGACAGGTCCTAACCTCCGGACATCCGAGTCAAGTTGCTTGAACCTCTGGCCGGGTGATTTCGTTCCACACAAGGACGTCTTCGCATGGACCCCTCCTGACTCATCAAATTGGCACGATGAAATACTCTCTCGTTGTCGGGATACAACCTTGCCCATATGGTTTGGTGTCCGACGCCATGCCTCGACAATTTATTTCATCTCGTTACCATTCCTTATTTATTTTATGTTAATTCGGCTTCCATATAAAAACTAGAGTACTTGTGGATAATTGTCTGCCCAGTGCAGTCCTGGGGTATATTCGACCTGTGCTAATTCGATCCTGTTAATGCTGTTGACTGGCTGGGGAGGACATTTGTATCGTACAAGCCATTCTTATTGTCACACCTACATGCATTGTGCCCGATTTAATGGGGTGCATCCATGAGTTGTATGTGCATCCCTCTCTCCCCGGGTTGATATTAGGTGCCTTAAATTTGATGATGAGTTCAGCTCAAACCGTAATCTAGGACGGTCACCGGGTGGAAATCTTCAGAAATCCTCCATATTTAGGTGAACCCGGTCTATCCAAATCACCAGATTGGGAGGGTGGACGCAACCTGCGCGCATCGTGACGGAACTATGGTCATTCCGGCAGGCTAGCTAGAAGTCCTGCCGCAGAAACTATAATGATGACCCGACTCCCCGAGCCGGAAGATTTAGCTTTATTAGGCAATATTGATGGCACTGGATATCCACTTGATCACGGTACACGAAAAGTTGGTCGAGGCATTCTACTAGTAATTCCTGAAACATCGGTGTTCTTTGAAACGCCATCCAGTCAGATTCACGACCCGATGGTGTCTCAGCAGCATAGCTATATAACGGACTGCTGTCAGTGCTCAAGAAATCTCCTACACTCTTCTCGCGCGTCCTCACCAATGGGCAAGGAACTCGGTGTGTATGTATCCGTTCAACAAGTAAACAAAAACAATCAATTCTCCAACAGGTAATAGTGAGAGTGATCTTACATTCGGGGTCGGGGAGGGAGCTGCTAGCGGGGGTAAGCGATTCTTGACGGGAAATAGCTCGCCGCTGAAACTGTCTATCGTCGACGCACTAGCTTTAGGGCCGGGTTGTCCGGAGCGCTTTTTATCCAGGGACGGGAAGCCTATCCGTGTGCCAAAATTACCCCTGGCCGACTTTGGTCAAGAATACGGTGTCAACGAGACTATTCTAAAAATCCTGGCAGAAGAAGGATTCGAAACCGCCGGAGCAGTTCTCGAGATTTCCGAAGCCGGTCTGAAGGACAAGCTCAAAATTGGACAAATTGGTGGGCTGAGAAGAGGCTTGCGCGAATTCCTGTCCAAAGAGATGCTGGACGGTGCTTAGTGATGGACGGGCTTTGGCTTGGCCTGGAAGCCGTGGCTTTGGCCCGGCTTGGAGTGGCTTTGGCTCCATGAATTACCAGGCCGGGCCACCACATTTAGCTTTGGCTTGGCCCGGCTTGGCTTTGGCCTGAGCCATGGCTTTTCATCAAGTTGTAAATCATACAAAATGGAAGGCTTACAGTGTTACAAATAATTGTCGATGCCCAGAATCCGTCTTTCCCCAGGTGCGTAAGTACCCTGGGATGGATTTAAAGTCCAACAGAGCTCGTAAATTTAATATTTGATATTTCTTAGCTCTTCTTCAGGTCTTCTTCGGGCAGTTGTGGTAGGAAAGCATTGTATATACCGGCCGGAATGATGAGAAATGGTTGAAATGTTTTATGTGCATTGTATGTGAGTAGGTATTTCGTTAGTTTTCTGCATCTCTTCGGTGTATGGTGAGAGGTTCAAAAGCCACGGCTTTTTGGCCCGGCTTTGGCCCGAGCGAATGCAAGGCCGGGCCAAAAGCCATCTCAGGCCAACATTTTGGCTTGGCTTTGGCCCTGGTACCAAAGCCAAAAAGCCGCGGCTTTTTGGCCTCAGGCCAAAGCCAGTCCATCACTAACGGTGCTGTATCGTCAGACGCTGCTCCATAGAAATATTTCAATCATGCGGATTCCCAGTCGTGACGGTGTGCAAATGTAAGCGCATCAGAATAGCTGGCGAAGTCTCGTCGCTCACAGACTGGAATTCATTCCTGCGAAACTGGCCGGCGCCGGGTATCTACTTTCCCGATTGAATCTCGGGACTTTGCCTGACATAACCGCGGAGACGATCAAATGCGGCGCGAGACGTTTGGGTGTGGGAGTTGTTTGACATATGCGTTTCGCAGATCCCACAAATTACAATTTCAAGCGCCACTGTCGACTCCGTTGAGTCCGTTCGGTGAGATGCTCGCTTTTAAAGCTCGGACCATCTTAGCCAATATGAGCGCCAGAGTTCCCGTCGCCGGCTTCCCGAAGGAGGTGTCTTCTTCCGAGCATGGACAGATGGAGCCATGTGGTGCGCAAGCATCTTGACGCTAGGCACTGTGCGAGGCACGCGGAACTTCTTTCCCGAGCGCTGGGCGGTGAAAACCGCCGCGATGCCACGGATAATGCGAGATGCCGCTATATGCGGGCAGGGAATGACGACAGAGCACAAATCCATGGGGCGTGCGCCCTCAGCTTTCGAAGATTGTTAAAATTGTTGCATGACTGACTGAGCGGTATCTCGAAGTCGAGGTCAGTGAGGTATTCCGACGGCTTTCCAGACGATTCCGAGTAGTATTAGGAGGGCTCTGTATATTCAACTTTGGAAGGACTTCTACGAAGATGGGTACGGTGATAGAGTAGTGCAGTTTTACGCTCGCTCGAGTTCGTTCTAGGAGCCCTGCCAGAGTAAGAGGTCTTTCGAGTCACCTCCGTGGGCTTAGCTGCGCGCTTGTAATGGGCCAACAGCATAGGTAATACTGTAAGAGTGAGACTTCAAGTGCGCGAGAGCTAGACAATAATAACTCAGTCTTCGCGCACACAGAAGTAAGCGGAAGTCTAAATATTCACCTAGACAATAATAACTAGTACAAGTTAGAAAGTGAACCATAGTAAGTAATTGAGTCGCTCACCTCAGTCTTCGCGCACACAGAAGTAAGCGGAAGTCTGAGGGGAGGCGACTCGAGTACAGAGTAAATATATACTGGAAAACGAGTGCCTGAGTATAACCAAAAGAATACTACGAGTGCCTTGATATAACTACAAGAAGAAAATGCGAAAACTATCAGCTATGAGCTATCCTGTTATATCGTACCTTCAGGTAATAATTGTACATAACTTTGCAACGAGACAATATATCGGTTGGACTTGAATCCCGAGTGTGCTACAAGCGCGCTATCCGCTAACACTCCCCCTCAAGCCGAGCGAAGCCCGAGGGCGGAAGCGAAGTGCTTGACTTTTGCAGAAGGCAGCGGCTTTGTGAGTGTGTCGGCAATCATATCCTCTGTAGGACAATACACGAGCCGAATGGCACCTTGCTCGATGACCCAGCGGATAAAATGGAAGCGAATGTCGATATGTTTCGTGCGCGCGTGGTACTGATGATCTTTAGCCAGGGCGATGGCGGACTGATTATCGCCGAAGAGGGTAGTGGGAGTGTCAAGGGGAGTGAACAACTGCGCAAGCATGGAGCGAAGCCAGAGTGCCTCTTTGGTAGCCTCCGTGGACGCGACATATTCGCTCTCGGTGGTAGAGAGCGAAACGATCCCCTGTTGTTTAGAACTCCACGAAACGGCACCACCGTTAATCATGAACGCGTACCCGGTAAGCGCTCGACGATCCTCGGATGTGCTCCCATTCGCGTCCGCATACCCAGCAAGCTGCGAGCCGACGTCGCCGTAAGTAAGCCACAAGTCTCGCGTACCATGCAGGTAGCGAAAAATGCGCTTAACCGCATCCCAATGCGGCATGCCGGGGTTCTTGAGGAAGCGAGACACCGACTGGACAGCGTAAGCGATGTCCGGACGTGTTGCGATTGCCGTGTACATCAGTGAACCCACGGACGCGTCGTACGGAATATCGCGCATAAGCGCGATTTCACGCGTCGTGCTCGGGGATTGAGTCGAGGAGAGGTGGATGGAAGTCTCCATGGGAATGGAAACAGGTTTAAGCTCGTCGAGGCCGTAACGGCGAAGGATTGAGTCAATGTATGAGCGCTGAGATAAATGAATTGTGCGCGCCTCTCGATCCCGTTTGACCTCGATACCCAGAAGCCAGTGCAGCTCTCCCAAATCCACCACTTCGACGTGCTTTCCTACACCCGCTTTGAAATCAACCACCGACACCAATTTTTCCGCCGCAATTGTGCAATCATCCACGTGCACCACCACAATACACACCACACGGCCATTCTTGCGCTCGAAGAACACGGCCTGGTCGGACTCACAACGCCGGAAATCCATAGACTTGACCAGAATATCCACGAGTTTTTGGTACCAGCGGCGACCACTCTGTTTCAAGCCGTACAGAGTTTTCAGCAAGTGACAGACTTTCCCGGAAGAGTCGGGAGCGGGGAAGCCGGGAGGTTGGCGCATGAAGATCTGCTCATCAGCGGTGAGCTCTCCATTTAGGTACGCGCCCTTGATGTCGACCTGGTGAAGTTCCCAGTCGAGTTCCGCGGCCTTAGCGAGTACGAGGCGGATCGAAGCGAGTTTAGCGACAGGTGCATAGACATCGAAATAATCAACACCGGGGACTTGAGAAAATCCCTGGGCGACGAGACGGGCCTTATAGCGAGTAACGTTGCCGGCTGCGTCTTTCTTGGCTTTGAAAACCCATTTCGAGCCTACGATATTAGCATCAGCCGGCGGATCAACGAGTTCCCACGTTCCCTGCGCGGCTAACACAGCTAACTCCTCACGGATTGCCGTCTCCCACAACGGCCAATCTGGTCGCCGACGCGCCTCAGCAAGAGAACGAGGCTCCAACGCCTCTGCCATGCTCATCTCAGCCGCCATCGCGTACTCCTCTGCCCAATCCGCGGCCATCATCCAATCTGCGTTACCCTCCCCCTCAAACTCGTCGGGCTCAGCTATCGGCTTGGGAACACGAATTCCTCTGGCCACAATGGGGTCAGAGGCGCGATTCGACGTGCTCCCTTCACCACGCAAGAGTTCCTGCACGCGTGCACTTGGCTTGCGCATGCGCTTCGCGGGAAGTTCCGGCTCGGGCGGCATTACAAGAACTGGAGGTTCTGCAGCTGGAACGAGCGCCGGCGCCGGTGCAGGCGCAACTGGCGCGGGGGCAGCGACAACAGGACGAGCAGGAGGAGCAACAGGGACGTTGGCAGGAGGAGGTATGTCCGTGTCAACTACAAACTCCCAACTATCATCCTCGAGATGCTGATGCGATGCCTGGGTCTTGTCAAACCAGACATTTCGTTCCACGCGAACTGTGCGGTTGTCGGGGTAGAATACCCGCGTCCCATTCGCGCTACGGTCGTCGAATCCCAACCAACGCGCTTCACGCACGCGGCCGCCGAGTTTGCTGCCTCCTTTCACCCGCACCCACACTGTCTCTCCCCACTCGTGCACGCCCCGCAGGTCCGGTTTGCGACCGTAGATCGCCTCGTACGGCGTCATGCCATCGACGGCCTTCGTCGAGGTGCGATTCAGCAGCCAGACAACGTGCCGCGCAGCCTCCGGCCACAAATTGCGCGGAAGGCCACTCGCGTGTAGCAGCGCGCGAACGCGCTCAACGATCGTGCGGTTACGGCGTTCCGCAACGCCATTATGCTGGGGGGTGTCGTGGACGGTAAGCTTCTGCTCCGTGCCCGATGCTTTAAGGTGCGCAATAAATCCCTTCCCCGTGTATTCACCGCCCCGATCTGAATGAAGGCGCTTGATTTTAGCGTCCTTCTGCGTCGCGAGCCATGCCTCGTAGTCTTTGTAGGCATCCAGCGTCTCGTCCTTGCCCTTCAAGAAATAGATTTTGGTATGGCGCGTCTTATCATCGGTGAACGTCACATAGTAACGACGCCCACCCAGCGAGACATTCGGAGCCGGACCCCAGAGGTCCGAGTGAATCTCCTCGCCTACCTCGCTGGCGCGCTCCCCTTGGCGGACCTTTGCGACAGGCTTCCGCGTAGCCTTCGCGTAGACGCACGACTCGCAAAAAGTCGGCTCGCCGGACGATAAGTCCAGCCGCACGCCCGTCACAAAACCGTTCTCAACAAGTTTTCGGGCGGCATCCGGGGCGATATGCCCCATGCGACGATGAAGTTCCATGATGGTAACTTCCTCTTCGGCCGCATTGGCGATCTCTGGCTGACGCACAACACGATACAGGCCCCTTCCATTTTTAGGAACCTCGCCGATCTTCTCGCCATCAGGCCCGCGCAGCGTGCACGTCCCATTCGAGAATGTCGTCGCCACACCGGCGTCATCGAGACGGCCGATGGAGATGAGGGTGTACCCGACTTCCGGGGAATACAGCACCTCCGTGAGATGGAGCTTCGAGACGTCGACCCCATTAGGTACGTCTATCACCATATCACCTTGTCCGACCGCGCTAAAACCTGACTTGTTTGCAGCGCTGAAGGACCGCGGGGGAATTTCGACGAAGTTATTCAATTCGTCGCGGAACGGAGTTATGTGGCGCGTTGTACCCGAATCGTACAACTCAGAGCGCGGTGAGTTCTTTTCACTTTGCCCCTTAGTTACCGCAGCCGCCTCATCCTGCGTCGCAGTCTTCAGCGCATCGCGGACATAGTCCCACGATCCCACGCTGTCCGAGTCCAGGTCAACATCGACGAAGGAGTCGCACTCGCTTCCATCGACCCCGGATAGCTCCTCGGAACTGCCGCAAGACGGCTCGAAACCGCCGCCATCCTCCCCCACTTCGGAAAACCAGTCGGAATTACTGGAATCCCCATCGCTCTCGTCGTCCGAATCACTGACCGCTTGCAGAACAGGCATCGACTCGTCCTCGGAGTCCGACACCGGCTGTAACTCGGGCATCTCAGATTCGTCTGAGTCGGAGGCAATATCGACGGCCCAGGCCCCCTCGCTTTCGGAGTCCCAGTCCACCGCCGCAGCTGTACCATTCGACGACTTGGCCGCAGGCGTCGAATCTTTCGGCTTTTTCGGCTTCTTGCAATCGCGCGCGAAGTGGCCTTTCGCGCCGCAGTTCCAGCAAGTGCCGCGGGGTTTGCCTTTCCCCTTCTCCGTTGCCGCCAACGCCTCATCCCCATCACTGTCCTTCCCCGTTCCACGACGCTTGCGCTCGCCCTGTCTCCGGTCAAATTCCTCCGAGATTGCGGTCATGAACGGGCCGCAGGGGATGGTGCCAGTGGAGCTGAATAGCTTAGCTGCACTGAGCTGCGAGGAAGCGAAGCCGGAAAGGTACTGGGGTAAGCACCCGATGATGGTGGAACGAAAATCGTCTTCGCTGATAATGATTCCCAGGGTCGATAACTCCTCGCGGCGAGTCGAGAGGTTATCCAGGAACTCACGGACGTTGCCCAAGGCAGGGCACTTCGACTGCAAGAACTGCGAGCGAAGGTTCGTCTGTGCGTAAGCTCCTTTCGTGCTGTAAGTGACCACAACATGATTCCACATGCTGGCGACAGTCGGCATGGGATTCAGCAACAGCGCAACAGAATCGGGGACTCTCTGCAAGATCAGAGCCTTCGAGTTCCGCTCGGCCTTATCCCAAGTGGTAAGCTCGTCCGCTTGCGCCTGAGTTACAGGCGCGTTCGGGAATACCGGACGCTGATCTGTGCCGTCGAAGTGGCCGAGATAGCCCTTGGCATCGACAGACGCAAGGAAGCGGAGGGAAAAAATCGGGAAGTTGTTGCCGTCAGAGGTAACTTTGAGACTGGGGACAGAAGACGGGAGGACGTCGTTTAGGATAGCGGTAGCGGCCATGTTGGTAGTACGGAGATAATGATAGCGCAGTTAAAGGCGGGGCCCAATAACCTGTAAGAGTGAGACTTCAAGTGCGCGAGAGCTAGACAATAATAACTCAGTCTTCGCGCACACAGAAGTAAGCGGAAGTCTAAATATTCACCTAGACAATAATAACTAGTACAAGTTAGAAAGTGAACCATAGTAAGTAATTGAGTCGCTCACCTCAGTCTTCGCGCACACAGAAGTAAGCGGAAGTCTGAGGGGAGGCGACTCGAGTACAGAGTAAATATATACTGGAAAACGAGTGCCTGAGTATAACCAAAAGAATACTACGAGTGCCTTGATATAACTACAAGAAGAAAATGCGAAAACTATCAGCTATGAGCTATCCTGTTATATCGTACCTTCAGGTAATAATTGTACATAACTTTGCAACGAGACAATATATCGGTTGGACTTGAATCCCGAGTGTGCTACAAGCGCGCTATCCGCTAACAAATACAACGCCGTCGATAGGACTTCACGAAACTCGATCTCCCTAATTATTCTTCAATAAGAAGTCCTTCAATGCCCTCTTCAGTTCACCAATTTGACCGACTCTGAGCTTGGCGTCCTTCAGCGTCGCCTCGGAAATCTCGAGAAGCGCCCCTGCCGTCTCGAATCCTTCTGTGTCAAGACGATCATGGATCTCGGCACTGAGGTGATATTCGTGGCAAAATTCCGCAAGCGCTAAAGTCGGCACGCTAACAGTGCGCCCCTCGATGCGCACAAACCGCTGCGGAGGCTTTAGCCCTTGAGAGTTTGTCAGCGGCGAGTTAGACAGTGCAGAATCACTCACGGCTGGCACTAGGAGCAGTCACACGGTTCATTCTAAGAGGAATTCCACTGTTGCCTGTTGACAATGTAGAACACAGGTCAAGTGAGCACTGTGGGTCCTAAGGGAGCGAGTTTGGTGATCGTCGCAGATGCTAATAACTGAGAGAATGCTTGAACTTTGACAGCTCAATCAGTCTCCTTTCCATTATATAGTGCCACGACCTAAAAATATTGGCAGCGGACAGAGAAAAATGTGGCTGACTAACATTTCAGACGATGTTCGGATCGCGCTACAAAGGGTATATTCGTCCGCTGCATCCGAGTGTAGAAACCATCAAATCTCACGTGGCGGTCCACCCCCTCATTATCCATACCATTATCCGAGTTACGCCTTTTGGGAGGAAATGGTATGCGGGGAACTCGCTGGGAGCTGCCGCCAGTAGCACATCCCTGGAATCGGGTAACCCGGTGACTTGATTGGTGACAGATTTGACACACATATCGTAGCGTAAAATGGCTGTCCCCCAGGGCTGTAAGATGCTGTCATTGTGTCCAGATAGGATCAAGTCGATTGTGGTGCGGTATTGGGGCGGTACCGGCAAGAATCATTCTACCTGGATGTTTAAACTGCAGACTCCAGCAGCACATGCCAAAAAAAATCAATCAATCAAAAGGTTTCAGCGGTCGAAGGGCGACCAATGCAGAAGCAGCCGTGCCTTCTCAATGAATCGGAGTTGAACTTGGTCCTAACATAATGAATTATAATCAAACTGGGTGAGTAATAGAGTATGACGCCGCCAATTCGACGAGGAAGTCACTAACCGTGTGCATGCTAGCGCGTGGCGCAGGAGATTGCTGGTGGTGTCGGACATCGGCGCTGAGCTTGGGCTACAGCTGTTTGTACGCGGTCTTCGATGCACATTCCTTCCAGCCTCTGTGGCTAAGAAGTTGGAGTATCATACAGCGGGTGCTGCGGAGGATTAAAAAAGTTGCTTGTACAATAGTGTGAAAAGCTCAAGGCGTAACTCAACCTCCAGCCGACAGACCCAGATCAGACGAGCAGTGTGTATATGCCACGCTGCGAGCGCACAGGGTAAGTACTCGTGTATTACCGGGCCACGGCGTCTCTCACACGGTACATTCGCCAAACATCCAGCACGCAACAGTGAGGGCATACAACATAACGAGCCACGCCTCGCCCGCGCCCACGCGCATACCGATAACAACGGCGTGGTGAGCGCACGATCTTAAGGATGCAGGGAGGATTCGCTGGGAGGAACGTAGACGAGCCGGATGCCTGTGGTATGTAGAATATCGCCCGCCCGAAGGCCCGCGCCGCGCGTTCCCTCTAAGTTCGAGAGCTTTCCGCGACGCCGTCCTGCCATAGTTCCCCGTGCTCGCCCCACCGGCGCTGCTCCCACTGAGCCCGGATCGAAAACTGGCGGCTTGTCGTAAGGGAGAAGGAAGTAGCGGTGGCGGCGGCGGGGACGAACGAAGGAGGAGGACGAGGAAGAAAAGAAGCGCTTCCGATCTCGACAGCGCAATAGCGCCTCCCGGGGAGACGCACAAAGGATCCTCTCGCCTACATTCTCGATTCCCCGATTGGGTTTGCTGACTAAGCTTTTGCGCTCGGGTCACCAGACAGTAGTGCCCGATCAAGGAGAAAGTAAGAGGGCGGGAGCCGGGAGGTGCTTGCCGACGGTGGCCCGCAGCGAGATAAAGGAGGTAGTGACTCCGAGGAAGCCATATGTCGACGCAGGATGTAGCATGGAGTGGTAGTCACCAGGAAGGAGGTTGGGTCTGGATCCTCCCCACTTCATGTCACGGAGTGTCGAGCGGGAATGAGCGAGGGGAGCGGGGACCGCGTCGGACGGGGCTTCGTATCTTGGTCGAAATGGAGCGGGAGCAATGGGGAGCTTCGCTTGTGATCTGGCGGATGGTGAAGATGAGGGAGCCAGGGACGAATGCGATGAAGCTGGGCTCGGTGTCCGCCACGTCCTTGGGAGCGCGCACGGACTCACGGGCGGTCGTTCTTGTGCGGACGAGGATGCCCCACAGCCCCATCGCGAGCTATCCATGCCCGCGAATCGTGAATCACTGTAGCCTTGTGGTATAGGTGGGGTGCCCGAGACGTACGGGGGAGAGGGGCTCCCAGCAAGCGCGGAATGAGACGGCAAGGGCGGGATATGCGGTTTTCCTCGCGTCTACATGTACACCCCTTCTTGCTGTCTGGAGGAGCGGAGTGCGAGTGCCGCTACGCTGAGCACACCTCTGATCGTCGGCGATGTGCACCTCCGCGCGCTCGTCCGTTCACCCCGCGTACAAAGTCCGCGCGCTCACCGTCCAGGAGCGGACACGGCTCCGCTCTGATTCGCGACGCATCTCAGCCAGAATGAGGGACTGCGCAATGCGAAGCGCGGGACAGACGCCGGTAGCGGTGGGCGCGCGGGCAGTGGGCGTTATGGATTCCCTCCCGAGTAGTAGGTGTGGATGCGGGCCGGATGAAGCAGTATTAGTGCCGGGCGCGCGTGGTGTGCGGAAAAGACGAGAGGGGTCCGCAGGTGCATCGGGGGCGGGCGTGGATGCGTGTGTCCAACGACGGGTCCGCGCGACCATCCGCAGACAAGTATGGCCCGTAGAGTTGAAGGAAGCACCAGTTGGGCAGCTCGAAGCAATCGCGGGTGGGCCGAGAAGCGAGTGACATCGTTTCGCCAAGATAATGGCGCCGGGATGTGTGTGGCTTGGCGGACGATCCCTAAGTGATGACATTCGATTTGGTAGATGCTGAGCACTGAAGTCTGAAGGATACTCCAAACGTCCTGCCTGCGGCCCGCGAGAGTTCACATAAGTTCCCTGAATGGAAGATCATTTTGAAATAATTACTTGGGAGCACATCTAAAAGGAGCAGAAAAAATGGGTATACGACGACAGTCACGACACGTCCAGTGAGGCACAGGGGAGCGCTCGCTGCCGGTAAAATGGGACACACCTTTGTGCCCGCTTATGTCAAGATATCATATCTGCCATTCATTTCCTCTGAATCATCTGCGTCGACCCATGTTTGCGGACGCCTTCGACTACATCAGGGCCGGGCGAAGGTGAGTATGATGATGGGTAGGACTTTGATCGCCGAGCACGTGCAGCTGTGATCCAGTGCTGGCCCCAGTTCAAGGTTTCAACAGGTCAACCTTCCTGCCAGCCTTCAACCAAACGCGGGTGTGACCAGAGGCCCGACCGTGCGCAATTACGGAGAGCGCCGAGAAGTTTTCCACCGATCTCAAAGCACTGATCGTTTCGATGTCGGGACTACTTATTGGAACCTCGGGTTGCAGGTAGAATAACCTGTCCTCATCCATGGAGCACATGTAGAGTTTAAGATATCGGTAGAAATAAATGGAGGAAACATTTAGTTCCTGCCCAACTTTAGCACCGGTGCTTTGCCGGTGCCACCTTTCCCGCCGACCTTGCCCGTCCCGCCGGTGCCACCCGTTCCTCCTACAAGTTGTAAGTACTGATTCACATATCATACTAAGGCAGCTCACCGGAAATGTTGCCAGTTTGACAGCTGATCTCGACCTTCGGGCCATCACCTTCGCCACCCTCACCACCAATATCCAGGCCACTTACACCCGCAGCCCCCAATCTCCCTGTCCGCGCATGGTAACGACCCGGTAAAATCGGATAAAACTGGCCATACCTGCAATGTCACCCATATCCGTCCGGCCCGCGTGAATCATCTGGGCGAGTGCCAGCTTGTGTTTTCCCAGAGATGAGGAGGGATCTGTGCTGTTCAAGAGGTCGAGTCTGTCTTGCGAGTGGGCAGCCTTCAGATCCTTTGTAATTGATTGCAATTCCCTGTGGATGAAAGATAAGTCGAGTCGTCGGTCCTAATAGGCGGGACACTGACAGTTTCAGAGCGTCGATGAGGACTCGACCCTGCTCAGGGTTATCTACCGCTATCTCAGAAATGATGGGCGTGACGAGCTCTATTTGTTCAGCTACGACAGTGAACCCTCGGGCATCGGCCCACGCTTCCTAGACGCAAATTAGAATTGGCGCGAGAAAATTCGACTGTTCTTACCCCGATGTGACCCATGATCTCCAGGAGCGGGTCGATGACAGCGATCAGAATCGACCCAAATGGAATATTGCTGGAAACAGAGCTGAGCGTCTTCAATGCCAATTGCAGGGTATCCCGTGCGTTAGTGGAACCATCTGGTAGACCTAGGGAAGGACGCGCGCCGTCTGGGGAAGATCTCTGCATCTGGCCGTCGGCCTCATTCGTTCCAGTGCGCGTCTGGACTTGGTGGAACGGGAAATGGCACTGGTGGTCAGCAAAGGAGAGAGGCAAAAAGGGACACCTGAGTTCACCATAGTCTGCACTCGACGTTCGATGAGTGATCTACGCTTTCTAACTGTGGCGGATTGCAGGAGGAGCGGAGGTTTTATGATGGAAGGTCGCCAGTCATTTCCGCCTATGTGGGCGTGGGAGGATTCATCCTACACGCGGTCCCCACGTTGTCTTCCGGTTATGGGCACGGAGCAACCGGGAGCATCACCGCTATCAACGCCCCGACCACTGCCCGACTCCCCGTTGGTCATCGCTCACAAAAGAAGACCCGGACAATGCGAAAGTTCAGCATCGGGCGATACTTTGATGGTTGTTACTCTTGGACACGCAGCCAAATATCCCTTCGTCACCTCCTCCGACAGTGAATAACTTGAATATCAGAAATCTCAAAACATTACTCACTTTGCGTCAACTTTGCGTTGTAAATCTCATTTTAAGACTGTGAGTAACCGGAGTGATTACCAAGTGATTACACACTGACTCGCCCCCATATTTACGTAATTTAATTTTTTAAATTTAAGTCCGCGCGGGCATGTGGCACATACTGTACTATTTAATTCAATTCGTCGGTCACGCGTCACAGGCCCCAAATCGACGAGGCTGAGCGCGAACTTGTCAAAAAAAGTCACAAAATCGCGAAAAAAAACGCGTCCAAAATTAATTCTTTTTCTTCGCTTACGCGCCCTGATGTTGGAATGGCCGCGGCGCTCACACAGCTGCCATTTCTGACGTGATCGGAGAAACTCGACTTGTCCCGCTCCCACACGCACTCGCTCGACGCTAAAGCACACTGGCAGCTCACAAAGCCTTCAAGTTCTATTGAAACTACTTGGTAGATAAGGGAGCTCAATACCAGGAACAGGGATACAATTGATTTCACGTCATTCTGATCCGCTCGCTCATGCACTGGGTCATAGAAACTTGCTGAGCGTGCGCCATTTCATTTATCTCGCCTCAGAATCAAGGCAGCTGAGTTTAGAATGGAATTCTGGATGTCCTAGAGCAAAGCGTGATTTTTTTTTTGTGTCACGGTCCCCAGGGGCAATCGACGAATATGCAACGAATATGAAAGTTCGTTGCTCGATGTCACGGGTCACAGGGCGCGCGAATTGAATTAAATAGTACAGTAAAGCATTGTTGCAACATAAAACATTGCGCGGGAAGCACCCTGTGTCTCAGACGAAGTCCAGCGCCGGTCGGACTTCGCCGGGCCAGGAGAAAATGCCGCGCCTGCTGCGCACTGCCGCGGCCTGAACCCGACTAAGCAACTACCTTAATCCTGAGTTGTACTGTAGAATTGAGTCTTAGAGATGTACTGGACTACTATAAGTCTTGAATTATTGGTACTGATTTAGGTACCAGGTCTATGTCCAAAAAATCCGCAAGTCCAATATCACGTGATATGTGCCTGGAGCTGTGGCTATGCGCCGACCGCGGTCTAGACCTTGTCCTTTTCCGGCGCCTTAGAAAGTTGCTAGCTGAAGCTACGAGAGCTTGCTCCGGCTAGCATAAGCGTAAGATAAGGTAAACGACTAAAATGGAGGACCGCGGTGACTTGCACATGACTTGTGACTTCGGTCACAAGTCACATCCTTTCTTGTGCTCGCGACATCCATCTTCCTCGGCCGGCGTCGTCTCTTGCACACAGTTTTTTGGCCAGGACTTCTTCCCTATATCTTCTGAATGCTATTCATGGTTTGAGTCTTCTGCCTCAGGTCTTTGAGGATGGTTAGCTTGCCTAATTTGGCTGGGGTCTCTTGGAACGACATCTGCTTCTTTTGTCATTTCTGTCAGAGCTAGCTGCTTCAGGAATCAATCTGGGATCTTCAAAACATATGTCTCATATGGAAAACTGTTGAATTCTTGCTGAGTGCCATATATTTATCTTTTTATCTGTAATGAGTTTGCGGCACTTTGGGTGGTTCCCATTGTATATTTCTGCATTATTCTCTCTATCTCTGGGCATGTACATGGGTACATGTTTAATCTCCATAACCAGGAGGTTGATCAGATCGTCCCAACCCTTTCCGAACCCAATGTGCTGGATACATCTTCGGATGTATCAAATTTCTTGATGCTGTGAGGTTGTCTATACTGGCTTTTCTACACCGACACAATTTAGCGGGTGTACATCTTTTTTCTCTGCACTGGTGTTGTTCCCTTTGTTTCATCCTATACTGGTGTGAATAGCCAATATACGTCTCATCCTATACCTCGCTAATAGCGGGTATACGTCTCTTTCAACGCCTTGCTCTGTGGGCACCTATATCTCGCCGATAACGGGTTTACATCTCATTTGTTGCCGACGCTTTTACGGGCACACCCTATATCTTGTGGGCAGCAGGATATACATCTTTTCAATGCCGTGCCTGCATGCACATCCTATACCTTTGGTATACGTCTCCTGCTGAGTGCAGATTGGTCCGCCTAGTGCATACCAATCAGTACTAAAACCTCCAGCGTCTCGACTTTGTTTGGCCTGACCTGCTGTCATTAGACACTGGCCGCTGGGGAAGGGATACATTTCTATTCTTCTTCTCTCCATCCTTCGCACCACTCCTATTTGGGGGTTTCGGTCGCCTCTTTGATTTGCCCTTCAAGCGAGCTTTGCTCTTGGGAGCGTTGCTCCGGTTTGGTATTTCTAGGGCTTCATCTTCATCTCCCGAAGACCCTGGAGTGCCTTGTGTACGGAATTGACCTCGCGATCCAGAGCCAGAATATTTGAGCATCTCTCGCCCAGCTTCTATGCTGCCGATAGAGTGTTCTAGATCTGGATCGGAGCCGTTGAGCTTCGTGCTTGACGGCAGCATCAATTTCCTGACAAACCGACAACTCTCCCAATTTTTGGCATCCTCAACAGATTCGCTCTGTTATTACTTATCAAATCATCTATTGTATTGTTGATTTATCCATCTCATAGCTAGGGTCCTCTCAAACATAGTCTACCTTTGCTAAACATTTTGAGATTTCGCCCCATGCACGTGCTTCCCAAAGGGGAAGGATGAATGTACATGTTTGCTCCAAGACCGGAAACGGATCCATTGTGACGCGTCACTCCCTTTCCTCCTTGCTCTCTCTCACTACCACCACACACCCCCGTTATCGTCCATTGACCCTCACCATGACAAGCGACGCTAGAGTCGCGTGTTTCCCGCCACCCCCCGCTCCAGCGCTCTCTCGGTCCGCGCGACATTCACCCGCCTCGTACGCGCAATGTGCCACTTGCCCGCGATTGTCATGCCACCGCGCCGCTTCCTGTGGGGCCGGGATCTAGGCTGCATTGGTGCGTGTATTCCTCGGTCCCATTGCCAACGAGCTGCCGTTGGTCCTGGGCGCCGATGTCCTGCTCCCTCGGCGTCTCGCATCGGCGGAACTCCCATCACGCGCACCCGCAGCTGCGTCGCAAGGGACGGGAGTTGCGTGCGGTCCTGCACTGGCTGCCCTCGCAAATAGTACACCTTTTCCTCCTCGTGCCTTCGCGCGCTACCCTGTCGCGCCAAGACATGTCCCTACATTTTCAATTGAATTGCAATGGTAGATTGCTTGCAATGACCTCGAATTTCGTTTTTAGCTGCTCTCACTTGGACAATATACATATATATATTTGATTCTCTCGTTCCCTTAGTCCTTAGCGGCACAGGCTCTTCAGAATCTCGCGTCGAGACTGTCATTAAACGGTATGGTGTACCAACTCCATATTTGAAATTTAACCAGGGTCCATCCTGATACTCAGTGCAACCTTAAGAACTCAACTCGTCGTCTCGTACCCATGTTATTACAGAAAAAACTAAAAGGTATAATATGTGTACATTGCGTCGGTTTCCACCCCATTTTTTAATGAGAATTGCCTCAGAGCCCTCTGCACCTCCGCAATCTGTCCCATTTTGAAGCCGAGGCCAGTAAGGGTATCCACGGTGACCTCGCAAAGTGACGCGGCCGTCTCGAATCCGGCTTCTTCGATAAGCGAGCGGATCTTATTGCTGATGCGGTACTCCTTGCAAAATTCAGGGACCTCCAAGTGCGGCAACATTTCGATCTTGTCAGACGAGTGCACCGGCTGCACAATCTTGGGACGACGTCCGACTCCCCCCTTTCCGCCGATTTTGTCGCCGTATCCGCCAACCCCACCGTGACCGCCTGAAATGAAATAATGGGCAGCCATGCTTGGATCAAAATAATGAACATACCACGAATGTTGCGGTTGGCTAGAGCACCATTTATGTCTCTCCTGAAGATCTCAGGGGCTTGGCCCTCGCCACCCTCTCCTCCGACGTCGGCGGAAGCTCCACCCGTCCCCCCGTGTCCGCCTGAAAGAAAAAATAATTAAGCTGGCCATTCTACACTGAGTGAATATAGCCGTACCACCGACCTCGCGGTTGTCGCCGTCGTTGAAGGGCTCGCCGTTAGGATTCATTCTGGTTTGGTTATCTGCATTATTACGAGAAGACATGTTGCACCTCCTTGTCCATAATATATAGTGGGCGAGGCTAAAAATAATGCACCTGATAAATTGCTGTTAGGGGTTTGGTCATCGATATTAATTATATACTTTCCGTAACCGGTGCTACGTTGTTATTTAAATCAACGAATGGGTCGTTGACAGCTCCCAGCTGACTGTCTGCGGGAACGGCCTCAAAGAGAGTGGATGCCTGGGGTGATATTCACTGGAGAAAGTGAAACACTGTCCAGCTCGTCCCGCAGAGCGGCAACAACTTGCAGCTTCGGGAGTTTACATGTCGGAAATGCCCGATGGATAGGATTTCTTATCGGAGAATTCGGGCGGCGGCGATGTCTTGGATTTTAACCTGTGCCTGTTCTGATTTCGGTGTCGACAGCTCGATCCAGTGCCAGAGCTGTAGTACCTTTGTCTCGTTTCGTCAGAAACCGGGAGTGGTTAGTCGGACCTCAATGCTACCGGCCTACATCCTGCTCCGGGTCCTTTAAGAAGATCCCCGACCGGGTTAAATTACTGACCATACGATCTGTCAACGATTGGAACCGATACAGACCTGGATTGTGTGGAACACAAATGACATGAGTAGGCGCCTGCAACCACATTGTGAATCCGTGTTTTTGTCTCGACGTGTCATTTTGATGCTCGTCCAACTTCGTAAAGCGCTCAGTACTACAGAATGTCACTCGGGCAGGAATGAAAGAGCAGACATCCTGTGTCGATATTCTTGGGCGGCGCTAACACAAGCGCTCGGGATGACGACAGTCGTGAGATCCACGAGGACTCGTCCCAGGTGCAGCTGTGCCAGCAAGAGTGAGGCGTTGATCGCCGATCAGTGGCTGTGCATGATGCCGGCAGTGCTTGGCCCAGCGGTAGATAAGCACAGGTTGACCATAGGCCGCGTGTTAGTTTCCAAGAGAAATCCCTTCACCAGTGCTTCGTGCCTCATGAGCATCTCCAACCTGGTGATCAGAGTGGGGTTCGAACCCACGCCCCGATATTGTTCTCGCTGTTCGAAAGCTTGCCCACTCAAAATGTTCTAGCCCCGCCCCGCGGTCCCCTGTCCGTCCCTAGTTTGGCTGTGTTGAAAGATGGCCTGTCACATGTTATTCTATTTGATTCCAGTGTTACAGCTTTTCACTCATTGTCCACAGCACTTTACAGCCGCCTCTACAGCCCTTTATACAGTCCTTTACAGCTTCGGACAATGGGTGAAAAGCTGTAACAATGGAATCAAATAGAATAACATGTGACAGGCCATCTTTCAACACAGCCAAACTAGGGACGGACAGGGAACTGCGGGGCGGGCTGGAACATTTTGAGTAGGCAAGCTTTCGAACCCAGAGAACAATATCCGGCCGTCGGTGCAGAAATCCGTCCCGTTACCGTCCCGTTGAAAGTTTCCTCGAGGTCTCGATGGAACGGGTCAGCCACCTGTCACCAGAACCCGTCAAACCGGTGCAACGGGCACGGCAAACAGCCCTAGGAAAAAGGGCCTCCATGTAGTCAACTACAGGTCTCGGCTAGTCTCAACAAACAAAGCCTCGTAGTCTCAACCTAGTCTACCCGCAGTATCTGACCATCTTCCTCGACACCGCACCTTTTGCCACTGACCACTTGGCCACCTGACACCTTTCTATGAGTCTGCCCCAGATCCACGCCCGAACAGGCAGTTTCTCGAGCAAACCCCTGCGCAAAAAGGCGATTCCTTAGACCCATGCCCAAAAAAGCAGTTCTTAAGGCCCACACCCAAAAAGGTAATTCTTCAGATTTACGCCCAAACGGGTAGCAATCCGACCCACACCCGCTCTTCAACGCCACTCACTCTCAATGCCCGCCACCCCCTCCCCCGCCCTTGCAGCTCACATTGAGTAGGATCTCAATGTAATCGCCGTGTGCAATGCTTGCCGCCCTGCCTTCAATCTTCTCTACACTTTCTACCAAGTCCAAGGAAAAGGCCCGTACACTCTCTACCTGCCCAAACCCAGACTTGTCGAGACCACGCAAACCCCAGCGCTCCTCGAGAGCCGCATCAATAACGGACCAACAAGACCTGCCATCTTGAAAACTGTGACTTTGTGGCATTGAAACAGGCCGACAAGCAAGTCAAGACCCTCGCCACCCTACTCAACACTCAACGCACCTGCGCTCACATGAGGGTTGAGGCCAGGGTGTGTTCCACTCCCCTCAAAGCCTTTCCATGCTCACCTGTCTACGCAGGACACAGCAAGTGCCAGTAACCCTATTAAGTTTGCTTAAACAATGGCCGTCCCAGCGTAAATCAGCGTTAAAGTAATGCTCAGATTAATGACATATTTGAACGTGGTTTGAACACTGTTTGAATAGTGTTCAAAAATACAAACAAGCTGACAGGCATTGACGGGATTCGAACCCAAGACCCGTCAGGAAACGAAGTCTACGGAAGGCGGCGGAACCACTCTGCCAAAGGTGAATGATGCAAATTGCCGCACCAGTTGTCCAACAGGGTTCCCAGGAACCCGTTTGTTATCGAAAATTTTTACAAGGCCAACATGTCTTGAGTAGTGTCAACAAGTTAGATCTGAGAGCTTGAGCAGTTTGCTTAGTGAATGCTGCGTATATGAATCTATTCCTAGTCATTTTCCCATCGATTTTGCTTCAAACCTGAACAAGGTCTGTCACATTGGTTAATCTTATTTCAGGAAGGTCGTTTTTTTCTAGTGATTGTGCTCAACTCCTTAGTGTTGGCAATATCCAGA
This sequence comes from Mycena vulgaris, assembly GCA_029204335.1. NCBI lineage: Eukaryota > Fungi > Basidiomycota > Agaricomycetes > Agaricales > Mycenaceae > Mycena > Mycena vulgaris. The sequence continues at coordinate 49,269 of JARGYA010000123.1, read as the reverse complement.
TGTGCTCTAGGGTATATCAGGTTAGCCGCCATCCTGTTCTTATCTAGTATGTGGCCATTGGAAGCACAATATTTATTTTACGAGGAGCATAGGATGTTGTACATGACAGTTAGACTTTGAAGATTTTTATCAGTTGCGTGGTATAGTGGTTAGTGCCTGCCCTCCTCCTGGACTCGTTGTGTTCTTGTAAAGCGAAGGCTCCGGGTTCGAGTCTCACAGTTGCCTGTGTTTTTTTAAATGAACTGGTTTGAACACTGTTTAAACCCTCGTTCAACCCCTGATTGAACTGCTGTTTAATCTCAGTTCAAAAACAAACCTCTGTTCAACCATGATTAGCGTAAAAGCCTGCAGGCTATCTGCTTGCTGCCTCACGTACCTTGTTCAACAGAGCATTACTTAAACACTGATTCGCGTTGCAACGCTCATTGCTTAAGCAAACTTGCTAGAGATTTACCAAGTGCCCGCCCCAGCCTGGGCCAGTGCCGAAGAAAGATAATGCAGGTGAGGCGGTGAAGTAATTGAGAGGATAGATATATACGGTTTTTCACCGGCCACTGAGAAAAAAAATTGAGTCTGCCTCTTCCTTCAACAAAATATCTGAATAGGCGGAAACATGTATCTATATGATAGCTTTGTGGTACCGAAATACCAGAATTTTACCGGACCAGATGGGAAAGCTCTAGCCAAAACAATTGCCAAAGTGCCATTCCCGTGTCAATGAGGCAGTCACACAATCACTTTCCGACTCGCGTTTTGCGCAGCTGGAGCACAGGATAAGCTTGGATATACCACTGGTAGGCATGTGTCAGGCCAGACGAAAATGTGAACCACCGGCCCCAATACAGGGCTAGCGCTGCGCACCACTAGTTAACATCTAAATACTGTCCGACCAAGCGCAAGCATGCACCGAGCTGGGCCACCACGAAGGAGAACCCTTGCTTCGGATAAACGAACACAATGGTTGATCTGATCAAATAAAAACAAGCAAATGCAGAGACTGCAAGTGCTGTGAGATGGTGGAAGAAGGAAGAGAGACAAAGAACAAAGACGACACGTCGCGTCGAAGTCACGAAGACATGTGATACAATCACATTGTTCACTTGCCTGGCATAGACCGCGGCCAAATGGGATTTGACCGTTCCATCTGCCTCTGAAATTAAGTCGCATGCTGGGGTATATGTACGGACCACAAATAATTGGTTCATGAGGTCCTCGGCATCACTTGCATTCGGTTTGATCTCTCCTCCAGTAAAGCCAGGCTGTGCAGCATTAAATAACATATTAGTTGAAACACAGCTCACTGGCTGGAGCCTTCCTCAGAGTCGAATGAAAATTGAAAAATATATTATGTACATATGCCATTTTATTGCCGTTGGTGCCTCCTAAGGCCCTATCTGACAACCCTAAATATGATGTGTTGTGTCTTCAAAGGAGGTGAATCAGGCCACACCAAGACGGAAATGCCCCGGTGTTTGACTCATACTGTGCTATGGATATTGACATGAATATGGGCAGTCTAAATTCCTTACCATCAGAACCTCCCGAAGACCTTTTTTGTCTAATAGGTTGTGCAGCGATGGGGAAAAAAGAACACACTTTCTGGTTTGAATTTCAAACAACACTTGCAGTCTGTCCCATTATACTCCACAGCTGTCTAACATCAGGGTCCTTCACAGTTCCCTTTTTTCTGCCCTTTTTTGTTCCCTTTTTTGCTGGATCTTTGGTTTGGCTCGGATTTTGCCCGGGATTTTTTCCCTTTTCAACTAAGAGATGTAAAAAGGGTTGAAAAGGGAAGAAACCAAGTTCCCAGGTGTACCAGGGACGGAACGGCAGAAAAGAGGGCGCGAAAAAGGGAAGAAAAAGGGCCGGAAAAAGTGAACTGTGAACGCCCTGGTCCGCAGCTCCCTTTTTCCGTCCCTTTTTGTGCTCCTTTTCGCTGTATGGGAGCTTTACATTGTTAATGTAGCCCGTAACCCCATGAAACACATTATGGGGGCCGGGACGTGACTACCTCTCATGATAACATCTTGATTCTCAACTTACTTGGTGTCGATTATATTGGATTGGGAAAAAGGGAGTAGATGGAAAAGGGAACAAAAAAGGGAACAAAAAAGGGGAGGAAAAAGGGAACTGTGAGCGACTCTATCCTTTCTCTGGGCATGGCCAGGAGAAATCTTCTATCTGCACATTGCGTGAAAATAGACCGCGCAGCGCCGAAAAAAAAAATGCCCCTTGTCCGGAGTCTACCATTTATGCAGCAGGTGGTATTATATATAGGGGTGGTTGAAAGGCATTGCAATTTCTCCTTCTCATTCTCTTTCCCTCTTTTCCGTCTTTCCTTTTTTAGTTATTTATTAGTTATTATTAAGCGCCCACAAACATCGTTACCGAGCCGATGTGACGGTGCCCAGTCATTGATGTGATCGCGGGCCGGGCCATTCAGCTCTTGCTTCTGCCGTCATGTTGGCATGACAGGTGGAATACGACCGCTACAGTGCACTGCTATTTTGGCGGACTGTCGCCGTGTCGTCCGGACTCGTGAGTTGCGGCCATCCTCTGCGCCGTCTGCGGATCCCACCCGATTCAGAGCTTGGCCTGGTATCGAGGAGATGTGGGTGAAAAATCTGTCTGTCTGGCGGCAGTGGTGACCGACCATGCCATTGCCACCAGGAAGCTCGCTGGTCGTCGTCAGAAGCTTTAGCAGACCGTTTCGCCTAATCTCCCTCGTTGTCTTCTGCTTTCGTACACCCCTCAATCGCTCAAATTCTTTTGCGTCTGATCTCAGGTTTTGCGTAAATAAACAGGAACTCCGGGAATTGTTTTTCAATGAACCTTCGGCGAACGCGAAGCTCATGCAAGGCGCCGGACGTCTGACGATCGCCCACCGGAATCCTCGCTTTTTCTCGAAGCGTAGTCTGGCGTAAGTATATTCCATTGAAAGATGCAAGATGTCAAAGCGACAATACCGGAATCCGTCAATCGTGGTCCGACTGTCAGCTGAACGGCCGCCCGTCAATGTCTACCGTACTGAATGGCCATCGAAGATCTGGGCACATCTTTTCGACGCTTCTCCGTCGCTGGTCTCCTTCGACCCAGATTTTAACTGAAATGGGGGAATTATCATCAAGCCTAAGGCCAGCACTGAATTAATAATTCATGTCTGACTGAATTTCCCTTCCATACTTTGGTCTTTTGGCTACAACTGGGCTTCATCTTCTATTTTGGCGTTTAACATGCTTCCTGCGGTCAGTTCGGCATCATTGTCAACCTGTGTTATTCATAAACCTCGACGCAAACAGTTATAAGGACGCTCGAGCGCAGATACACCCCAACTAGCCATGGTCGCCCCCATCTGTTTCCTTCCAGCCGCAGTTCTCATTGCCAACTATCAAGGCAACGTTCTGCATCTCGCGAACGACATCAACCCCACCGCTCGCCCCATAGTCACGATGCCCCGCGCAGTCCCCACTATTCCAAACGAGATGGTAAGAGCCATGATTTTGTACGAAATACTTATTGTCAAATCTGAGCACTTCGGGACAGTGGACGTTCGTTCCAATCTTCAATTCGAACGACACCCAATTCGTCGTGCAGAGTTCGCAGCAGACGCAGCCTTCCAACAACATTTTTATCGGTTATCAGGGTACCGCGATAAGCGAATTTGTGCAAGCGTCGGGGGTGGGCGACCCCATCTTCACCTTGAATTGCATCAATTCTACAGCTGGCGCGTGAGTTCAACCAATTCCAGCTCTGTTTATCTTTTACTCAGTGCTCGGTGGCAGGATGATCGAAAATTTCTCTGGTACTGCACTCACCGCCTGGTCTGGCCCCTCTGCCCCGGTACACAAGTGTATTTCCGATCGTACTCGGAGCTAACTCCCTTCTAGGTCACCTACGAGACATACACTGGAGCTGCAAACCAGATTTGGAACTTCGTTGCGGTGTAAAGGAATTAAAGCAGATGCTTAACAGTCTTGTACTCGAGTTGGGTATGACCGACGTAAATTCAATACGCCTGTCCGTATTCCGTCAGGTTCGCGACCAACGAATGAGATCAGCCAAAACACAGTGTGCGGCCGGTTTGTGTTATAATCAAAATGGGCATCGCACACAGATTTTTTTTTTCATTCTCGAGTGCCGGCTGATCAAGGCGCATGCACGTACGTATGGATGGTGGCCGCAATTTCAACCCAAGGAGCGGGACCCAAATGTTCAAAAGCGCTCACACTCTACCTCAACACCTATTCGGATTGAATGCATTTGTTATTCTCAGGGCAATCAGGGATCGATTCAATAAATCTCCGCTGTGGCAGAAGAATGAATGTCGAATAATCAAGAAGAGAAAATCGGCTGTCAATAAGAACTAACTAAAGCCCACTATTGTAAAGTGACTCAACTTCCAGGGCAGATCTTCCCTCCTTAAGAAAGCTCAACTGTTGCATAGCGCTGGCAAAGCTGAGATATAACAGCGAGAATTCGATTAAAAACGATAAATAAGTACTTATTTACCGGTGAGATTTGCTCCGTGCTCTCACATTGGACTGTGAAGCCGTGGTTTGAATCGAGCTCGTCCACCGAGTTAGACGTCCTTTGCTGTTTTGGTGTCCATTTTCTCGTGATCGCCGGTGAGCACCCCCGGGGCAAAAATGTACTAATTTCTTGCACCGGAATACTACAACTGTTTTGAGGTGCTCGGACGAGAGTCCAGAGATCTAGATGGTATTCTAATGCTTCAAAACGGGAAACAGCTAATTCCAGCCTAGGAACTCCAAAGTATCAGTTGTATATATAATATTTCCGCACGAGTATTCCCATTGGAGTACATACAGTATACCAATCTCTGGAGTTCATCTTACTCTACTTACCCGATTTTCATACTACTATCCAAGGACGATAAGAGTCGGAACTCCTAATTCTTGAGCTCTGGAGTTTCAGCAACTCCCTGTTTCAGCAGAGAGGGGACGGGGACCACAAGGACTGCACAGGGTTTGTCCAGATATCGCTAATTCAATTAATCATGGCTCGAGGATTCGACAAGCGGGGTTTGAGACCTCCAATAATTGCGTAGACATTGAAGGGACCCGAATCCATGAATATTTAACCACACTTTGGGTCTGTTTGGTCCCTTACCCGTAACGCGTCTGAACACGTGGCATGTTCCGTCACATGAAGTTGAACCTGTGGCTGTACCGAAAAATGACAATATGCATCCCGTAGCGTCCGCAAAACCGATCACGAGAGACATATTTCTTCGACAGTATATCACTCATAATGCCGCTACGAAAACATGGGAACAGCTATTCTAGGTCCTAGGATGTGTTAAAAAGTTGCGGCGAACATGGGAGCTCAATTGCATCAATATTGGGGACCATTAAACGGTATGGTGTACCAACTCCGACGGCGCTCAACTCCATATTTAAAATGTAACCAGGGCCGTCCTGATACTCAGTGTAACCTTAAGAACTCGTCGTCTCGTACCCATGTTACTACAGAAAAAACCACAAGGTATAGTATGTTTACATTGCGTCGGTTTCCACTCCATTCTTTAATGAGAATTGCCTCAGAGCCCTCTGCACCTCCGCAATCTGTCCGATTTTGAAGCCGAGGCCAGTAAGGATATCCACGGTGACCTCGCAAAGTGACGCGGCCGTCTCGAATCCTCCTTCTTCGATAAGCGAGCGGATCTTATTGCTGATGCGGTACTCCTTGCAAAATTCAGGGACCTCCAAATACGGCAACATTTCGACCTTGTCAGACGAATGCACCGGTTGCACAATCTTGGGAGCATGTCCGACTCCCCCCTTTCCGCCGGTTCTGCCGCCCTTTCCGCCGGTCCCACCGTGACCGCCTGAAATGAAATAATGGGCAGCCATGCTTGGATCAAAATAATAAACATACCACGAATGTCGCGGTTGGCTAGAGTACCATTTATGTCTCTCCTGAGGATATCAGAGGCTTTTCCCTCGCCACCCTCTCCTCCGACGTCGCCGGCGGCTCCACCCGCTCCCCCGACTCCGCCTAAAAGAAAAAATAATTAAGCTGGCCATTCTACACTGAGTGAATATAGCCGTACCACCGAACTCGCGGTTGTCGCCGTCGCTGAAGGGCTTGCCAGTAGGATTCATTCTGACTTGGTTATCTGGGGGGACACGATTATTACTAGAAGATGTTGCACCTCCTTGTCCATAATATATAGTGGGAGGTTAAAAATAATGCCGTGCTGTTAGGGGTTTGGATATTATATATTTTCCGTAACCGGTGCTACGCTGTTAATTTAATTAATAAATGGGTCACTGACAGCTCCCAGCTGACTGTCTGCGGGACCGTCGCCACTCAGCTTTAGCTGGTGGGACTGTCCCAGGTTGGAATGTATGAGGTAGCAACAGCAGTATATGTCTGAAGCTTCACAGATAGTGGATGCCTGGGGTGATATTTACTGGAGAAAGTAAAACACTGTCCAGCTCGTCCCACAGAGCGGCAACAACTTGCAGCTTCGAGAGTTTACATGTCGGAAACGCCCGATGGATAGGATTTCTTATCGGAGAACTTGGGCGGCGGCGACGTTTCGATTTTAACCTGTGCCTGTTCTCGTAATTTTGGTGTCGACAGCTCGATCCAGTGCCAGAGCTGTAGTATCTTTGTCCCGTTTCGTCAGAAACCGGGAGTGGTTAGTCGGACGTCAATGCTACCGGCCTGCATTCTGCTGCGGGTCCCTTACGAAGATCCTCGATCGGGTTGAATTACTGACCATATCATCTGTCAGCGATTGGAGCCGATACAGACTTGGATCGTGTGGAACAAAATGACATAAGTAGGTCCCCGCAACCGCATGGTGAATCCGCGTTTTTGTCTCGACGTGTCATTTTGATGCTCGCCCAACTTTGCCAAGCACTCAGCGCTCAGGTACTATAGAATTTCACTCGAGCAGGGATGGAAGAGCAACATCGTGACAAGTGTGGAATCATGGGGTATGCGGACTCCGAGGACTAAGCGCTCCTCTGCCTTTAGGGATGCTGCGAACTGCCCAATTGCGTGAAAATCTGGGAGGAACGTGAGTGAGCATCCTGTTAGAGTCCCAGACGACATGATCAACGTTAGAATCATGTTCGCGCACACAGCTCCATTTCTGGAGTCATTGTTCCCGAGGCAGCGGCGTATAATCTCCAAGACCGTCGGTGATCACCGAGCAACTCAGCACAGCGCATAGCGTACATGAACGAGACCAAGTCACATTAACACCGCTTGTCGTGAACCTGTGGGTTTTGCCTCAAATCCGAGACATGCTGTGTGACAGCCTGTGTCGATATTCTTGGACGGCGCTAACACAAAGAATTCAGGCTGTTCCGTTCGAATATAGACGGCGTTCAGCTGTCGAGTCCACCGGCGCTAACGCTGGTTAAAACAATCTTCAGCGCAAGAATTTGGATGCTGGAACATGTCCGCCAGCGAGCATGGGACACATTTGGATGCAGCGCTTTGACAACAACGCAGACTAAGCCCAAACTGAGGGTGGACTCGGAACGATCTCGGAACAGGTCGGAAGCAATGATGACGCACGTGTGAGCACGTAAGCCTCATCACGAGGACTCGGAGAGTCAATGTCATGCAACATAGGTGACTACACCACCTCGCAAGGCGCGTGCCATTCTCGGCGAGCCGTGTGCAGCTGGTAATCGCGAATCTCTCTGGTCCCAGGGGGCAGTTGCTTCTATCCTTCTCTCCATGCGCCGTATTTTCCGGGCACGCCAAGTAAATTTACATTGCTTTTCCTGGCCTATGGAAACTCATGCGAACTTCTAGAGGTCTCAATCTACCCCACCCTAGGACTCGTCTACTACCTCCTAGCATCCCTACACCGGGCGGTATCACCTACGCTCTCCCTCGGATCACATCGACGCGGCACCTCCTCCGTGCTCCACGAACGTCGGTCTGCGACGTGCGGATGGTTCCCCTCGTACAGTGGGATCACGCGCACGGACGGTGCCGCGGAACACAGGCCTTCGATGTCTGACACCGTCTTTCCCTCCTCGACCGTCCTGCGCCACCACCACGCCCTACACCACAGGGCCTTAGGGACGCGCTCGAGGAAGATAGTCCCCAGAACTGCGGACTTCGTGGCCGTAGCTCAATTTAGCCATCTGCTCGATGTGCGACTCGCCATACTTCTCCTCAGCGCCGTAGGGGTTGCGATCGCCATGGTTCACCGCCCTGCATCCTGCTCCCGCGTCGGTCCTTCCCCACTCGTGCCGATTCTTCCGCATTCTTCTACTCGCCACGCAGAACACCTGCAGCACCTCCCGCGCCTCAAGCGGCTCCCATTCTCATACACTCCGGGGTTCTGAACGTCTACTTCAGCTTCACGCACCCCGTTACCGTACTGCGGAACGCGGGAGCCTCGTGCACAGAATGACGGATGCCACAGAACCGTTGGTTGCGGGCAAGTGGTGCTGGCGTTCCGCTCAGATGGATGGTGGTACAGAGGTGCGCGCGCTCTGGCCTCCCCGTCCCGTTGGCGTGAGCCGCTGCCGGACGCCGATGCGCTGAAGGGCGGGAATGCAGACCTGGGCACTAGTCAAGCCACACGCTCTGCCCACATCGTCCTCGTCCCTCCCCTCCCCCTGCATCTGCATGGACTGGGTGCGGCCGTGGATGATGGAGCGGCTCAGGATCCAGTTCTGCACAGCGACGCTTCGGCGTTGCTGCTCTGCGCAGGACCCTAGAATCGATCGCGCGAGACGGCCAGCTCTACAGGCGTGGCTGCGGACTAGGACGCTGCGGAGGACTTCTGCATCACTTCAACACCAAGGTGTACCTCCACCTCGTTCTCGCCAACTCCCTCACCGTCCCCAAGACTGCAGTGCGTCCCCTCGGCCCCCGCGCTAAAGAACGCCCCAACTCTTCAAGCTTTCTACCGGCTCATGGAAGTCCTCCCGTGGCTTCCCGTTCTCGTGCACAAGCTCTCGTGCTGCGCCCACCGCCTGTCTGCACCCTTAAACTCGACGCAGCGCGTCGCTACTCCGTGAAAAGACCCCGACGTCGCGCGCATATGCAAGAAGATACGTGCCGCGACGGCCATCGATGGCCGCAGCACCCCATTCTCCTCGCCCCTCCCTGCAATAGCCTGCCCGTAACATCTCGCCACTTGCCCGCCCGTTCCATCCGTCCAGCCCATCCGTCCGTCTAGTCCTCTGGGGGTGATTGTTGGCGGATAGGATGAGATCCTCCTCGTCGCTGGGAAATGAGGACGAGCGTCTGTCCGCAGGGTGCTTTGCGTCCTCGGGTGGGGTGTTATCCCGTCCTCTTCACCCGCCATTTCTGTCTCCTGCCATCCATCGTCCATCCCCGTAGTAGACTTCGCCTACGCATTGCAGCCCCCATTCCCTCTTGCACCACATCCTCCGATGACGCCAAGTGTGGATCTGGGAGCGACCCTCCCCGCGGACGGAGTAGGCATGATCCAGAAGCGGGAGACCATTGCGTGCGGGGGCTACAAGCGCAGGAAGCAAATGGGATCTGTAGTTTGTGCCAGCGCGGCTCGTGTGAGAGGCGGGCATCCGCCTCCGCGTACATCTATGGATAGGGATTGGCGCTAGGGAGTCCACGAAGAGCCTTTATGCAGCTGCTCCCTCCCCCGCTGCGTCGTCATCCCGGTCCCCATCTGAAGTAGTGGTAGGCGAATGTAGAGATGCACGGAGCGCGCGGCGTGCGCGCGGCGGGGTGCGGGGCGGGTCATTCCTCTAGGTTCCTGCCGCACCTGCCCCTCTCCCAATGGCCCCCGCACGTTCCGGGCTGCACGTTGTCCCGTCCCTGCTTCCTCGCAGCTATCCTCTTGTATCTTCTATGGTGTACGCGGGCTGGGCGGTTGGATCCAGGGGGGAGGGCTCTTCGGAGCCGTGCGCGCGGACTTTCGACATCTTATGCACATGTTAATATGGTACCTACTCCTCGAATCCGCCTGTCCTGTCCTCGAGCGCCGGGATTTGTAGACACTCCTTGCTACCGCTCCTTAGTTAGTACTTATCTCGGAGCGCAAACCTGCTGCAGCGGCTTTCTGCCTGTTCTGGGGCGTAGTCCGTTGACCCGTTTCGGTCTTCCGGCCCAGTAGTATATGCGGCTTGCCTCACTTGAGGGTGCGAGAGCCTCTCCGTCTCCGTGCTGAATTGAGCTTTGTGGATCGGATGTGAGTCCGAGATATTTAGGAACAGCTCGCCGTAACTTCTCAAGCTCATGGCAAGGTCTAACTCAGATGCGCGGGGTGCGGGGGGACGCACGAGAATCAATTCTGTACATCGTGATTTGCTCCCACCCACGGTTGTTAATGGGAAATTTACATCCTAGACAAGGAATAGAGCGGCTCCAACGTTATCGGCCCCTCGGCCGAATTTACTCTGAAATACAGCAATGGTGGTGAGCTTATTTATGTACATATATTCCTACAGTTAGCGGCTGAGGCGCGCCTGACATTCTCTATTTTTCAGACAGAAAGTAGTTGCGCGAACCTGTGAGCAAAAAGGATAAATATGTCGTGGTCATTTTAGAACGGAAGTTGGAATACTTGTTTGGATCTGCGCCTACTCTTGTTCCCGTTCCCTTCGGGCAATTGGGGCTGGGTACCGGCGCGTGCTAAACACTGGAGCTTTGCCGGTTCCCCCCTTTCCTCCGACCCAGACCCCTGCCCCGCCGGTTCCACCTGTTCCTCCTACAGGGTGTGAGCGGGAATTTATATGCTCGACTGGCGCAGCTCACCGGAAATGTCGCCAAATTTCATACGATCTGCCGCGTGGAAGTCAAGGAGGTTTGGGCCTTCGCCTTCACCACCATCGCCCCCAATGTAGCCACTGCCACCCATACCGCCGAATCCTCCTGCACCTTGTCAAAGACCCACTCAAACGGCGGGCTAAAATTATCCTCACCCGCGATGTCACCCATTTCAACCAATTGCGAGTGCTAGTAGGATAATGCGAGATGAGTCAACCAATAATGAGATAAGATCTAGTCTCACCTCAACCTTGCGTAAAGATTTGAGAACCTCCTGTACACCGACAAACTACATTGGAGTGAAATTTGGAATGAACATGAACGGAATGAATCGGCATACCGTGGAATCAGCAATTATCTGCGCGAGTTTGGTGTTGTGGGATGCAATCGACGAAGCATTATCCGTGCTGTTGAAGAATCGAGCCAGTTTGCCTTGCGAGTTTGCCTCAGTCAGGTCCTTTGTTATTAATTCTAGTTCCCTAAGGACGATAAGTCGAATCAACGATCTCGATACGCGGGACGCTGACTGTTTAAGAGCCTTGACGATGCCTGTACTCCCCTCCGGCGTATCCCCCGTAATTTCGGAAACGATAGGCGTCAGGAGCTTGATTCGGGCCGTTAATTCAAGGAGCCCTCGTTCATTGGTCGAAACTTGCTAGGTGGAAATCAATAATGGAGCTGGAATTTTGGGCGAGTCTCACGTCAATACGATTGGTGATATCCAACAGCGGGTCGATGACGCTGCTCAGGATCGAGGCAAACGGGATATTGCTGGAAACATAGCTGAGTGTCGTCAGTGCCAATATCAGGGCATTTCGCGCGGTCTGGGGTGTTTCTGAAGAAGGGAATGCGCCCTCAGTGGAACTTCGTTCTGATTTATCTGTCCTGTCGTCGTCTTCATCCGTGCTAGTACGAACTTTGCGGAACGAGAGACGGCGAAAGAGCTGGAAGAGTATCAGAGTATCAGAGCAAGGGAATCAACAAGAGAGGGGGCACTTGCTATCGCCATAGTCTGCAGAGGGCGGTTTCTTAGCCCCGGCATGCGGTGAAGGGTCGGAGAGAAGCGGTGCTTACAGCCTTTAATTTGGGGCGCTTCTCTGATCTCTGGATCAGCCAATAAGTCCCACGACCCGTGGGAATGATGGCCACTCACGGCACGACCGCCGGCGCCCATCAGTCGCGCCACTTCAGACCGTCGCGTCGCCACTCGTCGTCCCGCCCGCCCGCCTCAGTGCCTCTGGCTGTCTTCTCTTCACATGCATCCCTCACACATTACTCTGCAGTAACAATGGAGCCCAACTCTGTATATGATGCACATTGTCAAATAATGCTAATCTTCCACGAAGCTCTTTGTCTTCCGCTGTATCTAGCAACGATGCTCCGAGCCCGGAACGAGTACGACGGGCGAAAGATCACTGAAATCCGAAAAGAGATGTGGCTGTGCTGCCGATGATCCGACCATCACCTCGCTTTTTTTTTTTTTTTTTTTTTTTCTTTTGTGGAGCGTTTGGGTTAGCAAAGAGAAAAGATATTTCTATCTCTCGTCACCGCCTCTTGTGCTGCACAGGCCAGCACCTTCCGACGGATCATCCGAGCCGACCTAGTCGTCCCCTCTTCGCCCGCTAATTTGAGGCCTCGGATTTTGAACCCGGCCAGACGACTACAACCACCCGAAGAAATGCTCAAAAGCACTGGTGCCCGATTCTTCGCGGCACCGCGTGTGGGGTTTCAGCATCATCGGAAATTTGGTCCGGCTAGCAAGCTAGCCTTCTCTCATTCCCTCAGCCGACACCCACTAAAACTCCGGTTTCCCTAGTCCAATCAGCAGGGAGTGCGTCTTCATCCTTCAGAACTTTGCACCAGGTTTTCTTCACTAGTGTCTTTTTTATGGCCTTCTTGCCGTACTTCATCTGGTTTGTCAGTATGCAGTCTAGGTTCAATCTGTTATTTATTGCCTTGCACCATCTGTTTCGGATTTCCCGCTCTGACGCGGCATCTTTCTCCTGAATTACCCTTTCGTTACGGAGCTTCCAGATAAGGTGAGCAGATTCCGAGACTACGATTCTGAATAGGCGGGTCGTGCCTTGGTCGTCGCGTTTGATCACGCCGCAAGCCATGATCTCCCCCATCGTCGGGCGGAGGTCTTTGCTGGTTTTGAGCTGCCATAACTCGGATGCGAGGTTCCAGACGAGTTCCTGGCCCGGAAGGTCGCATTGGGTGAGTATATGGTCCATGGACTCCGTGACTTCGCAGTACGGGCATGTCGCCTTCTGCTGGTGTCCTGGGATATTTTCCCAGTGCTGCCCAACTTTGTATCCTCCGTGCACGAGCATCCACATGAAGAATCTGATGCTTCGGGAGAAGTCCTTGTGTCTCGCTGCCTGCCACACCTTTCCTCTGGGCGGCGCTTCCCCGTCGTCATTGGTTGCAGCTCCTTGTGCTAATTCCATATTCCGCTGTGTCGCTTTGCGGTCAAGTGCGTCCTGGTACGTATCTGTTTTCATTTTGAGTTGACGTATTATTTTGTAGGCGAGGGATTGTGTCATTACGCTAAGCTTCGCCCCCGGTAGGAGAAGGTCAGCCTCAATTGTTGTTCCTATGATGTCTGGTTGTGCCTTTCCAGCTCCTTCGCCAGCCAGTACGTCCGCGCCTTCATTCCCTTCAACACCTGAGTGTCCTTTGACCCATTTGAAGGATGTTTTCGCTTTGCGTCCACGCAGCTTCGCGACCGTGAGTTTCATCAGCTCTCCGTTCGCGACCGTTAAAAAGCCTTCATTTTCCCACTTGACGCGATGTTTTGTGAGCCCCTCTATCGCGTACTTCGAGTCGCTAATAAGCTCTAATGGGACATCTACCGGGCAGTCTTCCACAGTTTCCTTGATTGCAAGAACTTCACCTACTTGGTTTGAGGGGTTCCACTCATCCGGGACTCGGATTGCTCTGTTTCTCTCGTCGCCTTCTCCATAGAAGATTCCAGCGCCCGCACGCGCATTGTCGGCTCCGTTTCCGGATGCGGACCCGTCCGTGTATACTGTGGTGCGTGCTGCATCTGGGTCCGGCGTGTGCCTTGTGTTTGGAGCTGTCGTCCCTGCCTCAGGGTTGTCCTCTGGTTGTGTGAATATACGGAAAGTGTCCGATATTGTCCCGTGTGTCGTTACTTCTGGGTTGAGCTCTACCATCTCCGGGTCCTCTCCGGGTTCATTCTCCGCCTGTTGGTAGCCCTCGTAGTCTTCAGGTTGCGGGCACATAGGGTTCCATTTGTTCTGCAGGGAGTCCATCATTGCTTGTGCACGCACATAGCACTTGTGGGGGTTCTGGCATCTGCGGGGTCGGCACTCCTGCCTTGTCGTCTTGCAGGCATCGCACCTGCAATCTCTGCGTGCTAGATGTCGTGCCGACCCCCGTCGTCTCGCTAGGGTTTCGGCGTCTTTCACCAGGCGGACTTTGTGGTTCTTCTTCAAGCATGCCACCTCGGGTCCTCGGTTGAACAGTGTCCTTGCTGCCGATGATTTCTTGTGGTACCATATCGGCATGTCTCTCTGGATTTCTCTGGAGATCGCTATGCCTTCCATCCTTACATCATACTTTTCCCCCGCTTTTATCATCCGCAGGAGATCATTTCCGATGTCTGCCCTTGTTGGGCTCCATTTCTGAAGGTATGGGTTCATGCGTAGTGCGATCGCAACTGAGTCGTACGCCCCTAGTGCATGAACAGACATAATCTCATCTGTTACATATGCCCATAGTGGCCTTCCGTTTCCGAAGGTGAGATAGGACTTCAGCCAGGTGATAGATATCGCTTCATTTCGTGCTCCAATGTCCAGTAGGTTGCGGCCTCCATCGTCTATGGGCGCGTACACTGTTTCTTTGTTAGCTAGGTCCCCCACCTCTTCAATTCTGCACCCGAAACCTGTCGAAAACAAATAATACCCCTCGGGTATGTAACTCAGGGCAATATGTAGGCTCGTCCCCATCCGGTAATCTGTAAATAACACCAAGCCCATCATGCCAAGGCGCTCGGGAAGGTTGTGCAGATTACTGATTTGGGTGATGGATTTTCTCCCGCCATTTGAGAGGCTTGTACTTGGAAAATGCAGCCCAAAAGCCTTCCGACGCTCTGGAAAAGTGTAAAAAGTCCCTGCATCAATGTGGGATAACTTTCGATTCTGAGTAGAAGGACCCATCAAGTCTGAAAAACTTACATCAACTCGAGCTCATCGTCTGCGCACGGACCACTTGACGACGGCAACACCCTACCCAAAAAACAAGTTTAGGTCATTCGATAGAGAATCGAAAGTTATCCATCTTTCATATAGCAACTTTGAGCACTTTTTAAAACATTTTCTACGGTTTTTTCCTTAGTCCGCACCTCTTAAATGGCGGGGAAATTCATCACTCAAATTCCTGCCAGGTGGACCCAGTCGGTTACGCTACTCACCCGCCCCATCACACCATCAATGTTTGCGCCTTTTCTTGGCATGTTTGGTTTCTATCCTAATCTGGTCGTCCCCGTTGCTCTGTCTGTTTGTGAGCTGCGGACCGACTGGTTCACGAGTGTAGGCAATATGTGTCGTGCACTTGGAACAAATAAGTGCAAACAAGATAACGATGTGGCTTGGGCAATACTTATGCTAGTCTGGAGTTATTTGATGGGCTGACACCGTGGGTCGCGGCTGGACATCACGTGGTGCGCAAGCATAACCACACTGCAGGCATTAGTTCGCGGCAGACACCCCAGGCGGTGGAGAAAAAAAATATCATTGGAGAGATAGATATCACCATCGCGGCTGAATTCAGTTCTCGAATTTCGGCAGTCAATGCTCCCCGCCAGGTTCAAAGCCCTCCACCTCCCGATTTGGCCAGTCTTCCCAAACAGAAAATCATTGCCCAATCGGGACTCCGAGATGCCCGAAGGTCGACCGCCAGTCTTGAGCGCGCAACTGAAATCAGACCATAATCAATATTTTTTCCTCTCTCCAAAAAAAAAAATTATTTGATTCATGGTCTGACTACGGGAGACTAACAGTATGCGTTGTGCGCCGGGAACAAACAACCACAACTTAGAACTGCTTAATTCGCCAAACCTTGGATCGGTTTCAGTGCATTTCAGTCAATCTCAGATGAAACTCCCTCTGGCTTTGAAATATGTGTAGTGTCTTTAAATCCTCTTGATTTCACCTCCGTGTCTGCATCCCATGTCCATCACCTCTTCCTTGGCTCTTGCTTCAGGGCTATGTGTCGGACCCGAAGTTGTCAACTGCACCCAGGCCCTCTGGGCCCGCTTATTTATCTCACCTCAATGATGCAGACCGGAACTGGCTAGCAAAGCTCCGACACAAGATAAATACCTTCTATTTTCTGCAGGAGCAAGAGCAGAATGGTGGAGCGGGATCCGAGTTAGTCTGGAGCTTACCACGCGCCCGGTGTTAGGAGCTCGACCTTATTACATAATCGTCGGAGTTTGAATCCCATCAAAGGCTTTCCCGCTTCAACCTGACTACAACAGACAAAGCTTAAGAGGCCAAATGACCTGGATTGGGATTTAGATGAGATGTGCCTCTTCAAGATTGTCGTGTGCCCCATTCTCGAAGAGAAATGAAACACCGCCAGTTTCACGTGGCCGGCCCATCAAAATTCGGCATCGCGATTGCACGGTTCAGGTGAGGGAAACAACCGAGAAAGCTGGTTATGCGGGTGTCCTGGACAAAGAATCTACCACAGAATGTCGAAAGACACGTCGTAACCGTCGTTCAAAAGCTCGAGAAATTTAAGATTACATAATAAGGTCGAGCTCGGATCAAACGCCTCGGGTAATCGACAGACTACAACATCGCGAGGTACGAGTGACAATTGTTGTAGCGTCTGTTTATAAGAGACTAGATCCGAGTAGAACTTAAGATTGCGACTGTAATGACTTTAACGACGCACAATACATAATGCTTTGATTGTGATCTGAATTGTACCTGCCTGGGGGTTCGAACCCGAACGGGAAAGCGAGGTTGAAGGCGGCGAAGCCGCCACCTAGTCAAATCAGCGGTCAGATCATATTGACCAATCCAGAGATCAATCACCTCCTGGTGAGAATCAAGAAGTCGAATGTGCGGGGGACGCGTGGTTAAGCGGGTGGCCACGCGGGCTAGCCGGAAATTCCCGGCTGACATAAATCTGACAAGTTTACGTTTGTGGGATCAATCCCACAGAACCGCGGGAGGTTTAGTGGGTAGTGGCAGTACGCTGCCGCCGAGTCCCACAGTACTGTGACTTCATTGTCTCACGTGTCTGCGCAAATGCATTCCTACCCTGGGCCGGCCGTCACCCAAGCCAAAGCACCGACAGCCACGCGGGCGCACCAACAATGCCTTGCAGAGGCGGTGTTAGCTATTCCAAACGCAAAAAAAAAAAAAAAAAGTGCACGTGTTTTGTGGCGATGCCGGGCACAGCCCGATTCAAGCGAAGCTCGGAGCAGCTGTTTCGGTCGTCTCAGAAGGGGTACTACTTCTTTGAGGGAGTCCGAAGTTCGTTCTCAAGCCAGTTCATCAGTTGAAGGGAACCCGGACTGCATCCGAAGGAGGACTTGCTGTTTAGCAGACACTGTTGAACCTAGAGAGTCTCAGGGAACAGCAGGTCTCAGATAACCACATAAGTATTATGACTGTCAAAAACCAGTCAGCACTGGTGAATTGATTCAACAAAAGTCTGCTAAGCTTGCTGAAATATAAGCTGAAATGTGATGAACCCGTCAATTTTGGGGGTACAAGGCAAAGTTGCTAACACACATTGAAGGTACCTGCAACGAGTAGACGATGAGTATGAGAGCGAGGCCCATATTTCAAAATTTCAAGGTTGATGGGGGAGATAAGAATAAGTAGTTGATCAGGACCTTGAGTCGGAGAAATTTGGCAGGGCCAACACACACTCGGCACTTGTGAAACCCTCCAGTGCTGCAGTGAGCTGGGCACATGTGATGAGCTGAGTCTTGCCTGCCTAGAGATTTACATCATTGATATGACTAGCTGTTCTTCTCCGAACTATCTGGTTGAATTAGTTTTGTTCTTTCACCAACAATTTCGCGGTGTATTTGAACTTGACTATGCTGTTCACTTTGTAAAAAAATTAAATGGCACATTGGCTCTTTTTTGGCAGCAAATGTGATTCGAGACACAATCATGCAACTTTCAGGCTCACACCGTGATTTTCGGCTATGCCCCATCGCGATGATAGGGCGTGCATCCGTGCACACCTGAAATTATCGCTTTTGAATGGTTCTGGCGCCGGAGGCCAGAACCAAGGAATACATAAGACTTAGAGGGTGTTAGTCTATTCCCGGGGCTGAACATTAGAACCGTTATTAACGCTGCAAACTAGCATCTAAACCAAGGAGACTGAGGGTGTATTGGCGGGTTCTAAATGAGCCCAAGATTACGGCTCGGACTCATCCACACTAGCTAGCCATGGGACTCGTCCGGCAAGTTGTATTAATATGCAACAAGCTCGATGTCAACTTGGGCGTAAGGTTAATCAAGGGGCATTGGAAGGAAAACTCGAGATAAAAGCTATTGTTATTGGTGGACTCATTGGCGGAAGAACTCATAAGGGTGTTATGGTGTCAGCGCCATTTGGCGTAGCCTCATCGCTCGGGCGCCGTGGCGTAGTGGCTTATCAGCCGGCCCTAAACCAATCACGTGGGAATGTGGCACGCCCAACTTGAACCAAACATGTACAATGTTTGGTGCTCAATGGCTAAGTAAAAGGGCTCAGTCAGCCCATCAACTAGATCAGACTACGAAAGACTGCGGACACTCCTAACCGAGCCTACACGAGGAGAATGTAAGCAGAGGTGGCTTAAACAGGAAGTACTGGTGATTGGCGGCACCAGCATCAAAATAATACCCGGGCGGACACCTCTAGGTCTGCCCAACAGCCAGGATATATCTCGCTTCACATCAATTCCTCGCTTGTAAAGTCGCCTATCATTCTCTTAGTTAGTTGGGATCAATACCTCTAGTAGTATAAAAGCCGCATGTATTTTAGTAGTTGGACAGTGAATAACTCCCCCATTTCTTGGCACATAGCTCTTAGCAGCTTATAAGGACTCCGTTCCTTATCCCGTTCGACGCACACACTCCCTTGGCGTAAGCCTGAGTTGTCCCTCCGTCCTCGGCCTCCGCCACTTCGTCCAGTCTTAGAACTATTCCTAGCCGCTCTGCCCGTACGCCACCCGGTCATACGCCCCTTTGTTCAGTCGCAGAACTATTCCTAGTCGCGCTGTTCATACACCACTTTGCCACACGCCACTTTGCTCGGACGTAGAACTATTCCTAGTCGCGCCGTTCATACGCCACTTCGCCACTTGGGGTCGAGTTCGCCAGTTCGCTCAGTAGACCTAAACAGTCTACGCCAAAGATATACCTACCGGTGTTTACGCTAGTTAAAGTCATACGCCAGTTTGTTCTCCGGAACTCTCTTAGCCAGAAAACCCAAAGAATTCACATTGTCCCAACCTATTGAGATTGACGGTCGATACACCTGACCTACCTCCCGAACAAAATACGATAAAGCTTAGTTGGAGTTGATAGTTTTGGTGTTTGGTGTTGGTTTGAGTTAAGACTAAGGTCTCACTCAGTTAGCATTAGATTTCACAGCTGCACTTCACTGCACTGTTCCAGCGATTTGGTGGAGGTAGCTCAAGCTGATCACCAGTCGCCTCGGAGCATTACCATATCCAGCGCCTTGAGCTGATGGGAACTCACCTCGGCTCGAGCTCCCTCGAGCTCCACTGATGACGCTATCCTTTAATGATAGCTTGAGTCCTCTATGTCCCCCATGCTTGAAAACAGTCTCTGCACCCATAATCCATGTGTGTATGGACACTAAATCATTTGAGGTCCTAATCGTCCCTAATTATTGGCTTTGGCAGAAAAAAACAACGGTGACGTCGTTTGATAGAAGCCTTTCCAGTGACTGCAGCTTTGCCGTGGCTGGGATTACAAAATATTGGATGTGGAGGGGTGGAAAACCCGTAGAATAATTATAATCTTAGAGCCTACCTCCAGGGCTGCAGAAAGATTTTTTTCCAGACAACAAAGGGTGGGCCTTCAGCTCATATTAGTCTCAACAATTCAAGTTTTTCAGTGAAAAAATTGGTGAAAAATATCCAGGATTTTACAGAAGTTTTTCACTGAAAAAGTGGGTGAAATTTTTGATTTTTTTTCAGCACTTTTTGACTTGTTTTCAAAATTTCACCTTAAAAATGAAAAAGTAGTGAAAACATTCTAAGTTTTTCACTTATGGTTTCAGTGAAAAAAAGTGTGAAAAATAATGGACATTTTTCACCAATTTTTTCACTGAAAACTTGAAATGTTCAACCAGTGCAATGATATCTAGGCTATTTTGACCCGCTCTTTGTGGATTTCAAAGCAGAAAAAAACAGAGGGCGTTAGAATACTCTCCCAATGATTATTGTGCCATAAAATGCTGAAAACGGCCAAGTACAGTCTTCGTCAACACCACTGCTCATGCGTGGGATTCTATATGGAAAGGATTACATCATCAGCTCGAGGTGAACCAAGGTGAGCTTGTGGCGCCTCGAGCCTCTCGGAGTTTTAAATTAAGCGACCTCCAGCTCACTCGGACTCAGTTCGCAGCATCACTAGCCAGCAGTATCGAGTCGCGAGTCTAGTCGTTGACGGTTTGAATGTCGGATCACGTTGCCACGTGAGCCAAGATCACCACCCAGGTGTCGGCGTTCGCCAATTTTTTATGTGAGCTAATGATCAGAGTCAAGTGAGGTCGGGGAAAAGGCAGCACCGGTAAAGCTTCAGTGTTCAGAGTAGTACGGAAGGTCCCAGCAGTAGTTGCAACGGGAACAGGCCCAGGAGCTCGATATTGTAACCACGACAGATACTGATGTGGACCATGTGTGCGAGGATGTTTTAAACTCAGCAAGCTCGTGTAACGGTCAAGGAATCCCAGAGGAGAAGGGAAGCCCAGTGACCAGAAGTCCAGAGGAAATGAGAGGAATCCCGAGTAAGTGGCCAATACTGGTGTTGATTCGGCGAATATAAAAATGGGAGACCTAGCTGTATAAGTGAGAACACATGGACCAGTATGATGTCACGAATACCAAAGTAAGTAAGAGTGGCCGTGCAGTGAATACGGAGAACGAAGTCCATGAAATATAAGTAGAGTGTCTGTGAATGATACCTAGAGTGCCCATGACGTACATACAATGTTCCATGTAAGGGAAATGTTCCATGACCCTTACAGCTCGTCTCAATGATTCTCAAGTTGCCCGAGTGTTGCCAAATACCGGTGAGTCGATCAGGGTATGGCACCGGGTTGCCGCGTCAATTGAGTCATTGTCAGAAGACATGGAGAGGCAATGGTGTGTGTATATCGGGAGAAATCCGGGTCTAAATAGAGAGGTTGTGCACCAGCCATTCGAGTCATCTGATGTCTTTTTTGCAGTGCGCAGATTGATGATGTATGGCTCGAATGGCTAGGTTTCCTGGGCTTATTTTTGATACAATTGGGCCATTTCTGAGCAGGACAGACTGTGTATGGCCACAAAGTCAATTCCAGACTTCCAAGGGGCTGACTGAAGCCTCACAAACTTTCTTTCACCTAATTGGTGCCCTCTAAGGCGGAGGGTTATGGATCTAGCCACAAGTGCATGAACACTGGATTAGCTCTCATTTTAGCACTAAAAGCATTGTGGTTAACAGCCACCAGATGGCTCAAATGGCTGGTGCGCAACCTCTCTAATAGGTGATACCCGCATTTGCCTGGGTTACTTACATAAGTGTTGGCAAGTTTCCCAACCCAAAAAAATCTGCGATGCTTACTGAAATACTCCGAAAAACTACGTTGATTTTGGCCTCTGCCAGGACAAGGCCCACTGGATTCGGTGTTCACTTCCCGTAAATCACAGCCAAGTACGCGTAATTGAGGTGCCCGTAATTACTGACTAGATTTCATTATGCTCCCTCTGCTCCTGCATTTGATAGACATTCTGATAGCAAATACAGTCGAAGCCGTCTTAACCCATACCCCTCGGTAGACCCCTAAATGTATGGCTTTTTGCAGAGTATGGGTTACCATGGCCGTGGAAAGCCCTCGGCAAAAGCCGACGCCCCCCGGCAGGCCTTAGCATGCGCCATAGTAACCCAGGAAAAAGGCCATATGCATTCAGAATACTGATATTTGCTCTGATAAAGCTCATCTGGTGCGTTTCCTCGCGCTGAATGTCTTCGTCAACTCGGACATCAAGGCATCCTGTTTCGGAACGTTACCTAGTCGAGTGGATTCTTTCCCAAATGTCATCTCCTGGCCTCCAAAATATTCCCTATCAGTTTGGCTATTCACTGCTGTGATTGAAACCTTTTACCTATAGAAAACTGGCCTAGAAGTGTGTTGTTCACTTTCCTTACCCAACTTTTACTTGAGAAGAAATGAAGGAAAAATCCAATGTATTTCTTTTTGACTTTCTGAAAGAAAAAGATGAAATCTTTCCTGTGGAAAACTTTCTGGTAAAATCTAGAATCTTTCCCAGATTTTTCTCTGGGAAAAAGACAGAATTTTACCTTGGGAAAAAGTTGTAAACAAAAAAGCTTCCTTTGTTCTTTGTGGTTTCCTTAGAGAAAAGATGGACTTTTTTCCAGAGAAAAATCTGGGAAAGAGCCTAGATCTTTCCAGAAGGTTTTCCACAGGAAAAATCTTATCTTTTTCTTTCAGAAAGTACAAAGGAAATACATTGGATTTTTCTTTCATTTCTTCTCAAGTAAAAGTTGGGCAGGGAAACTGCACAACACACTTCTAGGCCAGTTTTCTGCAAGTAAAAGATTTCAGTCACAGCAGTGATTCATTTAGCAAAAAATATGTCTCAAAACATCCAAAAAGTATGCAGAAATGCACTGAAACTTGCAACGAAGACAAGTCTCTGTAAGCCCTTGGGGGTACCAAATCACCAAATTATGCTTACTATGCCCTATGCCTATGCCGTGCCGTCGCACTTTCCATCAACATCATGCACTGCCTCTGCTCCGTTGTATATATACCTGGCTGTCAGTAGTTACATTCTTCGGTCAATCCACCACTTACGCCAGTTCTCTCGCCCCTCTGAACCTGTGCCGGATCTCGATGTCCCTCGCATCCGTCACAAAACTACACCAAAAGCATGAGTTCAAGATGTCCAGTTGAGACGGAATTTAAAGGACACTCGTGGCGGCCGTGGCGGTCGTGTTTTCAGCGGCTTAAACGGCTTGGAGCCGTGCCGTGACCGTACCGTTGAGGGCTCCGGAAAATGGCTAACGGAACGGGCACGGCACCCGTGCCACGGTCGTGGGCGGCAGCCCTAGCACTGTGATACAGTACATGTGCACTCAGGTAGTCAACGCTCTAAACAAGTGATGGTATCACTTGCCGAGTGATGGCCGTCTCCTGACCTAATTCGGATGTGAGGTTGAAATGGACACAGATGTCGCCTCGATACATTTTGACATAACAGTACTGATTTTAAAGCTGGACATTCAGCATGGTTAGCAAGAAAGTTTACAACAGTTTCCGCTTGATTTGGAAGTACAGAGGGGGAAATGCTTATTGAATCGACTGCAAACGTCTTAGGAGGAGGCGGCGGAGGAGGAGAAATGACTACGGGAGTCCCGATCAGTCCAGTGAGTTAGTTTGGTGAGGCATACTCTGGTTCCATACTTCGCATATTATAGTCGTTGGAAACCTCAGAAACAGATGTTGAATTCTCCGCTTCCAGCATTTCAAGCCATTTATTTGGCTGACTTTTGTGCAGGGGATGTATTATAAATATTGGGTATACTCAGCGATGGCTCCAGATGGAACGATGATGGTGGAATATTGACTTTCACTTCGGCCGCCTTCCAGCATGATGCCGGTCATCACACGAGGTTTGATGATATCAATTGTTTCAGAGCATGGTGGTGCTCCGGCTTTCCATACTCAATGATGGGACGCTTCTCACATGTTTCTCATCTGGAAGTCAACAGTTGGAACCCGGCCAAGGCAATCGAGGTGTGAGTTTTCATCGGACACCTTGTAAAATATGGACTTTTTAGTCTCTCGCCCATACTGCTGGGCTGTTGCATGAAAAGGCTTCGGAGGCACATCCGAAGTTCTGGCGCATGCGTGGCGCCGCAGGGCTGGGATACCGCTAGCCACTGAGTCGATATTGTGCGCTATGGCTCTCGGTGCCCCCCGAGTGCACGACCGCACGGTTGAACATTCTAATCTTACTGTACACTCGGTCGAAATAACAGTGCCCGGTTGCGCCTGAGCGCAAAGGGCCACCGCGGGGTGCGTGTACCGTGGTGGGCAGCCACAAGATATTGATATCGTGGGAGATGCATATCGGCGGAGAACACTTACTTTGGATAAGGCGACTGATCGATCAATCATCTACCTCGTTTAGATGACAGTCAGGTCCTGCAGGCCGCCGCGTGGAAATCCAATTATTTACAGAAGATCATTGGAACCTGCAGCAATTCCTTGTTGCCATCCAAAAGGTCCTCCATTCTCCACAAGGTCTTGAACTAAAGTTAATCCCGTCAATTGGTTCCCTGTATAAAACAAGAATCGGATTTCCTGCAACTGTCTCTGCCGTTCTCGCCCGGGGTAAGTGGCTTCTGCCACTTCGTTGACATTCCGATCTCGTTTATCATTCCAGAGCATCTGATGGTCCTGACACGCGGCGCACATGAGGCCCAGGGGTAATAGTCCAACTTTAAAAACACTCACACCGAAGTTCATGTCCTACTCGAAGTGCTACCATGTTGCATTTCAATTTACCAAGCGCAGGGCGGTGGAGGGTACGACCTGCCATTGTGAAATGAGTGCTTTATTAGGGAAATAAATGCAGTGGCGCCCAAAAATCTCAGACTCCGGCAGCGGCCATCCACCGGATTGTCCCTCGAAGATCCAAAATTGTACCATTCACAAAGAACCCTCGCCATGTGCCCCACACATCGAACGACGCCGAGCATGCCGACTTGTGGAGACTTCAGTTAAATTCACACCTGATCGACGAGAGCAATGGGAACACCGAATCCTCGCCAATGCAGGACACACGAGCCGAGGACGATAAAAATAAGCACACAACATTAATGGATTCAGGGCATACAAAAGACCCTTATGAAGGCCTGGAAGACTGTACTGTTTCAATTCATTCGTCAGTCACCCGTTACCAGGGTGCCTGTCAAATTTTGTTCATGGCCACCGGTCGCGGGCTGTTCAGCACAGAATTGGCTACACGCGGCCCTAATTTCCGACGTAAAAAAGGCAAAATTGGTGTCGAATGTCAAGATCTTAGAAGTCGGCACGAAATTTCGCCTGCTGGCGAGGTGTCGAAAGGTTCAACTTGTCACGCGTCACGGCCTTGAAATTGATTGAAGTACAGTATTTGAGATCTAAGATCCCGATTGGTCAGACTGATGGGACCACGGGCTTTGGATGCGATGGCAAGAAAGAAAGTACAAGTAAAAAAGGAAGTAATAGGATTTAAGACGATGAAGAATGCAAGAGCAATTCTGGAAGAAGTCCTGCAAGTCGTTTGCCCTAACTCGGGCGGCACCGGCGGATTTCGGCATTCGGGAGGCCGCCGGATGCTGTGATTGGACCACGTGTACTTTCCATCTCATTCTCTCTCCTCGGCCCCACACTTTGTCTGCTTCTTCCGCCTGCAGTTCTGTCCGTCACTTGCCCGTCGGCCTGCCACGGTGAGTAGTTGCGAAGTAATCGTACTACTTGTCCTCCAGAACCGGAGGTGGACCCCAGGTATGTGCTGCGGTAAGGACGGTGCATATAATCGGCTTGCTATACGATGGACATGAACTGACCTTCCTAGATATTATGATCACGCCCCAGGGTTACGGCCAATCCAAGGCGTCGAAGTTTCCGCGTGGAACTGCATGGCGGACTCGAGCGCCACAATCTCATTTTAACGCCGAAGGCTGTGTTTCTTTATATACTATGCGACAGGTTTTACAGGTCAGACTCAAGCATGTTCTACCCCTTCCGCAAGATTTCCAAAAAACTCAGGGACAACGACAACAAGCTTCGCCCAAATCTCTCCGGTACGCCTCCATGCATCTTGCTACCGCAATCTCCTCAAAATGATTTTAGGAGGTAGAGGTGGACATGGTGGAAAGGGCGGGAATGTCGGCGGTGCTGGGGGGCTTGGCGAGGGTGCTTACATCACAGTAGAAGAGGTGTATCGCTTCTGCCACATTTATGGTAAGCAGCAGTTCCATATCTTGCTCGATGCCAGCGGCTGCTCACTATTTCTCTCGAAGGTGGCACCGGGGGCAATGGCGGAGACGGGAACAATCGAGGCGGCATCGGGGGAATCGGTCAAGGGCAGAAGTTTGGGACCAAACTTGTGTCCGTTCGCGGGACGGTCCTTGATGTGCCGACCTTGACGGTGACCGACTTTTGCGAAGAATATTGCCTGAGTGATCGGATTCGCAATCTTCTTGACGATCAAGGATTCGAGACAGTGGGGTCCCTTCTTGAGGTTTCTGACGTCTCTCTGCTTCAAGACGGCTTCAAGAAGGGGCAGATTGCGGAGATGAAGAGGGCTCTAAGGCAGTTCCTCTTCAAATACGATTTACTAATGTAGTATATGCGCTAATCACGACCGAGTCCCGGGATATAAAAATGGGCACGCTTCCACTGCCGACGCTGCCGAAGACAAGGACCGTCGGAGACTCGGAGTTTCAAATCCTGCTTTGTCCAACGTCTCTCCGATTCTCCACCCTCCTCCCGAGGTCGTCGCTCCTAACTTCGCCTATGCTCGAGTGAGTTCCCTGCATTTCGTCTTTATCCAATATTTATCTATATATTGATTCCCACTTCCTCCGACCTCGGTCCTCGATGTTCGCTCTCCTCGTGAATCGCTCGATATCTTTGACAGTGTCAGTAGCCATATAGGCACTTCTAAGCTCCAGCCTTTCAGTTCGTTGACTGAACTTGCTTCAACACGTGTCCGTGGGCCGTGTCCTTTACTACCCTCCCCAACGGCACGCAGACTGCTGGCAATGCTGCGCCGTGCTCCTTCCCCTGCACGATGAAACTAGCTCTGACAGTTCACCTTAGGATTAAAGTGCACACCTGGAGCTCATGGTCTATCTTTAACTCATCGGCGGCGGCGCTGCTACCATGACTTTCCCTGGATTTCTCTAGTGCAGTGATGTTCCTCGCGTCTTCCCGCCTGGTGTCTGTTTATTTAGTCTCCAGCGCCTCATCGATCCCGCGGCGTGCGACGCCGTGAACAACGTGGTCGCGCGCTTATCGTCAGGATGAGCCCTCTACGTCATCACCCGGCTCGATCTCATCGTCAGCACCTGTGTACGTCCGCCTTCTACCTCATCAGCGGTGCTGCACACTCCAACCGACGCTTGCAGAAGACTTCCTCAGCTGCCGCACTATGCTCACCATGAGCTGTATATTTTCACAGCCGCCCCCTTAGCGACATGTTACTTTCACCAACGTCATTGCGTCCAGCACGCCGGCGCCGGTCTGTGCCGCAGTGCACAGCTGCGAGCAAGCCTGGGCAGCAGCAGCACCGGAAGGATCAGAGCTGGCTCCCCGCCCGGCGCACAGGGGTACTCTTTACTTCTTACCGCTAACACGTCAAGGACCGTCATTGCAGCCGCTCGCACTCCGTGTCAGCATACCCCTGCGTTCTACTGAGACTCTCAAACGGCGATCATCTTCAGGAGGTCCTTCACCTTCGTTAAATATGCTAATTATTAGACCCCCACCTCTCTTTGTCCTCGTGCCCAGCAAGCCAAGGCTGTGAGTATTTCCCGGTGGTGCCAGCACAATCGGGGTGTCCAGCCAGCGGCAGTAGGGCGCTTTACGTAGTACCAAGTACCTCGTGGTGTGTAGAACGAATTCTTTTAATTTGTTTATGGCAGGTGGAACCAAACAACGTCATCCTTGGATTTCTGAAATTCTTAAATGAGGCCGCTCAAACGCATACAATGAACACTTTAGGCGCGAAACATGACACCACTTCACACGATACTTGTCTATCAAGCTTAATCGCCGGTAGCTCATGGAGGTAGTTAAATATTGACTGTCAGACCGACGAAACATATACTTATATTCCGAGCACATGAGAAGGGCGGTACACGAGAATGGGATGTTACGCCCGATCCAGTGTCGATTACAGGCAAGTATTAAAGTTGACTCCCGGATTTCCACTTGTGGCAGAAAGCTCCCACAGCCCACTGGGGAGTATCGACGAGAAGAATAGGACTCGCGCAATGGCTAAGGCTCGCTTAGCCTGACTTAACGATCGACAATAGGACTCGGACTTGTTCGCATCCGACATATTTAACTCCGCTAAGGTGGTGCCGGAGAGCGCCGAAGGCGCGAGCTGCCTGGAATCCCTTGTTGTGTGTGCGTTACTCCGGCGTTGCTACGCTGTGGGTCTAGGTGTACCGGCAGCAGCGAGGTGCGTCATCGGCGAGTAGCCCACTACGGTATGCAAACGACGAAGACGTTGAGAGGAAGGAGGCGTCCTGATGGCATCACACCTTGCCCCTTTGGGCCACTCGCCGTCATCCTATTTCCGTGGATCGCAAATATTAATTCGTTTCAGCCCCCGTCCGTCTGGCGTGCCTCGCTTTCCGCCTCGTCAACCCACGCCAAAACCAGTCCTAATCTCCCCGCACGCCGCTTCCTCCCAGTTGCCCTCAACCCCGTCTTTCTCCCCTATCACTCCCATCTCCTGGAATCGCCGCAGAATCAGCTCACTTGCGTCGGAGCCTAGCCGGTCTAATCTCGGCCACCCCACACAACAGGTCTCGCGCAAATACTCGGATCGATCGGATGTTCTAAAGGCGCCGATGAACAGCTCTAAGTTTATAGAAGGAACGTTTACGTTCGAGTGGTATTGAGCGCCGGAGAAGCTCAACCGTCCTTCCCTAGCATCGGGGGACTGCCTTAACACGAACTCTACGCACACGCCGCACACCTCCCAAAGCCCAAATTAAAGCTTTCTCCCGGAAATCTCGGGTAACTGGCATGGTAGATATCTTGACCGTACGGCCTATATCTACGCATAATATTAATCTTCATCTGAGAGGAACCCCGAGGCTTTTCTGCGCACGGTCTTCTCGTGGTCATTCCCCCTTCCAAAACTACCCTACTCCATCCCGACACAAACACATACGCATTTTCTTCCCTTATTTATTCGCCCGGCACTCCGGAGCACCGCGTCTTAGCAGTTTGTGTACTTGTTGCGGTATAGAAATGCAGATCCCCCCCCCCCCCCAAAAAAAAAAAAAAAAAAAAAAAACTCATGACGCCCGTATATGCCTCGTGGCTTCATGCAGTCACCGAAAATACAACACAGCGACATCGCCGCATGCTGTTCCATTGCCTCGCGACACGTGTTACAGCGTCTACATCTGATTCCGCTGAACACAGCACATCTTTCAACCAGCTCCAGCCTATACCCATCTATACTTTCCCATGCCACTAGCTCAAACCTCCATGTCTGACAGTGAGCTTTACAGCCGCCTCCTATTCCCCAAAAAGCAGGGCTACCCGTTGTTTAATCCACAACCATACACAAGTCTCCTCGAGCCAGCCAGGAGAACTGGCACAAAGATCGGCGACGTCGGGGTTGTGACCATGCATGGGGCATTTAACCCGATCTTCAACCTCTGCCTCGAAGGCAACGATCCTGCCAACCGATTGGGTGTCCCTCTTGGCTTTGAGAAGGTTGTTCTCGGTCCCTCTGACATCGAGGAGCTTGTCCCATGCCATCACCCAGGATCTGACATATCGAGTAAAACTATCAACAAGAGGCGACTCGGTGTTAGCGCTGGCATCTCAAACAACGTGTAAGTGGTAGTTCCGATCTGCACGCAAGTTCTTGGTTTCATATGCGCGTCCAGATTTCTACCGCTGGCGGGAGGCGCAGTGGTCGAGGTGTCGACCAATGCGAAGCAAACGGGACTGCTTTTACTGCCAGACGGCTCAACGGCCTGGGACTTAAAACCGCTGCAACGTTTCCGAGAGCAAGCCTTCAAGCACGGCGAGAGCTGGTACGAGTTCGTCAATGGTGTCCTCGGTCGCACGATCGGGAACGGTGATCTTTACCTCGTCACCGGCTTTACCAAGTCAACCTCTTGGCACGTCGCGGTGGTCAACAACGACTCGGGTGACCGGGAATTGTCCCTCAAACTCAAAGCCGCCCAGATCGGCAACGCAGGGGCGTCGTGCGCATGGGAATGGGAGAATGTCACCTCCTCCGCCAATTCTGGCCCTCGCCGTCTCCCGGGAGAGGAATCGTGGAAGGAAAACCAGACCGTGTTCCTCCGGGGTTTCAAAGTCGCTCTGCGTTCGATGCCGCGGAGGCGGTCCCCGAAGGTGCTATCAATCTTCAGCGCCAAGTGGTCTGATATGGTGTCGAAGTTGGCGGCATCTGTACCGTTCTCCCAACCACGACCCCGGCCTAGCTTGGGAAATAACTCACAGAGTCCGCCAAGCACCATGGGAAATGGTGGTGGTCCCGCGAACAATCAACAATCACTCAACTCTGTTTCTAGTGTGAGTGTTGGGATTACCTGCTCGGTCCGTGGATTTTCAGCTTCTTCTGGCAGGCATGGCATCCTTCAGGGGTTATCAATGAATACCTCCTCTGTTCTGTGAGCAACACTTTTCGTCGTGATTTATTGTCTCAGACTCACCTGTGGGTAGCTTCCCCCCGCAAAGGTCGCAGTGACCCACGACAATGAATGGGCCTCCCTGTTGGACGAGGTGGCGACCACACTGATGATATCTATACACGCTGACCATTTTTGCTAGGAAGAAGAGGAGATTCCCGAATATGACGAGCTTATCGCCCGTATACCAAACAGGTTCAACATCTCAGTCACTCCTGGCATTCCTGGTACATTATCTACTGGCGCCTGATGAATAAATCTAATATTTTCCCAGAGGGTGTGTACCTCCAAGTTCGAGGAGCGGCTCGAGGTGCATTATTTTTAGCCTCCCCCACTATATATTATGGACAACATGTCTTCTGGTAATAATCCAGATAACCAAACCAGAATGAATCCTAATGGCAAGCTCTTCAACGACGGCGACAACCGCGAGTTCGGTGGTACGGCTATATTCACTCTGCATAGAATGGCTTGCTTAATTATTTTTTCTTTCAGGCGGACACGGGGGAACGGGTGAAGCTTCCGGCGAGGTCGGAGGGGAGGGTGGCGAGGGCAAAGCCCCTGAGACCCTTAGGAGAGACCTAAATGGTGCTCTAGCCAGTCGCGACATTCATGGTATGTTTAATTATTTTTAGCCTCCCCCACTATATATTATGGACAACATGTCTTCTGGTAATAATCCAGATAACCAAACCAGAATGAATACTACTGGCGAGCCCTTCAGCGACAACCGCGAGCTCGGTGGTACGGCTATATTCACTCGGTGTAGAATGGCCAGCTTAATTATTTTTTCTTTCAGGCGGACACGGGGGAACCGGTGGAGCTTCCGCCGAGGTCGGAGGAGAGGGTGGCGAGGGCGAAGCCCCTGAGGTCCTCAGGAGAGACATAAATGGTGCTCTAGCCAACCGTGACATTCATGGTATGTTGATTATTTTGACCCAAGCATGGCTGCCCATTATTTCATTTCAGGCGGTCACGGTGGGTCCGGCGGAAACGGCGGCAAATTCGGCGGAAAGGGGGGAGTCGGACATGCTCCCAGGATTGTGCAACCGGTGCACTCGTCTGACAAGGTCGAAATGTTGCCGCATTTGGAGGTCCCTGAATTTTGCAAGGAGTACCGCATCAGCAATAAGATCCGCTCGCTTATCGAAGAAGCCGGATTCGAGACGGCTGCGTCACTTTGCGAGGTCACCGTGGATGCCCTTACTGGCCTCGGCTTCAAAATGGGACAGATTGCGGAGGTGCAGAGGGCTCTGAGGCAATTCTCATTAAAGAATGGGGTGGAAACCGACGCAATGTAAACATACTATACATTGTGGTTTTTTCTGTAGTAACTTGAGTACGAGACGACGAGATGAGCTCTTAAGGTTACACTGAGTATCAGGACGGACCCTGTTTAAATTTCAAATATGGAGTTGAGCGCCGTCGGAGTTGGTACACTATACCGTTTAATGGTCACCAATATTGATGTGATTGAGCTCCCATGTTTGCCGCAACTTTTTAACACATCCCAGAATAGCTGTTCCCATGTTTTCGTAGCAGCGTTATGAGCGATATACTGCCGAGGAAATATGTCTCTCGTGATCGGTTTTGCGGACGCATTTTTCGGTACAGCCACAGGTTCAACTTCATGTGACGGAACATGCCACGTGCCCAGACGCGTTACGGGTGAGGGACCAAACAGACCTAAATTGTGGTTAAATATTCATGGATTCGGGTCCCTTTAATGTCTACGCAATTATTGGAGATCTCAAGCCCCCTTTGTCGAATCCTCGAGCCATGATTAATTGAATTAGCAATAGCTGGACGAGCCCTGTGTAGTCTTTGTGGTCCCCGTCCCCTCTGCCAAAACAGGGACTTTCCGAAGCTCCAGAGCTCAAGAATTAGGGATTCTAACTTTTATAGTCCTTGGATAGTAGCATGAAAGGTGGTTAAGTAGAGTAAGATAATTTCTAGAGATTGGTATGCACTAAGTGACCAAAATGATTGACCGATGGGTTTTCGCGCATTCTTGACCCAAATCACTCTGAATAAAATACCAGCATGAGTCTTAGTCGATTTCAGGAAGGTATGCACGGTTTAATTCATATGTAAGCGTGTTCTGAAAAATCCACTCTGCGGAATCAGCTTGTATGCAAAAACGATGTATGGAGGCAGAAAGTAGGCAAAAAATGAACCCTATTCATATTTTGTTTGACCTGAATCCATAGGTTTTGAGCCCACGGCGGGGCGTCACTTTTAGCATTTTTGACGAAAAATGGCTCAAAATGCTGAAAATGGCCAGCTCTCATCGGGCATTGTGAGCCCAAAACACCTTCAATCTGGGTCAACCAAAGCATGTATAAAACTCACTTCCTGAGTACTTTCAGACTGTATACACTATTTTTTCATATGAGATCATTCCATGGAGTCGATTTTTCGGAAACCTAAAACTTTTATTCCGAAAAAACGAAGGAGAGAAGGTATGGATTAAACCGTGCATATCTTCATGGAATCTACCAAGGTTCATGTTAAACCGCGCATTAAATAGCAAGCTGCGACGCAAATCAGGGAGAAAAATACTGCATCACGGCGCTCGACACCGAAATTGGTGCTCTCCTCAGCTATATTGCAGGCAAATTCCAGGCTCAATGGCGGTAGTATGTTGCAGCCGCCCAAGAGTTCGGTTGGAATGAGTCCTCCATCCGAGTCAGTGAGCAAGGGGAGCTCCCCCAGTGACACTGGTAGGCATAGGTCCATGTGTTATGCCATCACCAAACATATTTTGTAGGGAAAAGGGCTGCCAACCATACAGTGTCCCACATTCAATGGATGCGTGTTCGCCTGCCTGCGTGGACAGTGGTCGAATTGTACCAAAATATCACCTGAGTGATGCCATCCGGACGCGTCTTCAGGATCAAGGATTCGAGACGACGGGAGCACTTCTCGAAGTTTCTGGCGCCTCTCTGCTGGAAGCCGAGTTTAAGCAGGGCCTATTGCGGAGATAAAGAGGGCTCTGAAGGAGTTTTGTTCGAATATGGTGTGCCAGACACCGACCCTGTGTAACCCGAGGCACGCTTCGCCCGTACTGTCCCTGCCAAACTTACGTTCATAGTATTGAAATTTGACCTCGGGTCGAATGGCGGTGCGATACACGTAACCCCCCTTTATATTTCTCGCTGTGAGCAGAACCCAAAACCAACCCGTAAACACAGATCGTGGGCTCGATGTATATGATTCGGAACGTATAACACCTTCAAACACTCTATGGGAATACATATTCAAGTGGAAGGAATTCGCCGAGGGAGCACATTCCTATCTCTCAGTTCCGCTTCGGAATTTTCGCGGCTCGAGGGGAATAAACACGGTTTCAGGATCGACGTCATCCATAAATTACCGTTTTGTCACTGTGTTTTCTGCGGAGTGGTAATAAGGGGCAGTGAATAGGTCGGCATGAGCAAATCATGGCGGCATTACTGGCATTTGTCGGAAATTCATGGGGAGATCCATTATCAGCACCGTTTCGCTCCTTCCCCGGTCCTCCTCGTACTCATTATGCTAACCCCTAGGCTTACCCAATGCATGATAGATCACCATATTCGCCCAAAGACAGTTGTTTATATAACGTTTATAAGCAAGATTTTGCAACTTATAAGCAAGATTTTGCAACTTATAAGCAAGATTTTGCAACTTATAAGCAAGATTTTGCAACGTAGGTAAAATCTTTCACGGACACCCCAAGATTTTCAATCACCCTCATAAAACTACAAGATCCCCGACACGACTACGAATAAAGCGAGGAAAACATCTTACAATATCGAAATCGGCTCCTCGTACTCCCGTTTGGGTTGAACGATCGTGGCTGGATTTCTGCGTAATATGCTAATAGCGGGAGCTTTTCCCGTACCACCTTTTCCACCCACCTCAATCCCTATCCCGCCGGTTCCACCTGTTCCTCCTGATGGCTGTGAGCCATGCTGTGTCTGCGGAAATCTCAAAGCTCACCGGAGACGTTGCCAATTTTCCAACGCTCGTCTGGGCTCATATCGAGCTTTGGCCCTTCTCCTTCACCACCCTCCTCACCCATGCGCGCGCTGCCACCGTCCCCACCCAACTCTCCTTTAATATCCCCCATTTCAATTTTTCCTAGAATGAAGATGAGCTCGGGCGTCAAGGAAGTAGGGGCCACCTGCCCTGGGTCCCCAATTGCAAGAATTTGGACTCCTGATGTATGACGTTGACGTGATATCATCCATCATATCAAGACTCGAGCTCACCTCAAGGTCATGGAGAGACTGGAGAACCTCGTGCACGGTCACAAACTATTCAAGTGAGCAAAAAAAAAGCTTCGACGCTACCATAGCGCACCGTTGAATCAGCAATCATCTTGGTGAGAGCTGCATTGTGTCTGGCGAGGGAAGATGCGTTGTCTGTGCTGTTGAAGAACTGCTCAAATTTTCCCTGCGAGCGGGCATCGCCTAGATCCTTAGTTATGGATTGCAATTCCCTGTGAGCGGTAAGTCAACTCCCCGGTGACAACAGATAGTTTGCTGACTGGTTGAGAGCGTCGACGATGAATCGATCACGGGCCGACCTCTCTTTCGCCGTCTTAGAAACGACGGGCGTGAGGAGCTCTATCCGGGTGGCCAATTCAATCAACCCTCTTGTATTGGACGAAGTTTGCTGCACGAAGATAGTGAGTGTCCTATTTAAGCGAGAGCTGTGCCGAATTTCACCTCAATTCGATCCGTAATATTCAAGAGAGGGTCAATGACACTGCTCAGGACTGCACCGAATGGGATATTGCAGGCAACCGAGCTGAGCGTCATCAGTGACACTTTCAGGACATTCTGCGCGGTCTTAGGCGCATCTGGGATGTGTATGGGAGAGTATGTTTCCTCAGGGATATTCGGTTCAGATATTTGGGTACTGCCAGAGTGGTGCGACCGACTCCAGTCTTGACTATTCACGGCCGTAGCATGGTGAGTCCGAGGCTTTCGGAAAGACTCGGAAAGGCGTTGAAAGAACTGGTACATTGTCCTGCGCTGGAGATGGGGTGTGGTAGAGGGGTGTGAACACTTGGCCTAGTCTGCAATGTCTGGTATTCCAGCCGCTAGCAGTACACGTGTAAAGTGAGTGGAGGCGGCATTGTAGGGTTCTCTTCATTTAGGCTAAGATTCTCCTTCGCCCGCATCCTGCGCGAAGCTTGTGTTGGATCAGGGGCTCCCCGGTATTGGCCATTCTTTTTTTTCCCTGAAGGGATAGCGCGATCATGTATAAGCTTGCATTCTCAAGACAGCGAGCCACCAAATTATGATCGGTGATCCATCGTAGTAGCTGTCGTCAGCTATCCTGGAAAGGGGGGGGTTTGCGCACAACGTTCAAACGTAAATCGGGAAGTACTCGTGGACGCTTTTAAATACGTCACGAACATGAACAGAGGGTACAAGGTACGTAGAAGCTAAACTGGCAGATGTGCGCGATGAAAGACGGACCTAAGCTATCTGGGATCAAATTCACATTGGCCTGCCGATTCTCGCGTTGCATCAGTGTCCCAAATCCCCTGACTCAGTTAATGCAGATGTTAACGATTCATTCCGCGCGTTCCAAAGTCGCCTCGTGTCGTGGGCGGCGTGCAATCGTCAGACCGGGTTAATATGTCCTTGATCAGGATCTAGCGCTCGTGTATAACACGAGAAGAGCCAAGAGTTAGAACACTAAACATTGCCGCCGAAATGGTTGCTAATGGGTACCGGCGGTTGTAATTCTCCGGCGGCGCGCGCAGGACTCGTGTAGCGTCCCGTGAGTAACACGATTAGTTATCGTTTGTGGAGATTCTGAGTTAGCACTGAGTGTAAAATCGCGTTGAATTTGGGAATTCAGGTACCGATGTGTCTTACTAGAGGGCGAACTTGAACTTTGGACTTTCAATTTATTGGTTACTGTAACGTGGCCTTCCCTAAAGCGGGTCGGACCTTGGGGCCTGGGTGTGTTCTGAGGTTCAGGCTGGCTGAATTGCATCACTCGCTGATCATAATTGGATCCTGGATATGTACGCCGTTATTTCGACCAGAAGAGGATCTCGCGGCGGCGATCAAAGATTATCCGGGTGGCTCAGCCACGTCGCGTAAGCACAGGCGGTCCAGATCCCTACATAATGTTACAATGGTGGTGGGCAATCCCAATTGATCCGCCGTGATGACCACGTGCAAGATCAATTGGAACTCGATCAATTCGGGTGACCCACGACTTGTTCGCGGTGCTATCCACACATTTCTGTGTGGGTCGGAAACGTTTGGAAGCAAAGTTATTCCTTGGATAGTGGAGACCATGATTCCAAAGATCTAGATTATTTTCTGCTCTGAGCGACATGTAATATTGGACACTTCGTGCATCAAAGAACCGGCCTCTGCGGCCTACCGCCAACCAGGTCAATTGTAAAGGTAGATGTAGGGCAGAATTTGAAGTGAATAAGGGTCAAATCGTGTCATAGACCACCCCAGACAAAAAATATGTGGATTATACGTCGGTGGGAGAAGCCCATGTAACAACCAGAGGGTGAGCCGTGTTCAAAATAGGCACAAAATGATGGGACGTGTGCCGGGGCGAAAATCTTTTTGAGCTCAGATCCCCGAGTTCGGTCTAAGTCACTTGATAAACCCTCTTTGCAATACCTCCTTTCATGTCCCCTTCAGGCCATTTTTTTCGATTTCGTCTTTCCAGCCCTATCAGATCATATTTGGCGGCCGAAATCGACCGCGACTCACATGTTTGCTGAAATTGGAAAAACTAGTCTGAAGGCGACATGCCGCCCGCCATTTGGAACTATTCTTCCCAATGGTACGAATTAATTGAGGGCCATCTAACCTCCAAAAACGTGTCCGCGAGATCGGGGTCAATTCCGAGCACCGGTGGCGGTGCTAACTCAGCGTGGGAACAAGATCAAAACTCAATGCATTGCCCACCACCAACTACATATTCATAAGGCCCTCCGGGCATCCCTGGTACCTCTTAGAGACTTAGCTACATACCCTAAGTGAAAGGCCTAGAGCGAGGTCTCCGAACTTACTGCATGATCGAGAAAAACATTAGTGCTTTCTGAGGCGCCGGAAAAGGAAACGGTCTAGACCGCGGTCTCGGAACTTACCGCACGATCGAGAAAAAAAACATTAGCGCTTTCTGAGGCGCCGGAAAAGGAAACGGTCTAGATCGCGGTCTCGGAACTTACCGCACGATCGAGAAAAAAACATTAGCGCTTTCTGAGGCGCCGGAAAAGGGAAGAGCCTAGACCGCGGTCTCGGATCACAGGATCACAGATAACGTGATATCTGACTTTGGGAATTTTTGGACGTAGACCTGGTCCCTAAATCGGTACCAGGAACAGCGTCCTAAGTCCGCCTAGGCCAGAGTTGACACAGTGACTGTCGCATCCTCGTAACATGCCTACATCATCAATGTGCCTGCGTGCGGTGGTCCCATCGACGCCACGCGTTCTACACCCGCTCCCCGCTAAACACACGAAAGATGAAATTATGACTCTTCGCAGTAGCATATCGACGTTCCCGTCATCCAGTAGCTGACCTCGGCGGGGATTCTCGCCCCACAAGGTTCCATCTCTCCAACGCTTTGTACAATCAAATACGCACCGGCGTCAGGTCAGGCTCCTCATTTCCATACACCAGGGAAGTGGGCAGGACGATTGCGGCGGGAGTACGGAGGCAGGGACACGTCACTGATATACGGGAAGGCGCGTGCGAGTCGAGCACAGAACGGAATGACTAAGGCTTGACTGAAGAATGACGAAAGACCGGCCAAGAGAAGAAGACTCATCCTCGGCCCAGACCTCTTATCTTACTCATGCGGAATCGACTACGCCATGCGGCACAAAGAAATATTCAGCCAACCCAGAGCTAGCTGGAGAAACCTCGCATGACACCGACCTTCCAGAGATGCCCGATGTGCTTAGCTGAGAGGCAGAGATCCTGAGGCAGACTATCCTGGCACAATGAAGGCCCGTCAAGCCTATCGGAGACAAGCCGACGAAGGTTCCCGAGTTGGGCATCTGACGGAGCACCGGGCGAGCCTGCACCATATAACATGCGCTGAGTGGTGTCCATCTGTAATGAAGTTACCGTGGAAGAGCTCTCATAACCCCACTAAAGATAACGACCGCGATAAAGTCGACAAGGACAGTGGCAAGAAGGCCAATCTCTCCGGTACGC
Source organism: Mycena vulgaris (assembly GCA_029204335.1). NCBI lineage: Eukaryota > Fungi > Basidiomycota > Agaricomycetes > Agaricales > Mycenaceae > Mycena > Mycena vulgaris. Next base: position 10,604 of record JARGYA010000123.1, on the reverse strand, counting down.
CCGCATTCGTTTCGATAACCGCGATCTCCTCAAAATGATTTTAGGAGGTAGAGGTGGAAATGGTGGAAAGGGCGGGAATGTCGGTGATGCCGGTGGGCTTGCTGAGGCCCCTAGCATTCCATTAGAAGCGGTGGAGCGCTTTTCGTTACATTTATGGTGTAGTCCAATGTTTTACAAGGAGGGGCCGCTCACTGGTTTTTTTTCAAAGGCGGCACCGGGGGCAATGGTGGAGCCGGGGATGATCGAGGCGGAGCCGGGGGAATCGGTCAAGGTCAGAAATTCGGGGCTCGGCTTGTGTCCGTTAGTGGGAAGGTCGGGAACGTTCTGGCCTTGACGGTGACCGATTTTTGCCGAGAATATCACCTCAGTGATAAAATCCGCAACCTTCTTGATGAACAAGGTTTTGAAACAGCAGGGGCGCTCCTCGAGGTTTACGATATCTCTCTGTTGCAAGATGGGTTCAAGCCGGGGCAGGTTGCTGAGCTCAAGAGGGCCCTGAAGGAATTGCTCGTCAAAAATGGAGTGTCAATTCCAGTCTGAAGATGACCTATTCCTTGTTCCTTTCCGTTTTTACGTATCTATATAGTTGTGTATCCACTCTCTCCCAATTCTCTCCGATGTCCAAAAAAACCGAACCGATTAGGCCGAGTTACGGGCCTCAATCTAGGAAAGGTTCGATCGCGCGGCAACCCGTGGCCTCGGATCTAGACCACTTCCCTTTTCGGGTCGGTGGTGGCCGCGTTTCTCAGCGTCACTCGACGTACCGATTTTGGTTGCGATCACACAATATTTCGATTTTGAACACCCCATCCAAAAATTGGTGGAGCTCTGGGAGTCGTTGACAGATATCCAAAATTTCCTCATCGTGTGGAGTCACAGTGAGCAGTCGTAACGTCGTGGCGGCGTAATCGGTGGGAAATGGCGGGCTCGCTTGATGCTGGCTATGGTCGTCCGTGGTTATGAGGCGCCTGAATGCAGTGAGTCTGAACCAAAAAATCATTTTGGTATTTTGGCAGTGATGGTTGTTTGGAACACAATCACGCGAATTTGAGGCTCATCACGGTGGTCGGCTAGCGATTCTCATGGTGGTCTAAACGTCGTTGACCGCAATGTCGAGGGGTCTCCGCCTTTCATTGGCGGTTGCGAGCGGGGTATCCGGTGTCGCGGTTGAGGCGGGGAACTGGGCCGGCGGTCTCGTATGAGCTCGGACCAACGTGCCGGTGCTGTTATATACATTATATGATTTTGACAACAGCGACAAGATGAAGGACAAGGGCAAAATTCAACTTGGCCGGGAAAAGCCGAACTTGAAACTGCTCCGGGCCGTGTCGAGCTAAAGATCGGCACAGTGATCCAAGCTCCTTTTGTGTGCTCTACCACGCCACAGCCGCTGCGCCCCTCGCAGCCAGGTACGACGGGCGTGCGCCCCCCGACACTCCCATCAACGATGTATGCCACTTCTCAGGATCTCTCAGAATCGCGACATACACATCTGACTCGCGATGCTTAGTTCGAGGACAAACGTATAATGTGGGTACCACCCTCGCCCGATATGTGTTCTAGCTCAGAATTACTGCTCGATTTCCCAAATCGCTGCGCAGTTGAGTTCTTTTGCAAAATTGAATTACTAGTACCCCGTCCGAGATTGCTCCCAGTGCGAGCTCAAAGCTTTTGACTAATTTTCGGGTTACTATGTAAATATCCCAGTAATTGTATTTGAGCTGAGAAAGACGAACTTCTGGAGATATTGAGCTCAATCAGAGGTGTATATTTTGTCCCCCGAAATGGATATTGCGCTGTTCCCGATAGATATTTAGGTTTCGACCACGTAATTGCGGCGCCCACAATCGATAGTCGGGTTCATTTCACCCGCAAAGTGTACAGCATAGGCAGAACCTCTCATATGGGACAGTTTACAGCTTCTTGCGGAACGTAGGACGCGGCCGTTTTTTTCTTCCATTTCGAGCTGTTTTTGATCGTTTTGCTGAGATCACCTGTTGTGGCCTCAGTTCATGGCCTATGGCTCTAGAAACTATATAGCAGTGATCAACGGCAATTCCGGAGGGCATGAAATCCTTAGATTATGTGTAGTATGTTTCTAGAAAATGGAATGCTATATTATGTTTACTTTACTGAGATCTCTTGCAGTGCCGGAGTATCTGAGTTGAATGAGTCCTGGCTTCATCTGGGAGTACCTGTGAGTGATATTGAGGGCAGGGCGAACTCAGAATGAGATTTGCAGTCCTGTAACATGAAACCAGTGTTTAATGATTTGCCACTCAGGATTGATCCACCTCGGTGTTCTGGGCAATCAGCGGCGCAGGTCTTGCCTGCACCCAGCCTCCAATATCCTTGAGGGATTCCGTGGCTCACATTTGCCTTTGGTGTCCCTGTCCGGCAACGCGACGCACCCCCATTTGATCTTGAACGCGGTCACGTGCAAGGAATTGCTCTGATTGTTTCCGCCAGGACGGCTGTCCTTGGCTCAATTCCCGGTAATTTCCTTTGGGAGCTGGCTCCTTCGATGTGCAAAGGGACTCCGGAAGCCATGGAATCCTCGGATTCATTGCCTGCACGTTTTAATGATTATAATATATTACTTTTGCGTGTTTTGTTGAGATCTCCTCCTGCAACATAACTTGAAGCTTGGGTAGACTGTTACAAGGCTCTAGAAACACGTATCCACATATTTAAGGGCACAACGTACTGGAATTTTAGCTGCGGGACGTTGAGCGTGTACTCTGGGGACTTGAAGTTGCTGAATATCGGGGCGGCTCTGACTCTGTATATTTATATGACCTGTGATTGACTGAGCGAAATCAGTGCCTATGAACAGCTTTTTTTTAATGCTATTAAGATTTTACATGGCTCAGATCTGCTCAGTCAGGACCCCTACAGCAGCGCGAGCCAACTGAATCAGCAGCTGGGTGCAGGTAGGACCCTAGGCCACTGACTGCCCAGAACACCGGATCAATCCTGAGCAGCAAATCATTAAACACTGATTTCACGCTACAGGCCTGTAAATCACATTCTGAGTTCGTACTGCCCTCCGCATCACTCATAGGTATTCCCAGATGAAACCAGGACTCATTCAACTCAGATACTTTTGCGCTGCAAGAGATCTCAGTAAAGTAAACATAATATAGCATTCCATTTTCTAGAAACATACTATGCATAATCTGAGGATGCCATGCCCTCCGGAATCGCTGTGAAATCACGCCATATAGTTTCTAGAGCCATAGGCCATGAACTGAGGCCACAACAAGTGATATCGGCAAAACGATCAAAAACGGCTCAAAATGGAAAAAAAAAACGGCCGCGTCCTACGTTCCGCAAGAAGCTGTAAATGACCTATTCAAATTTTATCACTCTGAACCACGGCTGCGGGACGAACTGAGCGAAAGGCAGAGGAGATGAGCGCCGGGATTTAGATACATCGATAATAATATATACACTGGGGTCTGCCATCCCCGCCGATCGAAATTCACGCAACATCCACAAAACTTGACTCCCTCAGCGATTATCGAGCAAGAATCTCTTCAAGGACACCTTCAGCTCATTTATGTGACCAAGTTTGAGGTGGGCTTGCTTCAGGGCGGTCTCGGAAATTTCGAGAAGTGCACCAACCGTCTCGCATCCATCTGTGTGGAGAAGGTCACGGATCTGAGACCCAGGGCCATAGTAACGGCAAAAATCGGCCATGCTTAACGTTGACACGGTAACAGTTTGCCCAGCATAGCGTATAACACGACGCGGAGATCTCAGTCCTTGACTGACTGTATCTAACCATAAGCATTTAGTGTCGAGGTAGTGGCAGTGTAGCATCACTCACCGTTGCTAGTACCTGCCGCACTGCTCATTTTAGGAGGATATCACTACCTCTGGACAATTCAGAAGTTGTGTTCATCCATGGAGGATAAACTCACTGAGCGTGATTTTGTGGCTTGCAGATATTTGATGATGGGGTCCAATCGTAGAGTACTTGAGTACTGTTGCCGTCAGTCCCGTCTCCTGTGGTTATATAGTCAAGGCCTAAAAATGGCGAGATTTGGTGACCGAGAGCAATGCTGATATGACGCCCTGAAGTCCGGGAGCAGAGCTACATTTAGAGATTAAGCTGTGAAGAAAGCGTCAACGTCGCCGACGCTTACAGCTAACTGCAAAACCGGAGAGCCTTTACGGAAAAAGCTGGCCAACGCCACCTGACGTCAGTTCCCCTTTAGGCAGTTAGCTCCACTCCCTTCGCCACTCAGCTCCGAGTCGTAATACACCATGCAATACAACGCCTGTCCCTTCCACCATGTCGAACAACTACCGCTACATCCCACCCGAACAAAAGAGGCATGTTATAAAACTGGCCGCCAAGGGATGGAAACCCCAGCAAATTGCCGACGCGTTGGACATGGGCGTGAGCACGGTCAAGAGGGTCAAGCGACTTTGGAACACCACGGGCTTCGTTGTCGCTCAGCCAGCCACGAACGGCCGCCCTGCTCTTCTATCTTCCCTTGACCTTGAGGTAGGAACTTGCCACGATCTTTTCCACTGATCCCATTGATCTCTTCGCAGTACCTTGAAGCGCTACTGGAACGCCAGCCCGACATATATCTTTCTGAACTCAAAATAGCCCTTGAGCAGGTGTTGTTTTGAGCCGGCACGGAGCCCTCGAACCCAGTCGGCAGCAACATATGACCCATGGTTTGCTGTGGCGGAGGATTGCCACCATACTGGAGGCCGCGGTTCTGCTGCATCGCGTACCGCTGACCGTCGGCTCCATCAAACATGCCACCGTTGAAGGACCGCTGCTAATTTGCCATCGCAAGCTCTTGGTTGGTCGGGGGAGGCATTGGCCCCATGCCGAGGAGGAATCTCGTCATCGCGTAGGACTGGTTGTCGGGTTGGTTTCGAAAATTGTGAGCCATTGTGTGGGTTGGGAGGTTGTCCAGGACTCCCGCTGCATCGACTTATATGTATCCATGTTGTACCGTCGAGTCGTCGTAAAGTTTATTTTGTGGCTCCACCTCCAAGTCTCTGACACACGAACTGTATAATTCAAACACCTCCGTCTCTTGAATTACGGACACTATATCTCATTCAAAAATATTTCTACTACATTCTACTACGCAACCGCTTCATGAACGCGCTACTGTTCGAACCACGGCGTGACCGTGTATCTTGTCGTGGGCAGGTGGAGCTGAGGGGGAACTGATGTCAGGTGGCGTTGGCCAGCTTTTTCCGTAAAGGCTCTCCGGTTTTGCAGTTAGCTGGAATGCACTGGTCTTCGTGACCGGTGTCCGGAACAGTCGAAAGGTTTGACTTGTGGTCAGGAGAATGGTTGCGGGATTAACTAAAATCCTGAACCCGCCTCAGCTGTGGGCCGGTCAAAGCTCTCTACACCTCCTTTTGGATCGCGCCTTGAAATTTAATGAACTTCGTGGGACCGCAACGTCAGCGCGAGATGTCCGCGGATCAACGACCCGTATAATGCACAAAGCTCGTCCTCAGCATTCAACACACCATATTTCTCTAACAGGCCGTAAGCATGATTTTGGGACCGACTATGCTGATTTCAATAGGCTGTCTCCGGGATAGATAGACTTTGTATCGCCTACCAATGCTGCGGTGAGCACTGCCTACGTGAACTATTAAAACATTGTGTTCCGACGCCACCCGAAGTCCGTCAGCCTAGCTGTGTTGAGCTGTTGAGGTCCGCTTAGGTGCTGGCTAGGTGTATAAACAGACTCTGTAGGCTAACCTGAACATAACTAAACACAGCTAGGCTGCTGAGTCTAGGTGACGTCGGAACGTAGTGAAAAGCTGGCGGACACTCGCTCCCACGAAGTAGATCTCCTGCAGTGCCAGATCTTGTGTACGCTTGAGAACCCTGTCGCGCGCTCTTGCCTGTTCCTATGACAGCGAGGGCCTAACACGGTACGGAGGGGTGAAAATATTAAGGACAACCGGCCGTGGGTTGCTGCTCTAGTTCGCCGCTGGCCTCGTCTCACTAAAACAGAGTCATACACCAAGATAATGAACCATGAATGCCAGAGGTCAAGAAGTCCGACTGGTGCGTTCTGAATTAAGCGAAGCCTTGATCGAACGGCGGCTGAATGGGTCTAGGCCCAGTGAGTGAGACTGGAGATCTTTGTGCTCAAGAGGAACCAACAAATGCGAAAGATTGCATGGCCCCGATTTTGCCTATATTTCAGACATTTTTCGAGATGCAAATGCTGTCGTGGCATAGCACTCATTGTTCGCGCCAACCAATTTGTTCGACGTCCCTCCGGATGACCAGAGGATTGGGCGTCATTTGACAGCGCCGTCAGTAGCCACAGCCCCGTCGAGTACGCAGCTGCACATGTCTATAGTTAAATACCGCGGAAGAAGCAGGCAGTAATATCAAGAAGACCGATGAATATCTGGCGGGCGGCAGTGCAACGCGTATATTTACTGCTTCCACCACCGACGGCGACCACCTCGCTCGTGCACAGCGGTCATGTGTATTGTTAGCTAGCGGTCTACTTGTGGGTAGTACCTACCTACCTACCTACCCGCTGGTGAATGGTGTGGAGTAGAAAATTGGGTTTTCAAACAGGCGCTTCAGCGCCTTTTGTTTTCTAACTCCACGTCACAGTTGGCCCTGAATCAATCTGTCATTTGAGTCATTTAGAGTTTGATCTCGACGCAAATAATCCGCCCAGAATCAACGGTGCAGGATTTGCATGTCCGGATATCTGTGTGGATCGTAAGGGCGGCACTGATGAGACGGCCACCCAAACATGACATCCACAAATAGGGAATTTTTGTGAAGCACTTGGCACGAATACATGCCTGTTCGCGGATCTATGACGACAGTCTGCGCGTCGGACGATTATCTCCGGAATCATGAACGGAGGACAATATCGCCCGCCCACACGTATGGACCTGGACCTTCATTTACTCGGCAAAGGACTGCCGCGCCCTTGGCGCACAGTTCAGGGTTGGAGACGAACGATGACTCGCCTGCGGCTTGTGGATACCGAGTATGGGGCATCGGGATCAACCCTAGGATCTAGGTCCGACGGAAAATATAAGGCGGCTTCCTTCGCTCATCGACTTTATTCCGACTACCGCGATGGGTGTAAGTGCCTCTGCCAGATTCTGCCTTGAGCTTCCGGTTTGCTCATGCTAGTCTGGCTGTCCTATTTAAAGTCGCTGCTGAGCTCTCTCACGAAGAAGAAAGCACGCAAATCTAAATCATCAAACGCTGGCCACACGCCGTCTAATGTGTTGCAATTAGCACTGGAGGAGCTCAGCCGTGTTTCCAGCAATACCCTATTTGCCTCGGACCTGGTTCCCCTCTTGGAGACCACGACTAAAGTAAGTCTACTCAACTTTATCTCCGCAAACACTGACTGACAGCCATCCAGGACATTTCAGTCGATGAACAATGTCTCCTTCACTTCATCCAACTTCTAACGGCTAACATTTCTAAAATGACTGGGAATACGCCGCTCGAGACTGTCGAAGCTATGAAACAGTCAGTTTTCTGCCCATTAAAACTGACGACTCGACTGATCGTCCACAGAGAATTCCGATCCATAACAAAAGATCTGAGCGACGCCCATTCGCAAGGCACCCTCGCTCAATTCTTCGACAGCACGGATACCTCCTCATATCTTGCAAAACACACCATGAAACTCAGGCAGATCCTTAACGCGGAACAGAACGAGATTTTCCACATCACAGGTGCGGATAGTCTTGGTCATCGATTTGAATCGGTCCTTATAGTACATGCTGCATCCAGGGAGCTTGGGGACTACTGGCAACAATGGCTACATCGGTGGTAAGGGTGGCGAAGGCAGCGCGCCGACGGTCGAGATTAGCCCGCACACCGATTCGAACTTTCGAAACCGAAACATTTCCGGTGAGCGGCTCCAGTAAGATCTATCATCACCACTTACCGCTCGTAGGTGGAACAGGTGGCACCGGAGGGGTAGGCGTCCAGGTCGGCGGGACAGGTGGCACCGGCAGAGGTCCGACGATCCGCGTGGCGCGCAGGGGATAATTGAATCCCGGATTACTGGGACAGCGATTAATTGGTCTATGAGCAAGCTTGTCGATAGACGGACCAGGCGCTCCGAGTTGAATGATGAATCGGCGGGCCGTGGCAGATAACGTTCATCATTAGGGTGTTTCAGAATTAGAATTTTGAGTCCAACTTGAGCCCCAACTTCGGCCCCAACTTGACCTCAACTTGGCCCAAGTTGAGGCACAAGTTGGGGCCTTAATTGTGAAACACCTGAGGACATTATTCTGCCTCAACTTCGAAGTTGAGGCAAATTTGATGGTCCGTGGCCGAGAGCCGAAGTTGGGGCATCAAGTTGGGGTCAAGTTGGGGTCAAGTTGGATGTCAAGTTGTGGTCCGATGCTCAACTTGACATCCAACTTGACCCCAACTTGTGCCCCAACTTGGCCCCAAGTTGGGTCGGAGTTGGGGCTCAAGTTGGGCTCGAAATTCTAATTATGAAACACCCTATTATACCATAAGTAACGTTCTCTTAAAAATTGATGGATGTGTATGGTTTTATGGGTATCTTCCGAGAATTGTGCAGTATTCTTCAACGACGCAAGCGCGCCCGCTAGTTAGAAGTTGAACCACTGAACCACTAAACTTGGTTGATATCGGATCAGATCAGGTCGGATCAGATGGGCACGTGGTTGTCGATCAAAGTGGCAGTGCGGCAGAGTGAAATGAATCGTATCTCCACGTCCAGGTGTCTCATCTTGCTATACGCAGGCGATGTGCGCTCAATCTAATGGTAGCCATTTTAGCAGGAATCGCGATCGTCTAAAGCTCTTAACGGGGTGAAGTCAGTTACCGCCAAATCAGTAGAGGTGTCTTCGACGGTAAGGAATTATTCTAGCGTGATCTATAGGATCTCATGCGAACTTGCAGGACACATCGGGGGCATTTTCCAAAACTTCTCCAGACAGACTACCTACTTCTCCGCATTCGTCAGCGCCGCCAGGTTGGAAGAGATACGACCTCGTCCTCGTCCTATATCCTTCCTCAACGATCTGCTCTTCCGCTGTCCCGCCATAGCCATATCACAGTGTCAGTCAGCCTCGGCAAGTCCTCGCCGCTCGCAGAGTCTACGAGGATTCCCTGAACGACAGCGTCCTCAAAATCACCTACGCGTGCCATCGGGACATCAGCTGGCGCAGCTATCTGATCTCCTACCGCTGCTGAGGACGGCGCGTACATGTCGTTTCGCGAGACACGGATAACGCGCACCCCCCTCACACCCCCGGCACCGCTGCATCCCTCTCGCACGCCAGTCTCCCCCCGCCATAGCCGTGCAATTTTGGCCCTGCTTACTATTCGCGGGGGAATCTGCGCCGCCCACGCTGGCGAAACAGCTCGCGCACCTGCCGTGCGCCAGTCAATCCCCACCGTCCTAGGGTCCTCCGCGACTGCTGCGCGATTGCACATCCTTAGCTTCGCGGTGAACGCGGAGGAATGTCTGCGGGAGGTGACCTGTATTTTTTTAGCTCGAGTGCGTACAGTCGCGGCTATCTTTGATGGCTGGAACATTCTGACTCGAAAATATCAGAGTACTCCTTGTTCATCAAGGAGCAGATTTATTATCCGAGGATGGTTTAATATATGGACCTTCGGTGAGTATCGTTGTACTCATACACCTCATTTATTACCAACTGATCCCGACGGCAGTGACTCTGCGACAAGGATTGCTCGGCATGGTAGGACCTCCTTGGGGGCACCAGGGGGTGTGAGAGTCGAGCAAGATCTCCGTCCCTCACTGCCCATTCCTTCCGAGTATCTCCCGGTGTGCGTGTCCCGTCCCGGGCAGCTACCTCGGCGAGCATGAGCCACCCGCGCCACGTCATCGAGCACCTTTGGCCCGCGCGGAATCCGTCTTCGTGCGCGCATCGCCCTCACTTCTCGTCAGGCACAGTGATCCCCACCCCCCCACCCCACTCCGCCTCGGACCAACGCCTCGCCTCCGGTTAAGCGCTTGCGCCCCCGTCCTCTTCCATCCTCTGCCGCGGGTGTCGACGCCGAGAGGGCGGGTGCGGATGCCGACAATGTGGCTTGCGTCGGGCTTTCCTAATCCTGGCCGTCCTCGGGCGATGCCCCCTCCAGCCGGCGCGCTCCTGCTATACGTCGCCCGGGCGATGGCGATGGCGATGCGCAGTGGGCGAACCCACAGAGGGGATGCTCTAAAGAACCCTAGAGACCACGATGTCCACCCGTGCGTTGCGCGCTCCTGCTCACCGGCAAGCCCTTTTGTGAAGCAGAGCCTCACGGCGACGGGCAGTACTTCACGCCCACGCCCACGCCCACGCCAGCGACACTTCCCGCCTCCACCCTGGCTACGACCATGTGCCCTTCGGCTTGGTCTTCCCGCCGCGCTACCGTCTTCCACCAGCCCAATATCGACCACTCGAGTTTCCGTGTGGGCGAAACGAGGCTCCGGGTGCGGGTGTCGACGATTCGCGGGCGATCCAGCTCTGCCATGGTGGCGAGCTGGGGAGATATATCTGCACCGCGCAGACAGAGGCCGGACGCGAGAGCATGGCTTCATCGCCCTACCTATCGTCGC